>OY986435.1:144078892-144663892 GCA_963920525.1 Dichetophora obliterata | reverse complement strand
CAGATCAAAAAATCTAATAAAAAAACGAGACAAGATTTTTAAATTTGATCACTAAAAAATTAACTTATATTATTTTAAATCCTTCTAAAAAAAGTTGTGTACAAAAAGTCTTGCCCTATTCAGAAAGTTTTGAAAATTTTCCAATACAAGTCATAAATTATTTCGGTTTTTTGTAACGTAACGCCAGCACATATTATTGCTTATATCTTTTAATCCTTAAGGTCGCTTGTGGCCATTGTTTTTACTTAATTTAGCGCTACTTACTGCATCTTTATGTAAAACGAAGCGAAGTCCGAACGTGGTGCAAGACACGGTAAGCAGTATATTTTTCCATATCAAAAAATATAGTCGTTCGTTTCTTTCACGACGTTCAGTTCGTTTCGTTTTACATAAAGATGAAGTAAGTTACTCCTCAAATATAAAAAAACATTTAAAAAATTCGACTTTATCATTCAATTTTTTTAATATTTCTTCGTACAAATCGTCCGCAATGATAAAGAACTGCACTTAATTCAATCAATAACTACATATTATAAGCACATGCCTTTTAAGTCCTGCACCTAGGCTAAAATGAAAATTTCCAGATGAATTTTGACTGTTCCATTAGATAATTTGACATTTTCTAGAATTAACTTACTAACAAAGTTGTGGCGTACGTACGCCTATTGTGTTTCTTACAGTGGTTTTAAAATTGTATTTCAGCAGAAAAATGGAATAAAACAATAAAGCTATTCACAGTTTCAATACGCTGGTCTGTTATTTGTACAAATTTTATTGTACGCTATTTCTTGTTGTGTATAGTTGTGTATAAATATATATTATTTACAGTGGAAAAATGTTATATATTTATATCTGAAAACTATGTCAAAAAATCGTATTACTACTAGAAATTTACCGCTATTCCTTTGCTGAAATATAAAGTTGTACGCATATTTAACAACACCATATTTAAACACGACTACCGACCCAAAAATGAACAGTATTTAAAAGCATGCTTATTTTTTCCAAATTTCTAGTCCAAAAGTGCTCCCGATTGGGATGTTTTTAAGGCTCTTTTTTTGTAAATACAGAAAATAAACAAAAAAAACTTCAGGAAGCTTTTCAATAAACACTCTTAAATGTGAATTTTGGAGAACTTCAGTTAAGGGTTCTGAAAAAACAATCCGAAATATGTTCTTTTCAGGAGTCTCTTAAGTCTCTTTTCAGAGTCCAAATTTTGTTGAAATGGCAGCGCCAATTTAAATTTGTCAAAGTGTTTTGGAATGATATTTGAAGTAGACAAAACGTACGAACACGCGCGAAAAACCACGATTTAAAACTTTGCAAAGTAGCTATGAAAAGTTACACAAATTTTTCCAATTTATGTTTCAACTTAAAAATATTGGAATTATTACACAGTGCAACACAAAAATGTACACATTATAATCTTCTAATAGACTTTAAAGAAGAGTCTAAGTCTACAAGAAAGTCATACTCACTTTTTCCTTGACATTACTGACAAAATAATCTATATAAAAAAAAATCAAATGTCGTTCGTTGGTAATTGCATCAGTTGAGAACGGCTGAACCGATTTGGATAATTTTTTTTTTAAATGTTCGTAATAGTCCAACTTAGGTTTTTACGGAAAGAAAAATTGACCACGCCCACTTTGCGCCCACTTTTTTTGATTTATCTAAAATCGGAAAACGGCTGGACCGATTTGGATAATTTTTTTTTAATGTTCATAGTAATCTAATTTAAGTTTTGTCGGAAAGAAAAATTGACCACGCCCACTTTTACGCCCACTTTTTTATTTATCTAAAATCGGAAAACGGCTTTACCGATTTGGCTAATTTATTTTTTAAATGTTCGTAGTAATCCATTTTAAGTTTTTACTGAAGAAAAATTGACCACTCCCACTTTTACGCCCACTTTTTTATATATACCTAAAATCGCAGAATGCCTGCGCCAATTTGGCTAACTTTTTTAAAATGTTTGTAATAGTCTACAAACGTTTTTTACAGAAAGAAAAAATGGGCGTTGGACAAGGGGGCGTGGCACTCTCATACAACCCAAATTTGCGATATCGAATAGCTTTTTAGTTACAGACCGCACAGGCTCGGAATTTAATATTCGAACTAAATTTACACATTAAGTTTAACTGATAACATTTAATGGTGTTGGACAAGGGGGCGTGGCACCTCCCATACAACCCAAATTTGCGATATCGAATAGCTTTGGAGTTATAGACCTCCACAGCCTCGGTATTCGAGCACAATTTGCACATGTCGTTTTACTGATAACATTTTATGGACGTATGGTGTGGCAACCTCCCATAATTTGCGATATCGAATAGCTTTTCAGTTACAGCTCGCACAGCCTCGGAATTTGGTATTCTACCACAATTTACACACGCCATTCAGGGGGCGTGGCACCTCCCATACAACCCAAATATGCGATTTGCGATATCGAATAGCTTTGAAGTTATAGCCTAAGAATTCATTATTCTACCACGATTTACACATGCCGTTTCACTAATCAAATTTTATGGGAGTTAAACAAAGGGGCGTGGCACCTCTCATTCAACCCAATTTTAGATCAACCCAATGCAGGTTCACTGATAACATTTTATGGAAGTTTGGCAACGGGGGCGTGGCAGCAACGCGCCGGGTTCCAGCTAGTAATTATAAATATTTAAAAAAAAAAAATGTGTTCAAACCAAAATAAGTTTTGCTATTTGTGCGGTTTATTTGTGCGGTTGTGCCAAAGATTTTTGTGAAAGGCTTTGAGGCATATTTCCTCATTAATTTTGTTTCGAATTTGTGGGATGTGCCAGAGGTTGCTTGTTTTGAATGCAATCGTTCTATTCTCGCTGAGATACAGGAACATGGAATACGAATTCGAATGAAGTATGTTTATCCGGTAATTTGGTTTCGGCGCAGCGAGTATTCAAAAGAATCAAACTATTTTTGTAAAATGCTACCAAATACCATCGGACGTCACTATTCCAATTGTACATAAATATGCCAACGTCGAAAGCGTAAGATCGGCAATATTACGCTCCGCAGATCATCCAAAAGCCCCACCAGAAGAGATAAGTAAGGAGAAAGTTGCCGAATTTGAAGTATTTGAAGCCGATTTAATAACCACTACAGATAACATAAACTGTTCTGAATTTGTTCCAACTCAAAGCGAAGTGAGCTGTGATGTACCGCACTTATAACACAGGCCGATTTTCACAATATTGTGCGGGACACGAATATATCGAAAAGAAGTGCAAAAATCTTGAGATCACGCCTACAACAGTGGAATTTGGTGGCGGATGATTTTAGAGTTACATCAGCTCGAAAACGTGAAAATACATAAGCTTTAGACTCGTGTTTTGGAACTCTTGAAGAAAGCAACATAACATATGCAAATAATTTTGATAATTTGTTCGCAGCCATGGGTCAAAGCTATATTCCAAATGAGTGGCGCCTAATCATTGGTGTTTCCGTCAAAATCTTCAAAGGTGTGTTACTGCACATTGGCAATGAGTATCCATCCGTGACAATTATTTATGGTACAGATGGAGTAGAAAACTACACCCAGAAAATAGTTTAGTTGGGGCTTCAAAAATTTGTTTAGGTCTTTTGCAATTTTGTTGTCATAAAAATATTTTGCTTATATAGAGAATGACCAAAATAATATAAATCTCTAAAGAAAACTAGTAAGGAATTATCTTATACTGGGCCGAAGTTAAAATAATCGCACGTATGACGATTTTTCCAAATTTCATACCTAAGTTTTATAAAAATTGTTAAAAGTTTTGTGCAAATTTTGAAGTCATTAGATTAATTTTAGTGGAGTCGAAAGGGATTTTACGATTTTGGTGAACTTTGTATGGGAGGTAGGCGTGGTTTTCATCCCATTTTTACAAATTTCATACTCAAAAATTATAAGAAATATTAAAGACGCTGTGCAAAATTTTAAGTCATTACATTGATTTTTGTGGATTTTAAAGAGATTTTACGGTTTTGGTTAAGTCACTGAGTATGGGAGGTAGGCGTGGTTTTCATTTTCGAACTTGACCTCCATTTTTTAATAAAAAGGTTATATATTGAATTTCGGTACAATAGCTAAAAAATTACTTCTGTTATCGTGGCCACAGACGGACAGACGGACATGGCTAAATCGACTCAGGAGGTGATGCTGATCAAGAATATATATACTTTTCTATATCGGCCAAACCTCCTTATCGGCGTTACAAGCGGAGTGACAAAGTTAATATACCCCTATTACGTTTTTTAAACGTGGGGTATAACAAGTTTATATTTATTAGATATGATAAAAAAAATTAATAAGTAAAGAAAAACTAATTTATGATCACAACGCGACCGTTTCACCGAAGTTACTTTTTCGACTTCCTCGCTGCTTGTTCGATTTCAGAGTTTTCAAACTACTAGATCGCTTTCACTTATTAGAAACTTCATTCGGTAGTGAAAAATAAAAATTGTTATCTCTAGCAGATATTCGTGTAAGCAAATAAAAATATGATTTCCGACACAAAAGTAGCATTACTATACAATTGGCCTTGAATTTCCTATGGATACTTGATCGAAGGACTATCAATCAAATGGTAGTTTATATGACAAAGTAAAATCTACCACCACCAAAACTTTGTTTCTTCATACAATTTATATTTTTTAAACCAACTAGAGCAATTCAACGAATTCAACGGTCAAGGAAATGCAGGGCAATGTTATTCCAAAACAAGAAATTTTACTTTTCTTAAAAAACTGCATACAATAGAAAAATTTTTGATAAGTAAAAGGCAACGCACGGTTAGAGGATAATCGTTGCATCTAAGCCAACCCACAGAATTCTTAAATAAATATATGTATAAATACAATGTATGCAAATAATATGAAAATTCTTTTTTGGCAAACAAAATCTTTATTATCCCGCCATTATCTACATTGCCTTACTGTACGTTTAGACCGCCTGAACGAACGAAAGAAACTTCCCTACAAGAAGACTATCGGTTATTTAACTAAGCAAAAACGGTTTTTCTAAACTGAAATTTCGGTTACCTCTTCATACCAAGTTTCGGTTATGCTAGGAAGAGCCTCGGGAAGAAATTAACCGAAACTCGTGTATACGTGTGATCTGGCATCCCTTTTTCACACGTATCAATTTCCAATACCATTGAAATATAGCCGTCTCGCTCTCTCTCTAGTTAGGGTTAACATAAATACAGGTTATAGGTAACCAAATCTCACCAGATAAATGTAACCGAAAACTCAGTTATATGTAACCGTTAGATATAACGTAAAAATCAGTTTTATCTAACGTACCTCTTAAAAAATAAAAATGCTTGCAATTCGTTGGTGTCTTGAAACAAATGGTTTTAATTTATTAGAACATTTTTTATTGTTGTTGTTGTTGTTCTTACTGTTGTTGCTGCTACTGCGAGCCACTTCTGTGCCGACGACTTTGGGAGTGGAATTAGATGTGGCGAATGTTGAAATGCTCACTGCATTCTTGATATTGGCAAGCGTGCTTATTGGCTCATCCTTCTTTGATGGGTAGCAGCGTTCCAACAGTAAGCAATTTAAAGATATTTAATTTTTTTATTGCAGAACTTGGTTTTTGTTAGCGAAACCAGGAATGGTAAACTACAATGGCGGATATGCAAAAATTGGACATGATTTTTAATAATGATACCTTCTCTTTCTTTCACATGCACTTGCTAAAATGTATGTGATTGTGTTAGAGTTTTGGTTAGCTATTTCTTGTAGGGTTAGTTCGTTCGCTCGGTTTAAACACTTTGCCCGAACGAACAGTGTTCGCTATAAATTTATTGCGAACGATGTTTGCCCGGTGTAAACAGTAAATTAGGGCGAACGAACGAAGATTCCTTTGTTTGCTCTGATCGAACAAGCTTCGATCTTTTTGGACGAATCCGGTGTTGCGCTGTGTTTAAAAACAGAAAAGTAGCAAAGAGGAGTAGCTTAAGAGAATAATTTATGAAAAGTACTAAAATATGTAGTAATTTATGTTTTATGTTTTCTTAAAGTGTGCTGTTAACTTTCGCTGCAATATGATTGTGTTGTGTTGTGTTAAGTGCCAATTAAAGTTTTTTAAGCGAAAAACCCTATATTTAAAGTTTCACTTTAAAGCGACTGTTTATTTGAGGTAATTTTTTTTAATAATAACTATACAACTTTTATTGCAAATTTTTTAGTTTATGGATAGCAAATATTATTTAATTTAGCAGGAATCCGCAAAATAGCTTGTTTAAATAAAATAAAAAAAAATATTTTAGGTTCTGCTGAAACTTTTTGAGTTTTTAATCGAAGATTTTAGAAAAATGTGGATATTAACTAAAATGATAGTTGAAAAATCGATTTGTAACTAAAAGCAATTCCTTAGAGTTATAACATAAAAAGTACTTCTCTAAAATAAAAATCGACCGACTAAAAGGACCAATTGTATTTGCTTAACAAGTGCATACATTTGGAAGCAATTTTTATTTTATTGACTTAAAATTTACGAAATTTATTGACATACGAAAAATGTGAAAACATTTAATTTTTGTTCGTTGAAAAACTTAAATGGGCCCTTAAGTTAAACACACGTCTTTCTTATAATAACTAATACGATTATTATATTGTTATGGAGTGGCAAACCATTTGTTGTTGAAAAACAGAAATTACATTGAATTTCGCCAACCATCAAGCATTATTCAATCTTTTTTGAAAATCTTACCTTAATCTATGGATACAATTTTTATTTTATTTTATCCGTCGTTGTCGATTTGAATCGGTTTCTAATTTGGAAAGCGACAAAAGTGATTACATACAATTGTGTGTATGTTTTCATATCGGTTTGTGCACGCAATTTAAGAAGGGCTCTGATCCACAACTTTCGGGCTGAATGGTATGTGTCATAATGTGCTCAAACAATGGCCGCATTCTAGCCGAAAAAGTGCTCAAGTAGCGAAGTAGCATAAAATATTTTCGCTATATAAATTGTGACATCTCAAGGAACATGTTCTGTGAGAGCATACCATTCAGCCCGAAAGTTGTGGAACAGTTCTTGAGCACTTTTTCGGCTAGAATGCGGCCAATATGTTCCCCGATCGGTCGCCATCTTAGGTATCGAAAATATTGTCTGTTACTTTGGTTGAGCTTATGCTCTTTTCATTTTGACACCTAAAAAAACATGGCTGCAAATTGTTAATTGTTGCTGAAGTTGTGCTGTGAAGTGAAAATAGATAATTATTAATTATTAGAAGATTATTCTTCAATAAAGCTGTTCATTAATGATTTCTTGTGTGAAACAAATGCACAATAGTATGAGCAAATTTTAGATGTTAAAAATAAACAACGAATGGCGAACAGCTGTTTGCCGTTTGACGTTTCGCAAAAAAACCCATTCAGCAGAAAGTATCACTGTATGCTACTTCGCTACCTGAGCACTTTTTCGGCTGGGATGCGGCCAATAATAGCTACAAAAATTACGTTAGGTTATGAGCATAGCTGTTAAATTGCGATTACGATTAGTAATCAATTAGATTAAATTTTAAAATGAATTGTTATCATTATATAATCCTTGAGGGAGAAGTTTATGATTAGTAATTAATTAAGATTACAAATAATCAAATAATAATAACGATTCCTTAAAATTACGCAAAATATTCAAAAAGAATCAAAAGTAATCAAAAAATACTTCGACTACTTTCAGAGATTATTTTTGATTATTGTTTGACAATTTTTGGAATTCCAGTCTAAAGTACAGAATATTTTATGAAATTTTATTCATTAATAAAGGAAAATATGTATGTAGTATATAATTTTTAAACGAAGATTGTCAAAAAACAAGAAAAAATAATGCAGGCATTGAATTTTGACAAAACCAAATCTTACAAACTATCGACGACAAACTTTTCTGCTACTTGCATGACAATTCAAGTGTTGAAATGATTTTGCAAAAGTATGGCTTGTTGAAGGATTTCTTTATTTTATTCAATACGCCTTTAATGTCCTGAGCGCCAGTTGAAATGCTTTTGCCGGCATAGTAAACACTCCAAGACGGCAATCATTGTTTGATTTTTCTTTTGAAAAATTAGTTATTAATCAAATATTTATACTCAAGTATTGTATTGTCTTACAAACTATTAAAACATTAGGGGTATTCGCCATGCGGTGTATTTGCCGTTGTATTGTGTATTTTTGATAAATTTGATATATGTAGTAAATTTTGTAAAGTTACAAAAACAAATGTACAGTATGCAAAATACAACCCTGTAGAAAAAATACAACGATGGAACCCTATTGTATTCTTTGTAAATGTCGTTGTGTATTAGATCAGCTGATCGCAAAAGCATTTTTACTCAGCATAGAGGAAGCTGCCGGTAACGCTGTGAGTTTATTTAATAAAAATTCATATAATTTAGTGTTTCGTTTCAATTTCTGCATGATTTCCTTTAGTTAAATGATGATTTAAATTAATGTTTCCAAACAAAAGAACATAAAAGAGCATCTGATTTTAAAAAATACAATGCTTATGTGAAGCTTTGTTCACACTAAGTTGTAAGTATTGTAAATTTTGTAAAAATTTATCACAAATACACCATATTGTGAATACCCCTATTATATATTGATGAACATTATTTTGCTTACAATGTTAATGTAACTAATATCAAATTTTTAATTGATGTAAATTTCATAAAATGTGAGCACACATGTCACAGATGTGCATCTGGAAAATCTTTAATTGTATGGGATTATTGATAAAATAAATATCTAATAGAAACTGGTCATAAATATTTTGTATACAAGTATTTCGTAAATACTGAGATTATGTGGATAAAAATTCAGTTGGTGTAAATCAAATATGGTCTGGAGGATAATTTAATTCAGTTGCTATACATGCTTGCATGTCAGTTGTGACAGTCAATTTTTCAAACACCAATCGATTTTTCGGTTGCATGCTGTGATATTCAGTACAAAAAGACACCGGATTTTGTTATCCTTACCAATATTTGTTCCGAATTAAATCGAAGTTATAAACGGCAATCAAAAAATATGTTAATGTAACTACAAATCTTAGGTTCTTGCAACTTCAAAAATTCAGTTGGGCATTTTTTTGTTAGCAGTAACCAATTCGTTTTCTCAGTGTATGAAACACTGAAGCTGATTCTTGACCTAATAAAGTATGATATTATTGCTGGAAAATTTGTTGTGGACTGGGCTAAAAAAAGGATTTTCGAAACAACAATGTTTTTTATGCCTATGGGAAGGTCTGAAACGAGAGTTGGATTATACGGACCACCAATGGCTACCTCTAGTAGCTTTTCAATTGGGTCATGATATCGACCATATAAAATAGGGTGTAGCGAAATTTAGAAAAAGTCAAAAACTAAACTCGGCCATAGTCATAACCTCTGCAGAATACCCTGGAGATTACGCCTGAGTCAAAAACAGTGCAAAAATTCGAATTTCATCAATGCCCCCTCAAGAACGATTTATAATTTTTTTTTTAAATTTCATGCCACAAATTGACTTTTTTGTAATATATATTATTTATATTGTAAATTGAAATAATTATTTACCAGATTTCAACAATTTTGAGCAATTTTTTATGAAAATATGGGTAAAATCCGAGAAAATTAACTAAAATTAGCAGGTTTATGATGATTTTTTATAATTTATTTTTAATTATGTTTGAAGCGTTTAAATGACATAAAAAAGGTTTTATTTTTCCAAAAATAACTAAAATTAGCAGGTTTATTATGATTTTTTATAATTTATTTTTAATTATGTCTGAAGCGTTTAAATAACATAAAAAAGGTTTTATTTTTCCATGTACACTGTGTAATCGGCTTTTGTTTTAGTTCGTGTGAGAATTCTCCTAGATTGTAAACTGACGCATATTCTGCTATGTCGCGCAGCATCGCCAAATACTTCATGCGGTGCTTCACTCACTGCTTTGATAATTATCACTCACGAATAATCCGAACAGTTAGTGTATTTCTTTTATTTTGAATATTCATGAAATAATGTTGTCAAGGGCGTAGGCAGGATTAAAATTAGGGGGGAAGACCTTATAAAATTTTTTACCATATCTTTCATATTCATGGCAATAGCCGTGAGAGGTATTTTAAATTTGTAACTTTATTGTTTGTATGATCCGACCAAGTGCCGAAAAAACGGAAGTGGAAAATATTTTGAAGCAGTTCAATATTGGCAATTCCCACATTTATTCTGTTACTTTCGATACTCTAACCTCCAATACAAACGGTATTGAAAAAAGTTTTTTTAATTTCTGTGTAACAAAAAATGTTGCAGTTTTTTTCTTTTATAAATTACTTGACCTAAAGCTCTAAAAATTTTAACCTTGTAAAATCATGAAAATGTCACAATTTAATTATAAACCAAAAAATCACATTATATACTTCATGTAAATATCTAAGTTTTTATATTCCCGTTTGAACAGCATACAATATTTTACAAAATTATACAATATCGCTTTAAAAAAACTGATTTGCTTTTAACTTTTTCAGGTCAAGATTCAAAGAAAAAGGTAAAATTACACATTAAAAAAGGATCACATATAGAAACTATTAAAAAATCCATCGAATAAAAAAAAATCTCAGATTTAAGGGGGAAATTGCCACCCTTTTTCTCCTGCCTACGCCCTTGACTCTTCGTTCAATTGACTTCTCAGTAATTGTCTTTATATCGGTTTTTGACGAAACCTCTTTTATACGTTTAGCTATTTTCTGGACAAATAACTTAAACGATATATTTTTATTTGTAACTCAAAATTGATTGAACAAAATGTTCTTTAATACATCAGCCTTAGCAGGCAGTTGGTTCAACGGAAGTTCAGCACAATAACCAAATACTGGGTGGACAAATTCACTTCAGAGCGACATTTTGAGTGATTTCGCTGTAACATTTCAGACATATTCGTCATGAATGAAATGGCGATATTATATTTATTTCTATATATATACTGTTTATACCACTGCCTGACAAAATAGTATTAAATAGTGTCTTAAATGTTTTTGAATGTGGCACACGAAGCAGTTTTTTAAAATCATAGTGACAGACACATAAGTTTGACAAAACCATTTTATATGAAGTCTTGTCAGACGTATTTGTTAATAGGCAAATTACGAAGTCACTTGAAACCGTGTCCTTATTTACTTAGTTTTCAACGCATAACATTTGCTTCAGACATAATTAAAAATAAATCATAAAAAATTATAATAAACCTGCTAATTTTAGTTATTTTTCTCGGATTTTACCCATATTTTTATAAAAAATTACTCAAAATTGTTGAAATCTGGTAAATACTTATTTCAATTTACAATATAAATAATATGTGTTACAAAAAAATCAATTTGTGGCATGCTATTGTAGCAAAAATCGATAACGGTGAATGAGTTTTTTTTTATTTTCAATTTTATTTTGACTAAGATGGTGTCAATAAACACAAATTAGAAAACTGCTAAAAAACGTGGAGTTCTTGAAGCCATGATAGAAGAACACAGGTAGATGCACCAGATGAGAGCATACTGCCAGAAATGTCAAAACGAAGCAAAACTTTTTCTTTTCTATTGTTTCCATTCGCCACACAGCTGAATTTGACAGACATGGCACTATGGAAAGAGAGCATAGTCAGCGCGGTAGCTACCTCTGTCCTTATACCATGCTTGAAGCTATTGACATCAGTTCAAAAAAGAGCGTGGAAGGGTGCTAACGCAGTGATTGATAACACAGTGCGACACGAAAAAAAATAACCATATACGGACACCACTACGTGATAAAAGACCAAAAAAAAAGACCCCTGTCTCCCAGTTTCGCCCAAAGTCCTCCAGGTTTTTTTTTATGGGCCTCCAAAGATGTGGGGCCTCGGTGTCATTTATGCAAAAATATTATCATTTTCTCAAGCTCATATCTTACAAACCGTTTGCAATTTTGATTTACTCTCTGAGGCAAAGTTGTAGCTATTGTTATAAAGACAAAAATGATGAACATTAAAAATAAAAAAAACTTCATCTTCAAGGTCAAAATCGCAAAAAACTTTAAAAAAAGAGCGAAAAATGGCCCAAAAAGCGTTTTTCTTATTTTCCACTTTTACGAACAAATATTCTTTATGAAAAATGCGCCAATTTTCTTTGACCTGGTAGGGCTTACAGCGCTGATTAAAACCCCAAAGTTTTTTTAAGGTGGCCGATCCAACTTCTTGAGATATAGGCCTTTATAGCTTGAGTACATAGTCGCTTATATCTCACCCATTTCTTATCCGATCTGGTTTATCGGTTTATATCCGATGGGTATCGTTGAGAAGACCTTTGAAAACGCTATAAATATGTTCATTTTTATTAACTCATTGGGGCAAATTTAAAAAAAAAATTTAACCTCACTTTTTTAATAAAAATATGGTTTTCTCAAAAAACAGTCGTAGTAAAAAAACAATTGTAGTGTAAGAAAATAAGTGATTACTTAAAAAAAAAGTTGATTTCAAAACTTTGAACGTAAATAATTGTCAGTCAGGAGGCCGAGTGTGTGAGTGCACTGTACCTTCACTGATAGTAAGTGCATTCTAATAAAAATTCTCAAGCTGGTGGGTGAGTTCCCGTGCCCAAACTGTCAAACAACTAACTGGAAGCAAACATCTGCATTGAATTCACATAAAAACAGCCCAAAATATAAAAAAAATACCTGGAAATACATTTTAGCTCTTGTCATAAAGATGAAATTGTGAACATATAAAATCGAAAAAACTTCTAACAAAAAACTACCTGAAAGCAAACATCTGCATTGAATTCACATTGTAGCTCTTGTCATGTTTAATGTCTTGTATGTTTAATTAACGCTCAAAAATGAAATATGCCTGGCCAGAGCCATGTGCTTGTCCAAGGGTTAACACCGTTTAGGTAGCGCTTAGGCATCACGCGATCACGCACCGACCGCAGCAGCACAGGCAATGCAGTAAGCTCAGCACACGCAACAAGGGACGCAGCGCACAATATAAAAGCGACACGACGCTCACATCGAGGCATTACACAGCGCGGCGTCAACGAGAGCTCAGCGGTGAAAGTTATAAAGTGAAAGTGCTACAGCATAATTCGCACACAACATTGGCAACTGACAATTTCAATATGCAGTGTGAAAATATTGATTTATTTTGCTACGTTTGCGGTCATCAAATCAGAAAAAAATTTCTACAACATTGCAAAAGGAAAAGAATCTTTTAACTAGTCAATTCAAGAAAGCATATAAGTTCTTTTTCGACGAAGTAGACTTGACCGGTGAGAATTACACACCTAATACAGTGTGTCGCCAATGTTATAATAATCTCATGGCATGGTTGACTGGAGGCAAACATAGTATGAAGTATTGTAAGCCGGTAAACTGGATTAATCTCCCAGGTGATCATGATAAAACCAGTTGCTATGCATGCGTAAATTACACATGTGGTCTAAATCGATATGCTGAGAGGAACAAAAGTTATAATTATACAGCCACACTATAAGTGCTTGCACCTTAAAATTTTGTATCACCAAGGCCGCCAACTCCAGATCGTAGTACAGAATGTACAGGAATGAATAGAGCAAGTGGTGTTACTTATGAAGATCCATTTGATACCGATTATGAGCCCCAACAGGGGAGAGATGAACCACAACTAATAACACAAATGGAAATGGATTTCATTGTGGCCATATTGGGACTATCGCAGCGGCTTGCCATATTTTTGATAGTGTTTTTTAAGCAAAGAAAACTCACGCATGGTAATGTGAACTCTACGGTGTACAGCAAACGGCAAGCTGAATTTCAGAGCCTCTACACTCTAAATCATGACAATTCGTTCGCTTACTGCAACGATGTAAAAGCTTTGGTGGTAAAAATGGGAATAAACTACATCGCTAGTGAGTGGAGATTATTTATTGATGGTTCTGTTTCAAGCCTGAAAGCAGTTTTGTTGCATGTGTCGAACCAAAAACCTTCCATTCCGCTAGCAATGGATATTAACATGAAAGAAAGCTATGAAACATTGAAAGATATAATGGAAAAAATCAAATACTACGAAAATAAATGGAAGATTTGCTGTGATTTGAAGGTCATCAACATTTTGCAAGGGATCATCGATAAGGGCGGCTTTCCAAAATTCTTTTGTTTTCTTTGTAATTGGGATTCGCCCTCACCTCTGAACCAATACCAATGCAATTCGTGGAGACCAAGAGGAAGTGTGGAGGAACAAATGAAACAACATAAACTGAAGAATGCACCTTTCAAGACATCTTGCTGCCACCGCTCCACATAAAATTGGGAATTGTTAAAAAATTCATTGAAGTGGCCGTTGTTAATTGTCCAAACGCATTCGACTATTTGAAAAGCGTTTTCCCAAAGTGTAGCGATGACAAACTTAAAAAAGGTATTGTTTGTAGTAAATTTAAAACGAATTTTTGTTCACCTCATTGTACTATTTTCACTTTGTTAATGTTTTCTTTTCTGTCTTTATTTTTTGTCTTCATTTGACAGGCGTACTTAATGGCCCTGACATTAGAAAACTATTCAAGAGCAACTTTGAATCATCGCTTCATGATTATAATCATTTAATGGCATGGATTTACCTTCAGCGTGTAAGCACCAGAGTCTTGGGAGGGGATCGAGACGCGGAACCGAAAGCAAGAGAATGGGTGAAAGAAATGCTGTATTATTTTGAGAAAATCGGCACATATATTTATAGTATCTCAATGTTGAAGTAAAGAAAAAACAAATGAAATTAAAAAATTTTCGGGAAATTTTTCACTTTTGCGGCTACCTAAGCGCTACCTCAACGGTGTTTAGAATCAATCCTAGGAAGTTCATATGTTCTAGAAAGTTGTTTATTGAGATCTTAGGTTCATTTTTGTACTTTAGTATTTCCTTCAATTTTGAACGGTTTGCTACCTATGGACCTGAACAGGGGAAAAAAGGTAAAAAAAATTGAATTTTTTAAAGTTTTTTGCGATTTTGACCTTGAAGATGAAGTTGTTTTATTTTATATGTTCACAATTTTTGTTCTTTTTACAAGAGCTACAACTTTGCCTCAGAGATTAAATCAAAATTCCGAACGGTTTGCAAGATATGAGCTTGAGAAAATGATAATTTTTTTGCAAAAACGACACCGAGGCCCCACATTTTTGGGGGCCCATAAAAGGAGGACTTTGGGCAAAACTGGAAGACAGTGGTCTTTTTTTTGTGTTTTATCACGTAGTGATGTCCGTATATGGTTATTTTGCCACACTGTGTAATATAAAATTACACTCAGAAGCGATGATTACACACGGTGTAATTTTTTGGGTAACAAGAGAGCAGAAAATTATAAAGAAACTGGCGATGAGTGATGCTTCTAACGGTACGTTACAAATTTTAGAACTACTTAATACCTGTTATTACTTATTTTTATCATTCTTATTACCAACTCTTTCAAATACATATATAATACAAAAATATTAATAATAAGCTAAAAGTAGTAATTTTCAATTAATGATTTCTGTTGTTTTGATGAATTTCTGTCAATTAATGATGATGAACATATTAGAAATAAATTTCTTTTTGGTAACTGTGTGAAATAATTTAAAAAAAAAATAAAAACATTTGATATATGAAGCGTTCTCGCGAATAACGTTGTAAACGACAAAATGATAATTGTTCACTTTTATTCATTTTACAAACACTTTTATTAATTTTTATTAATTTTTTTTTCTGTATACGATAAATATACCCCAAACTGCTCAACTGCTTACTCAGTTCTGTTTGTATATAATATAAGAGAGTGATTCTAACAGGTATTCGCAAAAAAAAGCACTAAAAACAATGTCGTTTACAACGTTATTCGCGATTATACTTCATATAAGAAATACAAAGCCTAAACATATTCATCTGGGCAGCTGCCGGATTCGAACCTTGGCCGCCAGCGCTCTGCACTTATATTCGTTGAATTAAAATTAGAAATTTTCAATTAATGATTAAAATTATTTCAAAACCTTTTCTTTTCGATTTTCTTGTGAATAAATATTGTAAATAGATTAAAAAATAAAAAAAAACATTTAAAAACATAAAATACGAAAGTTTAAAATATCCATCTGCGGCTGCCGGATTCGAACCTCGACTGCCAAAATTTATTATAAGCAACAACAAAAACACTTAATATAACTAGAACTAATTATAAGTAAATGTTAAAGTAAACCTTAAGTAAATGTTAAAGACAACAACAGCAACAACTACAGACACAGCATACGTTCAGACATGAAAATTTGAATCAGGTACTGACACATAATTCACAACAACTTCATGACGACATGTATATAAGAATGTGAAGACTGAAAGTATTAAGAATCGCTCGAAATAACAACTTCTGCTTCCTTGTTTGAGCCTTACCGCTTCGACCTAAGCATGTTGATATTTATTTTTTGTTGTTTTCCTCTATCTTGCCATCTTTGTATTCTGCTCGCTGCGCTACCCGCCCTTGCAACAGAATAGAGGTCTCGCAGTCCAATTCCATATGCCTGAATTCTGCTCGCCGTCTATCTGCCCTTGCAGCAGAATTCAAGCGTCGCAGTCGAACCTTGTGATCGTCTGCTCCGTAAATTTTTCATATTCTACTCGCTGCACTGCCTCGGTGGCCCTTGCACCAGAAATCAAGTTTTACGTAATTGGACTTTGCAAAACCTCTGAGCCTCTGACTGCATATCTTCTGCTTGCTACGCGCCCTCGCCCCATATGCTTGAATTTTGCTCACCGTGCTACTAGCCCTAGCAATAGTATTCAAGCAACGCAGTCAAACCTTGCAGTCGTCTGCCCCGTAAATTCTTCAGTTTCTGCTCGCTGCGCTGCCCCGGTGGCCCTTGCACCAGAAATCAAGTTTTACGTAATTAGCCTTTGCAGAACCTTTGAGCTTCTGAATGCATAATTTCTGCAACGATGTACCGTGAACCGATTAGCATCATAACAGCCGATTACCGACATTAGAAGCGATTAGGGTCCTATTACCGTCATAAGCGATTACCGTCAACCGATTAGCATCGCAACAGCCAATTACCGACGTTAGAAGCGATTACCACCCGATTACCGTCATAAGCGCTTACCGTCAACCGATTAGCATAGTAAGAACCGATTATCGTCCGATACCATCAAGCGATTACTGCCGTAAGAACCGATTATCGTCATAAGCGATTACCGTCATTCGATTAGCATTGTAAGGACCGATTACCGTCCTAAGAAGCAATTACCGTCAACCGATAATCATCGTAATAACCGATTACCGTCAAACGATTACCGCCATAAGAACCGATTACCGTCATAAGTGATTACCGTCAACCGATTAGCATTGTAAGAATGATTACCATCCTAAGAATCAATTACCGTCAACCGACTAGCAGCGTAAGAGCCGATTACCTTCATAAGAAGCGATTACTGTCAACCGTTATAAGCTATTACCATCAACCGAATACCATCATTAGAACCGATTACTGTAATAAGATACCGTCAACCGATTAGCATCGTAAGAACCGATTACCGCTATAAAAAGCGATTACCGTCAGCCGGTTAGCATCGTAAGAACCTAGTATCGTCGTAAGAAATGACTACTTCATAAAAACCGATTACCGTCGTAATAACCGAATACTGTCATAAGAACCAATTACAGCATAAGAACAGATTACCGTCGTTATAACCGATTACTGCTGTAAAAACCGATTACTATCATAAGAACCGATTACCGTCGTAAGAACTGATTACGCCATAAGAGCCGATTAGTTGTCATAAAACCCGATTGCTCCTCATAAGAATCGCTTATCCATATAAGAAACACAGCTACTTGATTACCAACGAACCGATCATCCGTCATAAAAACTGATTATCCGTTACTTAGAACCGAACCAGAACCGACTACACGATTACTAAGAACAGATAACTGGTAATAAGATCCAATCACCCGTTGTACAGAACCAAGTACCCGTTACATAGGACCGCTTCCGACTACATACGCTGTGCTGTAATAAATTTGTAAAGTATAATAAGAACTAGCATAAGGAATTGGAATTGTTCAATAAAGATGGAAAGCATACATTCAAATTGCGTCCAGAGAATCCTGGGACGGCTGAGCTTGACCTCAGCCTTAGACAAAACCACGTTACATGCTTATCATGAAATGGGAGTCACTAAAAGTGGGAGTAAAAATTCACTTTTTGAGCAGCCATTTGGAATTTTTTTCCGAACAATTTGGGTGATTTCAGTGACGATTATGGAGAGTGGTTTCATCAAGACATTGCCCACCTGGAACAACGAAAGGACGACCGTCACATGCTTGCCGAATACTGTTGGTGGATTTTTCGAGCCACAAATAGAGAAGGGCACAAACGCAAACAAAATGCTTGTGTTTTCCCAATAAATTTATATTACGTAATTTCAGTAGTAGTTGAGTAGAAGATTCTAACTCAACGATAAATATCAAGTTCAAAATACTAAGTTTTGGATGATCATGAATAAAAAAGTGCACACGGATACTCGTATGATTTTCACAAAATTCAATTCTAGTTAAAAAGTAGAAATTGTTACGAATTTACAAAAAAAAAAACCAAGGCAGCGGGGAAAAAGGTGAGTTCTTCTAGACTTAGCCTCTTCTCTGCGACCTATTAGAAGATTTTAATGTATACAAAAAATATTTGAATTTGTTTTACTGTATTATAACATTAGAATGTTTTTTATCATTTTTATTCAAATAACGTATACATTTTGATGAAATAAAAACATAGTTGCTAAAGTAGTAAAATTTTACTGCATGAACACGAAAAAGAACGCTCGACTTTGCTTTTCTTAAACACGGCACGAACGTGCACGCGCGAAGTTTTTTTTTAGGCACGTGGATGGCGTATCACGTCGCACACTGGGGATTTCGCGGAAAAAAGTCAAATTGTCAACATAGTCTTCATGCAACATGCAGTGGTATTTTGATATTAAAGACTAAATGGTACAGTCAAATCAAAAACAATTACTTCAATCTGACTGGTAGTTTTATTTTTATGCCGTTTCAAACTCCGAACTTGTATGTTTTACCGAACTAACTTAATATAAACCTAAGAATTTCAAGACGAATATTATTTTACTATGTGAGCTAACGTGTTTTTTTTTATTTTTTATTTAAAGTAGGATATGTCAATATACTAAAATTTAAAAAATAAACTCTGCAGAGACTTAATTTTTTTTTTTTTTTTTTTTTTTATGAACTTATAACTAAAATCCCGTTTTTTCCAAACATTTGAATCTGAAATTTTAGCTGTACTTGCCTATGTTTGGAAATCACTACTAATACATTGCCTCATATCTGTTCTTACATTTTTAATCAATTTCAACTGCGGCCAGGTGCGCCTTTCAATAAAACTTATATTTTTATACCCTACACTTGACAAAGTCAGGGTATATTAACTTTGTGCAAACGTTTTTAACGCATAGAAGGAGGCGTGGCCGGTATGGAAAAGTATATATATTCTTGATCAGCGTCAGCTCCTGAGTTGATTGAGCCATGTCCGTCCGTCCGTCCGTCCGTCCGTCTGTGTGATTATATCTTGCAAAGAATAAAGAGAACCAGGTAAGATATTTGAATGAAATTTGGCACACATATTGATATGGACCCGGGGATGAGCCCAATGATTTTTTTTGGATACGCCCACAATTACGCCCACCTCCCATACCACCAACTATTGAGAAAACACAAAAAATGGGCTAATAATTGAGCTAGAAAGACAAAATTTTGTATGTGTATATGTTTTATCAATTCTTAGTTGAGTACCAAAAATGGGCGTGATACGCCTACAAATACGCCCACCTTCCATACCACCCACAACACTCAAATTTTATATAAACACACTAAGTGTAGGGTATTTCATAGTCGGGCTCGACCGACTATAGCTTCCTTACTGGTTTATATTTTATATTATATTTTTATATCTTTTTTTTATATTTATGTTATTTTTTTTTTTAATTCAAAAAGAACGTGTTAAAAGAAGTTGTGTTATTAAAAGAGTTTTACGACTGTTCGTGATTGCGCTAATTTTTGCCCCATGTCCATGTTAGAATAATAATACATAATAATAATAAAATTTATATGAAAAATTCGTTTGTTTTTATATGGGCGGTATATGATGGGCGTGGCCGATTTTAATGAAACTTTCACAAATTTTTTATTTTGTTAATTGTAATGTCTGTGCTAAATTTCAACATGTTCGGAGCAAAAGAAAAAATGTTGTATGAATTATTAATTTTGAGTTATATGGGCGGTATATGATGGGCGTGGCCGATTTTAATGAAACTTTCACAACTTTTTTATTTTGTTAATTGTAATGTCTGTGCTAAATTTCAACATGTTCGGAGCAAAAGAAAAATTTTGTATGAAAAATTAATTTTGAGTTACATGGGCGGTATATGATGGGCGTGGCAGATTTTTATGAAAATTTATATTTTTCTTAATAACGTTAATTAAGTGCTAGGTGCCAAGTTTTATCACTCTACAAGCACTCCTTATAATTTTTTCCCAGAAATGTATGAAGCCATCCCCACTGTGCGTCGTGGCACGGAAAAAGCACAATTATATTTTATTAACTTTATATTTTATTAACTAATTAATAGTAACAATGAGTAAACTTATTTTTCATCGCACAATATAAGTAAACATAAAATGTTAATTTGACATTTGCTTGTTATTCTTGATGCGTGTTCTTTTTAAATGCTTGTTCTTATGATGCTGGAAGACATTTTTCTAGCACACTTCAAGCAACTTTCGAGCTCGAGATAGTGATTTATCCGTTTTAATCTATTTGTTCACACAGAAAAATTTTGCAAAGTAAAATCATTGTGAGGCAAAGTTGATTTTATTTGACATGATTTCATATTTTATTTCGGCAGCAACATGAAAACCATTATGATTTCATTTAAAATGATTGTTGAATCATGTCGATGGTGTGCATTTGTTGGCATTAATTTTTCTGAGTAGAATCATTATGATTTCATGTAAAACCATTATGATTTCATATAGAATCATTATGGAATACAGTAAAATCATTATTGCATTATGTAAAAAGTTAATCAACATGATTTCATGTAGAATCATTATGATTTCATGTAGAATCATTATGATATCATGTGGAATCATTATTGTAGTGTATTAAAATAAAGATTCCTATTTAGATTAAATGGAAAAACTCGTGCGTTGATTTCAAGGTAGATAACAAAAGTACTTTTATTATTTATCTCTTTATGCATTACAATTTATCTTACAATACTTGCTAATTTAAGGTGCGTGCGCACTAGCTGTCAAACTGACTTACTAATACAACTCTAGTACATTACACCTAGTACAAAACCTTCCCTCTAAATTGGAAATATAAAATATACATCTCAATTTAAATGACAACATGTCACGATAATTAATCCTTTTAACGCCAGTGCGCCTCGGTCGGACATAGCCTGTGTCAACAAGTGAATTTTCGATGGAAGCTTTTGCTGGAGATGTAATCGGGGAATGTGCAGTGTCTCAACGATATTCGTGTCATTGCCACGATCTACACTGTTTTCGCTGACATTTAAATCTACATTATTTTCGTTATATGAATTCTGATTAAAGCTATTATTTGGAAATGATTACTGAATGAATATATTACTTTCAACAATATATTACTTTCAACAATATATTACTTTCAACAATATTGTACTTATTATTATTAGACATTTCTATCTAACATTGTGGACTTGATAAAATTTGATCTAGATGACTCTTAATTATTCTCTTTGATTCGATTTCACAAACGTAGTTGCGGTTTCCCAATATCTCAATAATTTTTGCTTTTATCTATCCCGCTTTATTTGGATTAGTATAGTCGCGTATCATGACAACATTACCTAATTCAAATTCATCTATTCTGGTGCCTGTAAATTTGTTAGTTTGATTCAATATGCTGTTACTTTTATTAATGCTAACTTCAGTTGGCTTAATTAGAGCAAAACCATTTTTAATTTCACTGCCAAACATAACTTTGGAAGGCGTTTATTAATACTACAATGAATTAAATTTCTATAGTCAAATTAATACCTTTGTACCATTGCATCAAGATTGAACTTTTCACTGCTTTCTGCGCTGCACTATTTGATGCGGAATAAGTTCCGCTTTTTTGGTTCTGGTCTAGAAGAAGCACACGACTCTCATAATTTTATAAAGCATTCAATGTCTCAATCCATTTTTGGCCACCACATACACATTCGAACTAGTGATTTACACTTAACAATACCTAAGTGCGACATATGAACGTATACTACATATGAACATATGCTACAGGGCATACCTCCACAAGTATAAACACGCGAGCGATCCTTACTGCACTACTTGCACAGGAAACACGCTGCAAGACGCGGCTCACGTTGTTTTTGTGTGCCCCATGTTCTATAACGCCAGACTTGAGGCCTGTCTCGGCGAAACGTTAACAGAGCAGAATATGGTTTCTCTTATGCTAAAGAGCGAAGAGAACTGGTCGATGGTTAGCACCCTGGCTAGAAAAATAACCGAAGAGCTGCGAAGAGTTGAGCGCGCGCAAGACAGATGAGGTAAAGGTTATTGACCCGACGACCACTCCACAGTAGATCACGGTAGTAGCCAAACAGTTTCCAGCCTAGTGCTGTTCCCAAGCCCCACGAAGTTATGCTTTAAGGCAGTCCTACGGGGTTCTCCAGGGTCGAAGATTCAATGCGGAGGTTATGATACCGCGAGGTATCATGTAGTTTTAGTGTGTAAAAATCGTACACTCCCACCTGCACGGTGGGGCCTTTTGAAGGTTCCCCCTTCGCGAATAAAAAAAAACATACATACATACATACATACATACATAAATACATACATACGCGATTAATCTTTGGAATAAGCTTCCAACCGTTATAAAACACTCATCAAGCACAAACGCTTTTAAACGCAATCTATTTCAATATCTTATTGAAACTTAATAAAATATTCTTCCTCTCGTTTTCTCTTCTCACTACGATTTCTGTGCTATTCACTTTATCTTATTTTCTTAATTAACTCTAGTTTATAATAAAATTTATTTTATAATTTTTATATTTGCGGCCTGGAGCCAATTTCTTTTCTCTTTTTAAAATAACGTTCAATATATTGTTTTTTTCACATTTTATCTGATATATTATATAATCACTATTAAGTTATGTTAAATAAAAAAAAATAAAAAAAATAAATACATACATACCGGTCAAACACATATACCTCTCCTTTTGCTTCGCCGTATTCGGGTAAAAATAAAATTTGGCTTTTGCCCCTAAACTAAATTTGTTTCATATTGTTTTGTTTTATTGACTGAAAGTTTGTTCCTTTTTAATCTATTTTTTGTTTTTTGACGAAAAATTACGTCTTTGTATGGAAGTCATTTTCAAAACTTTTTCAAGCACATTTAAGGACTTTTGTTGACACTTTGAGGTACACCTACAGCCTTGAATATTCATTGTGCAAAGAAAAGATAAATCTAAAATATCAGTTAGAGTACGAATGAAACGAAAACGAAAAGAAAAAATTTATATATTCGTATAAGAAAATTTATACACAAGCTGCTTCAGTGGGTGGTTATGCTGTTGTTATTTTTGTTGTTGTAGTTGTTGGTTTGGTTCCGCAATCGTGTCGTTTGTTGTTGTCGTCAGCTGCTTTCGTTTTTGTCGTTTGCTATTGGTTTTGTTTATTTTCAGCAAGATAAATACAATAGAGAATACAGATGCGTGTAGCTACGAGCAGAACTTTTTATTATTATAATCCAGTAGATAATTTCATGGCATTTATTTTTTAAATGTGATTTTTGGCATATTTCTGTTGCGGCTACAAGTTACATTGTCCTTTTGATCAGTCCAATTTTTCACTACTTTTTCCAATAAGTCTGGCCGCATAGCGTCAATGGTGGCTTGAATATTGGTTTCCAACGCTTCAAGAGTTGTTGGTTTGTCGGCATAAGCCAATGACTTAACATAGCCCCATAAAAATTAATCGAGAGGCGTCAAGTCGCACGAACGAGGGGGCCAGTTAACTGGAGCGCAGATTTGAGAAAAAAAGAACATTAAATATGCAGAGCACAGCACTCGTTTGTCATTTTTGTAGCCTTGAAGTTTGTATACCTTACATAACATAAACAATTACATATAATCGTTTATAAATTTAATCAATCTTTGTCATTCCGTTGCTTCACTGGAAGAAACGCTTATCAAAATTTTTTTCAACAGAGCGTATATCACTCCCGAATTAACCTCTTAAGGAGTAAAGTTTATGAGCTGGTTCTTTTTTATAATCCCACCAACATTTCTTTCAAACATACCCACCCTCTTTCAGTCAGCTTTTTGGGACCCCTACCCACCGCAAAAAACTCAATAAATGAAGAAAATTGCCGGAAATAGTACATAGCTGTTATTACCCCTGAGGTGATTCTTAAATGTATAAGAAGGTCCTATTATGTTTTCAACCTCAAGATTTCTTTAAACACTTATCTGCCTCCCATGGTTTCTCTCATGATTTAGGATTTTTGGAAAGCAGAATTTAATAATAATTAATTTAATAATTTTTGGTAATTAAGCTGGTAATTTTGCCAGCTTTACCTTTTACCTTTAATTAAATTTATTTTCAAATGATGTTCTTCGAACCCCTACTTCGAAATCAATTACCTTATCACAAGGGATGAAACCCCCAACCACCAAAATTTCTCCTTTTAGATTTAAGTCCCTTCACTTACAAAAATACGGTTAAGAAACTCCGTTGCTAATTAAAAAAAATATTGTGTTTAGATGTTAAAGTTATCATATCCCATTAGCCTATTAACCCTTTCAGGACCGAGTTAAAGTGGGGGGGCTTAAAAAATATTTGAGGTCATATTATTGTTATTATGGCTGCAAATAAAAACCAATATTAAATTCAAAGCTGTACGTGTCCTAGTTCATCCTTATTGAAATGTTGCCTATAGGCTCATTGAGCCTAAATGGTATAATTTTGTTAAGGAACACGTAAAACATTTTGTTTCGCAAAATTTTTATTTATTTCATTCATTTATTTTTAACTTCTATAATGTACTTTTAAACGTTAAACGCATTTTAAGCTTATGTATGGTACGATACAAAGCAATTTTTTTGTGGATTTGAGCAAAGGTAAACGTCACACTTAGAACACTTGGAACGAGAATATCCTGTTTCGCATAGTCTGCATCTGCCTTTTGAGCCCCATTGAATCCAATGTTCGGTTTTGTCGTATCTTATCGCTTTAGGAGGTTCCTGAGTATAAATTCTTTTTTGTGTTGGAGTTGATGAGTCGGATAGAACTGGGGATGCTGGAGCTGAAGAACTTGGAGACGAATCATGGGAGTCAAAATTCAATAAAAGCTGTACTGGACCTCTTTTTCGTGAAGGAACTTTATTGCTGCATCTAAGCAGTTCATTGGCAATATCTAATTGAAAATTTATTAGAGGCATGTGGCTGTTCTTATCTTTGGCGCAAGTCAAGTCTCTACAACTATTGACCACTGCCATATTCATACACCAGAAGACAACGCGCATATACCACTTATTGGATCGGTGATTGATTTTATATAGTTCTAATAGCATGTCCGAAAGATCAACACCGCCCATGTTCTTATTGAAGTACTCAGCAATAGCAGGACGTTTAACTTGTATATTTTTCTCCTCCTTTCGGCACCAGCGAGTGCATTCAGTAATAGGTCGATCCCCAATAAAATTTGACATCAGTTCGACACACTTGTTGTCATACCAGCGACAAGCGATCAAATTTTGCGAGGTCTCAACTTTTAAATCATAAGATCCTCGACCTTCTTTTGCAAGCTCCTTTTCAGATTTTAGCACACAATTTTTAAAGCGGTTTAAGCGAATCGTTCAAACTGCGAGAATACCTTTTTCTTTTAATGCTATCATTAGGCTTACGGACGTGAACCAGTTATCAAAAAATATTTTGAAGTTTTGATTTTCGGGAACATGTGAAGCCAAATGAAGGACAATATCCGAAGATATTCCAAGTCCAAATGAATCATAAGTTCCTTCACCAATGTAAAGACAGAAATCGTATATCAGACCAGATACGCCTGCCCTTGAAAACATTTTAAATCCCCACTTATGTGGCTTTCTTGGAAGATATTGCTTCAAACTATGTTGACTTGTAGGATAAAGGTTTTTATTCGTTAATAAAAATAAAATAAAATAGTAAGAACAACTTACCTTTGACTGAAATCATTTGTTCATCAACGCTTTGATACTCCTCTTGCTCCAATTTATTGCATACTTTTTTCATTTTTGATAGTAACGGACGTATTTTACATATTTTGTCATAACCATCCGCTCCTTTCTGGGGTTGCTTACAGTTGTCATTTAAATGAAAATTTGTTTTAATTTTCTCGAATCTATTTCGGCTCATTGAATCGGTGACTGCTGGCAGTCTAAATTTTGATGACCATTCGCCATACAGGTATTTTGACTACACCCAAGTACAGCAAAATGCCAATAAAACGTTTGATTTCGATGACATTGCAGTTAAGTTCCACTCCATTATTTTGTAATGCATATAAATTCGTTTCAGTACAAATTTTTTTGCAAAATTTCGTCGTCAAAGTACATTAAAAAGTAAGATATTGGTTCCTTTGGTACTGAACCATTGATGGATCTTTTCGATGAGTTGGTGGCTTCATTTCCGCTTGAAATATTTATCCTCCATCTCAATGTGTCCTGATTTACCTTTTCGAAAATTTCCTGCACCGTTTCATCATTAAATTCGCGATTATTGTTTTCGCACTCACTTCTCTTCAGCAATGCATCTTCAATAGTTTCACCCTTCGCAATAACATCCTGCATTGTGTCTTCAATAAAGTTTTCTAAAGTGTCAAGTGTATCGATATCTTCTGCATTTTCTCCATCATTTTCATCTCCGGAGTCATCCCAATCAAATTGGCAAATATGTTCTATTTCCAATTTGGCTAAACCTTTACGCCGCATATCTAGTAGATCAGAAGTGTTTTTGAATTTTGTATACCATTTGGGACCAATGTTGTCTATAGGCAACATTGACTTTGAAAAAATGCAGAGACAAACCTCAACCATTTGCGTTCACAAATTTGTTTCTCATTAATTAACTTACCTTATTTAAACCACGAAAATCACTTTTTGTGTAAATGTGAATAATATATTCTGTACAAATAAATAAAATGCACAATAACTTTTCAACAAAATTTTTCGGCACGTGCTGTTTGTGCGAAAGCGACACTATAACTAAGAAATCACAATACCTAGCGGTACTTTGTTTATACCAGAATACACAACAAAAAACAGCTCGTTAGACGAAATCAAAAGTAATTGCGAAAAAAACAACGCAACAGTTATTTTGACATGTGAAGACAATGTTGCCTATAGGCAACACTGGTTCTGAAAGGGTTAAGTCCCCACCTTAATTTTATATTGCTTACCAGGTTTAAGAAAAATTTATTTAAAATTTTCAAATAATATTCTTCAAACCCCTACTTTGAAATCAATTACCTTACCTCGAGGGATGGAACCACCAAAATTTCAAAAAATTTTTTTTAGAACAAAGTCTGTTTAATTACCTTTTAAACGACAGTTCAAACTTTACATTCGGATTAGAAATTTTTGAGATATGAACTTTCGTAAAAAACAATTTTCAATTTAAAATTTGTCAATCTTGTGCACTCCACCAAAAATCATGTCAAACTTTTTTCCTCCAAATTAAGTTATAAGTTTTAGTCAGTGATGCTCCATGTAAAATTTCATCAAAATCCAAGAATTATTCATAAAATGGAATTGCTGTACACCGCTATTTTTCTAAATCAAATACTTTTTATACAAAAATACCTTGCACTAAGAAAATCTATAGTTTTCGAGATTTCGAAATAACTTTGATATAAAAATAACGAGAATTTTTCATAGTTTACTATTTGTAAGAAATTTCACAATCACAATATATTATATTCACACATGGTGCATAAAATAAATTCTTATTGTTGGGTATCCGTAAGAGATGGCGAAAAATGCCTGCATAATTTTTTGCACATCTTATCAATGTCTAAAATTCAATGGAAGAGAGTTCTTCCATCTCTTATATTTTAGCCTTCATTTGAGAAACGCTCTTTTCACGATTATGTTTCCGGTCAAAGGTTACCAATCAAAAATCTAATTATATTGTGCAAGTCTCCTCATCCAGACTGGAATCCCTTACTAAAATGAAAATATACGTTCCACGCTCATATTTCGGGTCATGTTTCTGCACATCTATAGTAACGATGATTTTGAAACCTTTCGAATGATTTACGTTTCATTATCCTTATTCTAAAATAAATATTAAAAAGTGTACGACAACTTTTGACTTTCACGTATTTATATATAGGATTTAAGCTTTTGTCTTATCACATCTTTAATTTAAACGATAAAGCATTTTAACCGCCAAAATTCCCAGATTTAACTTTTTTCAAAAATCGTACAAAATATTGAAGGATATTGAATAAAATAGTAAGTTACAAACTTTTTTTGTTACAAACTTTTTTTGTAACTTAACGCATGACCTACCCCCGAATATTTAATCAAAAAATGTCTACTTTACAATGAAATAAAAATATCAACACGGGCTCAATAAATATGCGTTCTATTTTTAAATTTAAAAATGCACTTTTATTTAGAACCCCCTTTATTTTGTGTTGTCACCAGTACAGAACAGAGACAAAAGAAAAAAGGTACAACAGTCAAAAAGCTCTGTTTTTCCAATTTCGCGGATCTCGAATAAATCGATAAAGCGAATGTGTGGTAGAATGTGTTTTTTGTTGCTGTTTTTTATGTGGGAAAAAAGTGTTTTTATTTCTAATTTTTACTTATCTTAATGACAAAACATTTGAATAAAAATTATATTGTGCACTTGCTATGTTGTCTTAGAGTCGTTAAAAAGGGAGGATATAGACTAGCTTTGCCTGCGGTAGAAATTCGACCAACTGCCTGTAAGGCAGTGAACCAAACAGAATACTAACGCTGCGTATGTTAAAGCACTGCAGCGTTGACTTGAGAAAACAGAACAGTAAAGATGCATATAGAAGCGTAGATGACCATTTTGCAATTATTACAATATGATTAAAAGTAAAAGTGGAAATTTTGCATAATTTACTATTTGTAACAATTTCACTATCACAATATTTATTCAGAAATGTTACACAAAATAAACCCTGATTGTATCCGTAAGAGATGGCAAAAAATGTCAGTATTATTTTGTGTACATCTTATAATTTTTTAAAATTATCTCTTACACACCATGTTCTTCCAACTCAGATAGTTTATTTTTATTTAAGAATTTCTCTTTCTACGCTGTTTCAGGTCACAGGCCATCAATCTAAAATCCAATCATATTTCACAAACCTCCTCATACAGACCTTTTATCCGATACCTCATTCTACCTCTTACTAATCCTGAGGTGTCTTACAAATATATATGTATACATACTTTCATCGCCCATCTTTCAAGTCATAGGTTATCGATTTAAAATCGAACATGCTTCTGTACACCAATGGTGCAGTACCTTTCGAATGATTTACGTTTAAATACATTTCTTTCAAAATAAATAATAGAGAACCGCCAAAATTCAAGTCACCAGATTAAAATTTTCAGGCGGAAAAAAGAGGGGCAGAAAAGCGCGAGCAGGAGAAGATTGAGATGTTTGGTGACAGGAATTTTTTTGAAAAAATTAGACGCCTTGCCGTTGGTTTTAAAACCGGGGCCTCTTCCTGCAAGGATGAAAATGGGAATATAGTGGCAGATGTCCAGAGTACACTGGCGTTATGGAGGGAACACTTCTGTAGGCTTCTAAATGGCGACACTGACAACAATCCCGCCAATAGAGATGATATTCCGGAAACCCCAATTTTGGATGACAGCGTTGAGGTTCCGCTGCCCGACTATGATGAAGTTCTGACAGCTATAGCTCGGCTTAAAAATAACAAAGCCGCGGGAGCTGATGGCTTACCTGCTGAGCTGTTTAAGAACGGAGGCGAAGCTCTACTTAAATGCATTCACGAGCTTCTATGCAGAATATGGTCGGAAGAATGCATTCCGATCGATTGGACAAGAAAGGCGATCCCACTATCTGTGCCAATTACCGTGGGATAAGCCTTCTTAATATCGCATATAAGGTCCTGTCGAGCGTTTTATGTGAAAGATTGAAGCCCATTGTAAACGAACTGATCGGACCTTATCAGTGTGGCTTCAGACCTGGAAAGTCCACCATCGACCAGATTTTCACGCTACGACAAATCTTGGAGAAGACTCAAGAAAAACAAGTCGACACCCACCATCTTTTTGTCGACTACAAAGCTGCCTTCGAAAGCCCAATAAGGAAGCACCTGTACTCCTCCATGTCTGAGTTTGGTATTCCTGCAAAACTAATACGACTATGCAAGATGACATTGAGCAACACCAGCAGCGCAGTTAAAATCGGGAAGGACCTCTCCTCACCATTTGTTACCAAACGAGGTTTCAGACAAGGTGATTCCTTATCGTGCGACTTTTTCAACCTTATGATGGAAAATAACATCCGAGCTGCCGATCTGAGACGTAGTGGCACAATATTCTACAAGAGTGTTATGCTGCTTGCGTATGCTGATGAAATCGATATCATTGGCCATAATACGCGCGATGTCAGTGCAGCATTTTCCAGATTAGAAAAAGAGTCAAGTCGAATGGGTCTGGCAGTGAATGCAGATAAGACGAAATACTTGGTGTCAACAAACAAACAGTCCCAGCGTCTTGGAACCCACGTTACAGTTGACAATACCTCCTTCGAGGTTGTGAAGGACTTCGTTTATCTGGGATCCAGCACAAATTCAACCAACGACATCAGCATTGAGATCAAACGAATAATAACTCTTGGGCTCAGTTACTTTGGGCTCAGTAGGCAATTGAGAAGCAGAGCCCTCTCTCGATGAACGCAAATCATGCTCTATAAATTGCTCATCATGCCCGTCCTACGTTATGCATCACAAACCTGGACGCTGAGCATTTCAGATGAAAAGACTTTAGGAGTATTCTAGAGAAAGATTCTTCGTAAGATCTACGGACCAATCTGCGTCAATGACGAGTACCAAACACGGTGGAATGATGAACTAAATGAGCTGTATGCTGACATCGACATAGTCAAGCGCATTAAAGTCGAGCGGCTTCGCTGGCTGGGTCATGTTCAGCGCATGAAGACGATGCTCCAGTGAAGAAAATATTCGATTCGGTACCCAGCGGCGGTCAACGTTGAAGAGGACGACCGCATCTTCGTTGGAAAGACCAAGTAGAGGACAACCTGACGAAGCTTAGAATTTCCAACTGGCTATAGCAAGCGAAAGACAGAAATGGCTAGAGCAAATTCTTCGATGAGGCCAAGACCGACATACGGTTGTAAGTTTTGATCTGTCAGACCGACGACTTATGTTTGTCTTTCTATAAAACTATTTTTTGGTGTGTTTTCGCACAATCCCTTCAAACAGTTAACTTTATATTTAGATGATATTTTAAGCATTCTAAAATAGCACCGTCCCCGTGAATACATGTTATACTATTTGGCGCGATTATACGAAGGTTAAGAGACCCTTTCTTTTGTTTTGTCTCAGCAACACGGATTGAATGTGTATGAAAAGATAGAGAAAAGATAGAAAAGAACAGGCTGCTACAACCACACAGCTCTTTTTTTTCACTCTCGCATTCTGCGCTCCCACAGCAACGCTTCTCAATAAAGCGAATGTGTGAGTAGAATGTGGGGCTTGGTTTCTTGTTGTTGTTTTTTACATGTTGAAAGAAGTATTTTTAATTTCTAATTTTTACCTATCTAAATGACAAAACATATGAATAAAAACTATATTATGCACTTGCTATAAACCAGAGCATTCAAAAGATATAAGTTTCATTAGAATGTAATGTCTTAGAGTCAGTAAAAAGGCGGCCAAAGTTTGCTGATTGTGTATTAATGTATTACACACATTTGCTGCAATTTTAATTTCTTAAAACTTATTTGCAATACAGAATCTCAAATCTCAATACCAGCCAGGCAGACTCTTCGCCTAAAAACGTCAAAAGGTTTTCAAAAATCATCATTTGGGTCTAAAAATTAGAGATGCAACGGATAGGTGCAACGGCAAACCGGATAGTTACGTCTTTAATTTACTATTGGGCCGGATACCGAATAGTAACTCAATATCCGGTATCCAGCCGACCGAAGAGTTCCTTAAAATTAATTTATTTAAATAAATCTTTGTTAAGTAAATAATAATTAAATAGGTACTTATTATGACGGCTTTTATTTAAATGTGAAAAAGTAAAAACAAAGTAGTTTCCAAAAAACTTAGATTAATTATGATAACTTCATATATGAACTAAAAACTTAGAAAAACGTTCAATTAGTAAAATGATTAAAATTAATAGTCAAAATTAATAAGAGGTAGATTATTGTGAATAAAAACTACATTTTCAGCGCTCGAAGACAATAGGCGATATATCGCTTGTTTACGTAAACCAAGCCAGCATCGGTAAATAATCTCTTGCTATAAACGCTACTGCATGGACTTGAAAAGATAGGTTCGTATTTTCAAGCGATGTCAAATGAATGAATATTTGGAGTTAATTGAATACCAAGCGTAAGGATCGCGAATACGATCAATTCGAACTACCTTCAAGAAGTATTCAATCTCGGTCGCAAATGTGTTTTTCGCTTGACAGCGACACTGAATATTCTTTTAATCTGTCACTTCATCGAAACAATCCCAATACATGTCGTGAGATGTGAAAGTTTATATTTTTTAGATTTTATTGTTTTAGCTGTTATTTTTATTATGTAAAATGTGTTTTCAACTTTACTTGCCGTAAACAAATGGTATATTGTAGCGTGTCTAATTAGAAATATATTTAATTTGGTGACAACGAGGCAATGGGCCTGCCATCCGTTGCATCTCTACTAAAAATCGTCATTTGCCCGTCCCACAAATCGTCGTTTAGGTTCTAAAATCGTCATTTAACATCATTTAGCAGTGCAGAAGATTAAATTTTTTTAACTTAAAGTAAAAAAATAATGAAAAATCTTTATTTATAAAAAATTGTTATAATAAAATTATGATATCAAATTCATTTGCATGTATTCGCATATGGCTTATAATATATATACGTATGCATATATATATTTTTTGAACAAAGATACATTGTCGAGTTGGAATTGCTTAGTAATTCAGGTTGTGGCTCAATTTTATGATAAGGAAAATTATTAAATTTCAGATAATCTTATGCAAACAAAATACCTTTCATAGTTTCGGTTTCTAAACGATTTCTGAGTTTTTTTTTTTATTAAGATTATTATTTCTTCGAGAAGTTTTTTTCTAAGTTTGCCGAAGAATTGAGAAGGCACATACATAAGTTTTCTTATAAACTGTTACTTTTAGAAAAGCTGTAGAAGAAACGTCCCGTTTGGTGTTTGAAATCGTTTTCCAAAAGATTACTGTTGTTCTTTGTTCTTTATTGGGCAAAATGTTATTAAAATCTAAACGTTTTAGTTCTCTAACCTCTATGTCAATATCTTGAAGACCAGCGCTTGTACATAAATTTTAAAATTTATTAGCGATTGCATAAAAAGCTTGAATTTATTGTTTTTCATTATTAGTTGTGGACTAATGATCTTAAAGTTTTTTAAACTATATTATTGAAATTTAAACTTTTTTATTTGGTCACACAACTCAATATAAAAGAAAAGGCTATGCTTTGTCAATTCATCTAATTTATCAGATTTTTATCAGACATTTCCATTTAAAAAATTTTAGCAGCCTGCCAGCAGGTCTGTGTTACTAGAGCTTTCTTGGACCCTGTCTACACTAGCCTCACTTAACCGACTCACGTTGATGTCTGTAGAAGAGATGAGGAAGTGGGAAGTTTAAACTTTAAAAATTTTGCGACTCACTTTGATTTGACATTTGTCATTTTGAGTGTTTTTTCTTTTATGCGCTAATGGCTGCTGAATTTGCAGTGCTATATGCAGCTACGAAGCACACACTCAAGCTAACACACATTTGTTATTGCTTTAAAATGTTTTATTATAAAAACAGCACAAAAGCAAATGCAGACTCAAAGTGAGGCAAGTTATGTGTGTGAACATTTAATAATTTTTTCATGGCAAAGTGAGACGGTGGAGTGAGGCCAGTGTAGACAGGCTCTAACGAACTTTCTATCAGTTGACGTTTGTTTTCTACTTTGTTCCATGGTGTAAGAAATAGAGGTGTTAGTGAGTTTGACACTTCTCTCTCAAAATGATAAAATTATTTTTCCCCACTCTTGTCAAAAACAGCTGATAGTAAATTGCAATGAAAAAAATTTTGTTTAATTCGTGTCTTTCTGCAATTTTATAAGATTTTACTGAGATTAAAGTGAGAACAAAGTGATATGGAAAACAATAAAATATATATGAGACGCTGTGCGTTATGCAAAAAAATAACGATGTGAATGCAAGACAATTTGCATGCTGGCCAATGTCGGCGGCACCTTCCAGCGCACGTTTCTGATAAAATGGCCAAAACATTCAATGACAAACTTGGCAAATCGGCGAAAATAACTGCAATAACTTTTTGTCAACACAACACGGCACAATTAATTGCATTAAATATTTATTTATACTTAATTCGCACAATAAAAATTATAGCACATCATCTAACAACTCAAAAAAATAACACAATTTGACAACTATCAACAGTTCCACTCTTTCGCTCACAATTTTTTGACAGAAGCAAAGAAATTCATGGTGTTGTCAAAAACTCACTAACACCTGGTTTTCTTACACCATGCTTTGTTCTTTCTTTTTCGTAAAACAGTGTTGTTAGACAAAAAAATATTGAACAGTGTAAGTAGGCAACATTTTTTCAGTTTTAAATTTAAAAAGTGTTAACGCAAGAAAATAAACATTTATAAATAGTCATTTGTTCTCTTAAATCTTCAATTGTGATCTAAAATCGTCCAAACGCTGATACTAGCACGCACGAACTCGATTGCTAATCCCAGCAGGAATTGGATCGATCCGTCTTCGAAGACGTCTTCGAGACATGTCAGTTTCTCGCAAGATGGATCGATCCATTTCCATGGCAGTCTTCGAAGACATTTTCATACAAAATTCCACTTTGGCTTGCAAGACATTTTGTTGAAATGGCTTCTACGAAGGCGTCAAGCCACGTCTGGATGCATATAAACAAAACCATTCGCTCTCAGTATTAGATATTTACATGTTTACACTCAGAGAGCGTAAGAAAGAGAGGTTATAATATATAAGTTATATAATAAAATACAATATAAATTATAAATATATATAAATAAATATAAATTATGAGTTATACATTATATAAATTATACCGAAAATTCAAATAGAAATCAAATATGAACGCGCTTCAAACTCGCAATTTAAATCACAACTGACTGTCAATCTTCTCGATGATTCCAAATTACAAATACAATTTGACGAGTCTTGCATATTGTCTTGCAAGACACAAGTCTTGCATATCGTCCGCATTGATCTCTAAGCATTAAAAAACACATTTTTTTTAGTGAATATTCAAGGTTTTTTGCTGACAATATAATGACTTGTCTTGCAGAGTGTCAGCGTTCACTCTGATTATGCGTACTTGGTCTTCGAGCCGGCTTCGAAGACTTCGTCTTTGAGGATTCATAATCCGACTGGGATTTGTAGTCTGATCGATACTCCCATGCATACACACACAGCAAATTCACTGTTACGTGACGGTTTCTACCAAAGCACACCACAAGCAAGCCGCATTAAGGAACTTCGTTTCAAGAATTGATGGAACATGTTATTTTCCATTGGTAAAGAAAGTAAAACATTAAAAGCTAATCCCTGAGAAGTTAAAGCTTTTTTGGTATTTGATATCTTCAGAAAAAATTTAAAAAAATTTTCGTATAAACTAACTAACACAAAATGTTTTTTTCTGATATTTGAGGAAAGTTCAACAAAAATACTTTGTATTAGCTTGAGACCCAAAATTTTTGTCAAAAATCCTACTGGAGTTCTAAGGTAATCACAACTTAACAAAATCATCATCACTAGCTATAAGTCTGGAGCTGCGAATGATAAGAATGATAACGAATAGACGACTACAATTTCGTTTGTGACCATGCCAACAAACAGAGTCGGTGACTGACATCGAGAGACAAGCAAATGAACGCTTAAAATTATGTACACCAACCAAGAACAATAACAACATCATATGCAACTACAGTTATCAGCATCACAATAAAATCGGCAGCAACAACAACTGTTTTAAGATTTTTGTTAATAATTATTTCTTCGTTGACTGACAGACTTTACTGCTGATGACTTCTCGCTCACTTACACTTGTTGAGTCGAGGGATGTTGTTGATTGTCTCTCCGGTTGTTTTTGTACTGTATACCGGATTCAGAACATTTGATAAACGTAACAGCATCAAGATTAAAACGAAAATTCAACAATTTCCTACGAAAATTTACCTTATTTAAAAACAATTAAAAAAAATTAACTTTATAACCAGAAAAAGAAATGTCGGTGTGATAAGACTTCGGGAATGCATTTCTTTATTGGAACGCTTGATTTCAGTAGAGATTCGATGTGAGAGTGAAAGTGAATTAGTTACTGTTGGTGGTCGCTTGATACGAGGCAACAACAAAATATTTTGATAACCAATAAAATTCTTAATTTTGTGCATTGGTGTGTAAAACATGTTAATTTAATCTTTTAAACAAAGCAACTTATCTGCTGTTTAATATTTGTCTCTGGACATTGTGTTTATTCTCAATATTATGTCCGATCAGATGTCAATTGGATGCACCAATATTGATGTTAGGTAAGTATCAATACATACAATGAAAATGAGTGTGACAAACGACTCAGGTCAAAACAGCGCTGAATTGTGAAATAAAAAGTAAAAGTTAAGTCCTAATAAAGTAATAAATTATAGGAAAGGTCCTTGCCTAATAAGAAGTATACTTCCATAGTTTATGTAGTTTAAATAACAACAGTATGCAACATTAATAACTTGTCGAATAGTAATTTGCATTCGGTATACCTACTACACGTAAATAAAAGAAAACTGATTTATGCATATGTTTTTGATATCACGTCTCAAATCAAAGATAAGTGATATCTTACTTTTCTTATCTGCGCAACACTTATTTGAGGGTAGGCATACCATTCGTTTTCTTCAAAAACATCAAAACAGACCCTAATATTATACATCTTTTATATAAGTAAATTGGAAATAAATTTAGATATTGTGATGACAAATTCTGTTATCCCACTGAAAGTAGAGAAAATACCTTTCCTAAAATTTTACACAGTAAAGATCAAAACAATAATAAAATTGAGTTAATAATGAGAAAAATTGTTTCTTTTTTAACTCCATTTTTCGATTTTTTGATTATGACGCTATTGATGAAAAACATCATCACAAAGTCATCATTTATTTATACTGCGTTCCATTTGATTTAAAAAAATATGTTGAACAAAATGAGCTTAAATTTTAAAAAAAACGTTCATACTGTTTGAAACGGGTTCTATCTACAGTTGGAGACCTACTCTGTTTGTAGACGTGACTTTTCCATTCTGGGCTATGAGTGTTATCGAAAGATTCTCTCCATGCTAATTTCAAGTTAAACAAGGTTTAAACGAGCACTGAAATATTGTCCTAAGTATGCCAAATAATATTCTTGCTTGCACTCAACTTAATATTTGTTCATATCGACTAATTCCTAGGTTTAGTTGATACATTTTTTGACAATGTTTTTGACAAACGCTTTGTCAATTAGATTTAAGGTGATAAGTTGAAATCATATTGACAAAATTTTATTTTGTTTATTTGATAAATGGATTTTTCAATTTGATATAAGGCTTTATCAAAAATATCGCGATTTTATTGTTAGTTCAATACAACAATCTGTCAACATGAATACAGTATATTTCAATTAGAAAAAATGGTTCGTTGAATAGTAAAATGCTTTTCTGTTGAAAACATATTTTTTATCAATAACACTAAAATTTTTTGTCGTTCTGATAAATAGATTTTATTTCATTTTATGTATAATAAACATATTATAAACTTATAAATATAATAATGAAATTCACAAACGTTTATATTACCCATGCTATTCGTTATTAGCGCTGTTTACATTATTATAAATTACAGCATTGATCACATTGTGAGTTGTTATAGTGTGAACAGCACTAATAACGAATGGCACGGATAATATCAACAAATAATAAGTAACAATGGCCGCATTCTAGCCGAAAAAGTGCTCAAGTAGCGAAGTAGCATAAAATATTTTCGCTATATAAATTGTGACATCTCGAGGAACATGTTCTGTGAGAGCATACCATTCAGCCCGAAAGTTGTGGAACAGTTCTTTCCGCTGAATGCAGGCAATGTAATGCAGATAAATACATAACCAAAACTCCTTCCTAATTCATTGGAAAAACTCAATGATAAATGCGTCCGCTAATGATAAATGCATTTAGAAACTTAGCCAAAAAAGTCCCTCATAGCTATGGCCGCATTCAGCGCAGACAACTGTTGTGAATTGTAATGGTAGCGCAACCTTAGTTCACGATGTTTTGCTCTGAATGTGTTGCTACTCTACACGTCAGAAGTTAGATTCAATTTAATTTTTATGTAAATTTAATTCAATTGCAAAGGTTTCTCACTTAAATTTGCTGCGTTCTTTCTGCGTTTATTAATCTAACAGCGTCAGTAACAGCATCTGACAGTTAAGCAAACAGTTGTGTTCATGTAGCATAGAATTTGTTCGCTCGATTAAAAGGCGTTCGCTACTTTATCAGTTTTAGTTAGCGCTACCAAATTTTTACCATTCAGCGAATTTTTACACAACAGTTGCCAACTGTTGTCTGCGCTTAATGCGGCCTATGTCGAAGTTGCACTATGTCAAAATTGGTGCACTTGAAAACAAGAAAAATTTCTTTCACAAAATCACAGAAATAAGTAGATTGGTGTCAATGCAGTGTGATCCGGTGAAAAATATCTCCCTTAGCATGCGGGAAACATTTCAAGAATAGCGACAACTCAAATTTTTAGTTTTTGCGAATGATATGGATTTTAACCTTCTAAATCCAGATTTGAAAAATTTCAGTTCGCTCGAAATTAGTGTAGGAGTGAAAGGTTTCCAAAGTTAAAAAATGGCCAAAAAAATTAGTTTGTTTTTTTCTGTTTTCCAACAAAAAAAGATATTGTTTAATTAAAGTTTTTTCCTAAATGACCTCTATATTTGAATAGTAAAATTCAAATATTCTAATTTTGAATAGTAAAATTCAAAAAACAATTAATTGTTCTAACGAATCTTTCCAAAGAAACAACAACAACAACAAAGTTTTTTCAATATGAAAAGGAAAAAATCACTAGTTGATCTGATTGCAATTTATGCCTGGCTAAGGGCGTCATCAGAAATTTTTGTGACACCCGTGCAAGCGCGCAGTAACGCACTACACCACCGGGGCGATGAGTTTTGAAGTGTCAATTTCTCAGTTTTTCTCAATTTCATAATTTCACATTTGTTGTATTTCTGCTTTACTTTAGTCTCTATGCTTATGTTATTATATGTAGTCCAACAGCTCAATAAACGATTTTAAACTATCAATCAACTAGAATTTGTATTTAAAATCAAGTATGATTTAAACTATCAAACATTTAGAATTTGTATTTAAATCATATAAAGTCAACATAATATTGTTTAATATTAGAAAATTTTTGTATTCTTATTTTAAAAGTTAAAAACTTGGGGGCTCAATAGCAATTAATACGATCTTATTCAAAGATATAGGACTCACATTATTTTATTTATTAAACTATTAAGATCATTTGCTTTAGCAAAATATTACTGAAATGTATTAAATGACAAAAACAAAAAGAAATTTTTAAATATTTCGGACACGATATTTATCTTTAAAATATATTAGATTTTTTTATGTGTACAAGAGTGTGTCAACCGGTGTAGTGTGCGTATCATGTTTACAAAAGTAGTACCAAAAATCGTAGTAAATAACATTATATAGGTTACATTTTGTTTATGTTCATTCTAGATTCCTTTATGCCTTTGTCCACCCCTAGAACAAATCCTGCGGACGCCCATGCAACAAGCCACTCCCTTCGAGCAGAACTAAAGGTTTAAAGCAACCGGCCTTGCTGCAGAACTATCTGCTGACATATTGTTAGTACTGGTTCCAGCAAACCTGATAAAGTTTATATCTTTCTATTCCCGAATGAAATTGTGCCAAACATCAATATGTTTAGATCTTACTAAATATTTGCTAGTTGATGCAAAATGTACCGCACTTACACAAACTATTATTGCTTTGCTATCAAAACTGAGATTTAATTCAGCCTAACGTCCTCTCATCCACATTACTTCTTGGACTGTTGCTGAAAGTGCCATGTATTCAGACTCGGTTGTAGATAATGCAATTGTTGGCTGATGTTTTGTTTCCGAAAAACTCTTTTTACTGAAGCCCAGTGCTCCTTGCCAAAACTGTGTTAAATTTACTCAGCTTATTTTCTGCTAAGCAAATATCTAGCCGAGTGATATTTGCCACATCAAGCTGCCAATAGCTTGCTGATAAGGAATTTTTGACATCTCTATTTCCTCTTCTGGTGTCTCTTTTGATAACTTCATACCTCTTTTGATAACTTCATATTGTATCTCTTTTGATAACTTCATGTTGACATCCATTGGAGTCGATATAGACTGGCACTTATCCATATTAAATTTCTTCAGCATCTCTGTATTATAATCCTTTTGATCTAAACAAATGCCATCTTTGTAGCGCGAAACTCGTATGCCCAAGCATTGTTTCGCCTCTCCTAAGAATTTCATTTTGAACTCTGACATTAGTTTGGACTTAAAATTTTCACAATATAGTTTTTAGTTACTAAATTTTAAAATATCGTCGACATAAATTGCTAGAAATGCCAAATTTTTAGCAAGGCGGTGAAAATAAATGCATGGGTCAACTTTTGATCGTTGCAACTCGATTTGTTGAAATATTTTGTACAATTTATTGTTCCATACCAAACTTGACTGTTTGAGTCTATACACACGTTTAACACTTGACCTTCTTCTCCAATCGAAATACCCTGAGGCTTCTCAACATATATGTTCACTAAATTCACCTTGCAGAAACGCCGTTACTGCGTTCATTTGTTGAATCAGCAAATCATATTTCACAGCAAGTGCCATTAAAATATCTCACGGAAAAATATCTGACCACTGGTGGATAAGTCTCATCGTAATCAATGCCTTTTTTTTCTTTTACCACGAGACGAGCTTTGTAGCAAATGCTATTTTCTTGTTCCTTCTTCTTTCTAAATACCAATTTAGTTTTGATAATATTCCCTCCGTCAGGCTTATCAACGCTTTTCCAGGTGTTATTGTTTTCGAAGGATTTCATTTAACATTGCATTGCCTCTCATATTACATCGAACTATTTTAGAAAAGAGTTTATACATATGAATTAAAGAGTATATATAATATTGGTAAAACTATTTGTTTTTAGTAAAAGTGTTACCGTATCGGAAATACATATATATATTAAGGCGCCTCAACTTGTATGGAGGAAAAAAAAGTTGCCCGGGTCACCTCCTGAAAACAAACTTTGGTTTATTTTATGATGATTCCCAAAATATTGCAACTCTAGCTTTAGCCGTTCGTGAGCTGGAATGGTTTGAAATAACCTCTAAAAATCGCGTTTTTGATTAATACTATTTATACCAACTACCTTCGGTCAAAAAAATTGTCACAAATAGTGTAAATCGATGAAATACATAGTTTTGTTTTTTTTATTTTTTTTTAAATCTGCCCACACACTTAGTTATTGAGTTATTTGCAGTGATTTTTTCAATTTTTTTTAATGCAGTTTTTATAAAAATATATATAACTTCCCCATTTATAGCCTGATTTACCATTCCGTGGTATCATTGGAAAGGTACTGAATGCTGCTTTTCATTTCTGTCGTGAATTAACCCTTATAAGCACTTTTATAAAAATGCATTTTTTATCAACATGATAAAAAATTTGTGGTTATTTATTAAGTCGCTAATTAAAAGATAAAAAAAAAACAATTTAGAGTTTTATCAAAGAAATAATTTTTTTTTATTCCAAATCTTTTCGTGATTCAATTTTACAGTAACGCTTGCGCGATTGAATCTTGTTTGCAATATGTGCAGGTCTGTTCTTATCAATTACCGAAACGCAGGATTGGCTTACCACATGTACAAAACGTTCCGTATTTTGTGAATGACATGGAAATTCTGAAAATTGTTTTTTAAGAAAAGCATAACAATTATTTTAAAAACTTTTCATTACCAGGAAATTTTACAATTTCATTGGAGTCGTGTAGTTCTAATAAGTATTGTTGAGTATAGAACTGGATGCATGGCAGTTCTGTATTAGCTATTAATTCATTCCAATCTATCATATTCTTATAGGAATCACAATTGAATTGTATCTTGGGGACATTAAATTGGCGAATTCCTTGTGTGTCATGAGCACGCGATTGTAAAATAATATCGTAGGCTTCCTTTCGTGTCGTCTTGCTCTCATCTGTAACCATTGCCAGTAAAATATTTTCTGGGTGAGCAAAAAATCCATTAATTTGAACAGAGCGTTGTACAATAAATTGCATATCTGCCGGTAATTCGCGCGTCCACTCAATGTATTTAAACAAGTGGCGGCTGCCATGAATGGCTTTTGGTTGGCTTTTTATTAAAAACCAAAATGGTGCGTAGACCCTCATAACAAAAAATGCTAGCTGCTTTAACTTTTCGCAAGCCACAGGCTTCGTAACATATAGCCGCAAAATTCTTGATGCTGTTGTCAACCAGCGTGAAAGATTGAGCGGGCCAGGTTTAATGCTGGCCAAATGTTCATCGCACGCCCCAGCATCAACTGCTCGTACCATATCATAAAGATATTTTTGATCAGCTCGCAAAACCCAGTCATCAATATTTGTGGGCATACAGCCCATCGCAATTGGATCAAAGTTATGAGCAATCTAAAGTTAATATTTTATTGAAATTAACAGTTAAAAAAAAAACAACAAAATAATTGAATACAATTTACCGGCACATCTTCGCAGCCCTGTAATGTATGCCCAATTATTCCTGGCCAGTTTTGCGGCCCATTAGCTTTTCCTAACATTTCTTTGAGTAACGCAGTGAATGGCAACTCGTTAAAATGAAAGAGGCATATTAGCCACTGCAAAGGGCGCTGCAATTGTCGTTCTAGGTTACAAATCGCTCCATTAAATTTGCCTGTGTTGGTGCTGGTTCCGTCGCAATTTACAGCGACCACGTGCTCTAGTGAAAACTTTTCAGCTTTCAAGTAATTGACAATATCGTTTGCGATACCAGCACCGCTTCCGTCTACATGAGTTAAGTAACCAATGTAGTTTGAGCTGGGTTCGCTTACCAGAGTTATATGCTCCTCCATCATTTTAACGTTGCGTGGTTTGCCATTCACAGTAACTTGTTTCAAAGTGCGTTCCCTTTTTCCATCAAAAGAAATGCATTTTAGTATTTCATTGTTTTTTATGTCTCTTAGTGATTTCGTCCTAGCTTTAGTTCGCTCCCTTTGGATTTTGTGCTGATCAATAATTATGCCTGGAATGTCCAAGTCTTTTAGCAATGTTGTTGCGAGCAGAGCCCCAAAGCGATTGGATACACTGGCACGGTCCAACGCAGCACTGAATGTTGGTAAGGAAAAACTTTGTACGCTTGGTCCAAGATCTTTAAGATCTTCCTCAGACGATGATGAATATGGATCATCCACATCCGTTTCTCTTAGTTGTGGTACAAAAGTGGCTGTTGCAATACTTTCGTTTTCACTTTCGCTTTCGAAGTCCGTAATAGAATCACATGGGATGTGGTTTTCAACGTCATCTAGCGTGAGCAACCTTCGGCTCGACTGATCAAGGTAAAAATTCCAAACATGCAATGGTATTTGTTTTCCACCTGGGCAACTACAAGACACTCTAATTTTTAGAGCACATTTGCAAACAGAAATTGAAAATAGTTCGGCCCACTCGCTTGCATTGTAATGCGATGGATTTTTTGTGATATCCCGATATAAAAGCGTTAAATTTTGAAGTTTTTTGCGGATCGCAGTCTTCGATATAACCGGAATTTCTGCTCTTTTCCAAATTTTGCTTAAATCATTTAGCATGTTTTGATGATAATTAGATAGCCCGTAAGACCGATTATTATTTTTTTCGCGCAAAAATAATAAATGTTTTATTACATCACTTTTTGTTGGCAATTGATTTTTATTTAACTCGCGAGAAACGAAAAGCATTTTTTTTATGAATAACTTGAACAATTAAGCGATCACAATTCAAAAACTCACATTTATATAATATAATATAACTCATTGTCAAACCTAAAAGTCATGTAAAAGTCATGAGTGACTACTTATAAGAACTGTGGTAAAATTTACTCTTAGCTGTTTTGTCTAAGTACAATAAAGTATTTTCCTATACTTTATTTCAAAGTCCATTTAAAAAACGCATTCTTTATCTACATGATTTAATTAAATTTCTCTTATATTTGAACAAATTCAGGAATTGAGGCAAAGGCCATCACAAAAAAATAAAAATAAAATAAAATGCATTTTTATAAAAGTGTTTATAAGGGTTAATTAACGACAGAAATGAAAAGCAGCATTCAGTACCTTTCCAATGATACCACGGAATGGTAAATCAGGCTATAAATGGGGAAGTTATATATATTTTTATAAAAACTGCATTAAAAAAAATTGAAAAAATCAATGCAAATAACTCAATAACTAAGTGTGTGGGCAGATTTAAAAAAAAATAAAAAAACAAAACTATGTATTTCATCGATTTACACTATTTGTGACAATTTTTTTGACCGAAGGTAGTGTGGTATAAATAGTATTAATCAAAAACGCGATTTTTAGAGGTTATTTCAAACCATTCCAGCTCACGAACGGCTAAAGCTAGAGTTGCAATATTTTGGGAATCATCATAAAATAAACCAAAGTTTGTTTTCAGGAGGTGACCCGGACCACTTTTTTTTTGAGGCGCCTTAATATATATATATATATACATACATATATATAGTTCATATATTTGAACAATTTAGCTCATTGAGGAAATTTAAAGAGTATTCATGTATATTTATATAACAACAATTACGTAATAAACCTGCAAAATAAATATTTTCAGTAGTAATTGGATAAATAACGTCTGCTTATTTTAAGCATTTTTTTTAAACTGTTTAGCATCAATTTCTTATATGAATTAAATATAATTTATATGCTATAGATATTTTTTAATTTTAGAATATTCTATTTTAATACACAACGCAATAAAGATATGGTGTACATGTATATTGTGTTAGTGCTATGATATAAATAGTATATCTATGTATATTGTGTACATGTATATTGTGTTAGTATTATAATATAAATAGATATAAATAAGCTTTAATTTTTTATATTAGTTCAATAATGAACTAATTTAAATAAATTACTTTAATTATATGTATTTATGATATGGTAACACTTTTGCTTAAAACAAATAGTTTCAGTAATATATAAAAAATTTAATAAATTGCTTTAAGCTCTTAACAAAAATAATTTTTATTTCATATGCCGACTGTAGCTACACAATTAGAATTCACGTCGACAAAAAATTTCCAGCTAACTGCGCCAACAACAATTGCCAAGGAAATCTACAAACAAGGACGCACAGAGAAGAACAAGATCATAGCGGAACTTTTAGAACTTTTTGATTTTCATCCTACATGTAGGACGGGCTGCAGTATGAACTTTTGCACATCCTACATGTCCATCCAACCTGTCAAATCCATCTACATAAGTATATGTAGACTATGTGAAAAAAATCAAAATCATAAATATATATACAATTCTATTTTTCAGGACGATATTTTGAACAGATCTTAGGAAAAAATTTCCTGAAATACATTTTTTAGGTGGCACACTCTTTCAGAAAGTGCGATATTCTCACGAATTTGAAAAAAAATTTCCTAAAATCTGTTCAATTCCTGAAAAATAGAATTGTATATATATTTATGATTTTGATTTTTTTCACATAGTCTACATATACTTCAGTAATAAAAAAATTGTTTCACTGATCTTCAGTGCATACGCTTTTATAGAGATCAATATTTATCAAACAACTACGAAAAAGTCGAATTTTTACGATATGCGGACATTCTAGAGCATGGCGGCACCTGAAAAAATCAATTGTGGATCTTCTCCTTGCACAGGTTTTTAATTTATGAATTTAAGCACTTGAAAAATGCTACTAGAAGTGAATTAAAAAAAAAAACAAAAACTATGCACCCTAATAGACAGGCTTAGGGAATGAGACGCGCAATGAACGTACGTGGCAAGAGCACATTCTTCCGCTACATATGTGTACCATTCATGGTAGCCACACCATTGTAACCCTGTCCGAACATAAAATCACAATCTATGCCGAAGTCCTTATATTATCTATGATCTGAAAGCATAGGTCGCAATGCAGATCAAAATTGAAGTCACATAGAATATATAAGTTAAGGTCTTCTTGATTAAGAACACTAAAAAAAAATATTTTTTTAGTCTTTGCGACCTCTATTGTTCAAATTGAAATTAGAAACTAACTTAACTTTTTTATGTCTTAAAATAATAACTTAAGCTCTGCTGCTGCACTGGTTATTGTTATTGTTGTTGTTGCTGGAGTAGCCGCTATCTGCTGACACTGCGGTTTTGTGTGGGAACGTTGCAACTGCAATTTGTCAGGCACTATTCTCGTGCTACGCCTAGAACGGATGCGCGTGTTAGTTGAACGCACTGATGTTAAACGTACAGTTAAACATTACTGTATTTTACAGTAATTTTGTGCCGCGTACAGGCGAACAGAAATAAGTGAATAAAATACAGTAATTATGAATTTGTACCCTAAAATGAACTTTTGTACAGTAATTTTATCAAAATACACAAAAAGAATTTTGCAAATTATTTTAACTCTAAAAAATACTCAAATTCAATTTTTTGTAAATCTATAGAACATGTTAATAAATATATCATATACAAACTGAAAAATTAAACTACATGTAACTGAAATAATAAGACTATGTTAAAGACCTTAACACTTATGTATGTTACAAACCCATTGCGTAAGAAAACAAGGTGAGAGCGAATTTTAATTTTTGTTGTAAAAATCCAACACTTAAGTTGTCGAATCATACAAAATCAACTTTTCTGTCTCTTTCACAAGTTTGAAAGCTTTAGCAAACGACGTCGACGTCACTTACACCTTGATTTCTTGCACCATGTCACAATGGTGTAACTTTTAAATAATATGTAACTTTTTAAGTTATAATTTTTTTTAATACGTTGATTAAATTTTTGTTATTGTTTTTGTTACTTAACTTTTTAACTTTATTGAAATATTTTTGTTTTTGTAAGTACATATAAATAAAGTTTTTTTTTATGAATACTTGCGTTTTTGTTTTTTTTTACGTAGAATTACGTCTTACAGCGCGGTTTGTATGGGGGTCATTTTCACGAATTTTTTCAAAGTGATATTTGACACTTTGGGGTATACCTATAGGATTTAATATTCATCGTACATAGAAACAAAAAATGCCAAAATATCAGTTTTAGTGGGAATAAAACGAATATCTAATAAAATAGCAAAATCTAAGACGATAAATTCATATATTCGTATGAGAAATGCACAAGCTGCTTAGCTGCTTATGCTGTTTTTAAGGTTGTTGTTGTTGTTGTTGTGTTTGCTTGTTTGGTTTGTAATCACGTCGTTCGTTGTTGTGCTGCTTTTGTTGTTGTTGTTGTTTATTAATATGTATGTAAATCATACATACATTAATACTCATCAGTTGCTTTAATTTTTTCTGTTTCCCAGATAGCCTCGGATGCAATCGGCTCGGTTGAAAACGGTGTGCACTTTTAAAAGCACTGAAGCGGACCGTTTCGTTGTCAGAAAACTATGCTTTGTGAGTTTCATATAAGCGTACCATTTATTAAGTTGTATATTAATGTTGATTTTCTATGATTTAAATATAAATTCTAAATGCTTGATAGTTTAAATCATTCTTAATTTTAAATACAAGTTCTAGTTGTCTGATAGTTTAAACTCGTTTATTGAGCTTTAGGTCAGGTTAGAACAATTAATTGCTCAACAAATTTTGCATGGAATCTTAGTACTTTGGACCTAATATTCATTATTTTTTAAAAAATGTTTATGACAAAAGCCTTAATTGTGCACTTATAGGCTATATATCGTTGGAAAGGTGTTTAAATTACCTGTAAGATGATATGCATAACAAAAACATTGTCCAGACAGATTTTGAGAAATTTTGCATGGAATCTTAGTACTTTGAACCTAACATTCACTACTTTTAAAAAATGTTGGACCTAACATTCACTACTTTTAAAAAATGTTTATGACAAAAGTCTTAATTGTGTACTTATAGGCTATATATCGTTGGAAAGGTGTTTTAACTACCTGTAAAATGATATGCATAACAAAAACATTGTCTAGACAGATTTTGAGAATTTTTGCATGGAATCTTAGTACTTTGGACCTAACATTCACAACTTTTAAAAAATGTTTATGACAAAAGTCTTAATTTTGCACTTATAGGCTATATATCGTTGGAAAGGTGCTTTAATAACCTGTGAAATGATATGCATAACAAAAACATTGTCCAGACAGATTTTGAGAAATTTTGCATGGAATCTTAGTACTTTCAACCTAATATTCATTCTTTTTTAAAAAATGTTTATGACAAAAGACTTAATTGTGCACTTATACGCTATATATCGTTGGAAAGGTGTTTTAATTACCTGTAAAATGATATGCACAACAAAAACATTGTCCAGACAGATTTTGAGAAATTTTGCATGAAATCTTAGTACTTTGGACCTAACATTCATTACTTTTAAAAAATGTTTATGAATTGATGCCATGACTTAAATTCATATCAAGAGTTAAATTCTTTCTTCGCAATAATATTATTTTAAAATTCTTGGCAAAAGCTAAATTCAAATCAAAAGTTACACTCGCACTTTGCAAATATAATTAATATAATTTCCTCCCAAAAGTTAAATTCGTACTTTGCAATAAGAACGAATTTAATTTCTTCCTAAAAGTTAAATTCGTACTTTGCAAAAAGAACGAATTTAATTTCCTCCCAAAAGTTAAATTCGTATTTTGCGAAAAGTACGAATTTAACTTTTTGCGAAGCAAAAGTAATGGTTTGAGTCTTCGCTAAGTTAGCGTCGGATTGACGAATTTATCTTCACGCTCTTTATTAATTTTCTTTGTTGTTAAACAATTGTAACCTTTTCTTAAAATAGTTTTTATTAAGTTGCAACAATAAACTAAACAATAAACGGAAAATCAACTGATTCAATGCATATTTCAGAGTTTTTTGGCGAACAGGTGAAAAAGAGAGGGAAAAAAGACAAGAACAAACGACGCTTCAAGCGAATATGACATAAATTTAAATTCGAATCTTGATATATATAAAAAAGGACTTTACAATTATATAGAGAAAGGTTTAAAAGTACAAAACATGTCGTTTTCATACCACCAAATCAGACGCTGCCGTTTTAAGTACCGTTTAGCTGGAACAGTCACATTCATGGCTTGTTGGGTTGTAATACAGGGTCCGCCAAATAATTTTTTTTTTTAAATTCTATAAAAAAAAACTACTGTATATTTTCTCAAATTTCTTTTTTTATTTGAAAGTCCAATCCTTCCGGTTAGTAATGAAAAATAATTTCGTAGGCTGCCTCGGCTGGCCATGCAGTAGCCTGCACGATCGGTTCAATTTTTAAGCACATTATCGATTGTGTGCAACTGTATTTCACCAATGGCTTCACGAATATTGTCCTTTAAAGCGTCAATTGTCTCTGGCTTGTCGGCGTAACACTTATCTTTGAGGGCACCCCAAAAATAATAGTCCAACGGTGTCAAATCGCAGCTCCGAGGTGGCCAAACGGCATCAGCTCTCCGGCTGATAAAGCGATCTTCAAAAACAGGGCGCAAAACATCGAGTGTAGCTTTGGCTGTGTGGCACGTAGCGCCGTCCTGTTGAAACCAAATGTTGCCAATATCCTCCTCTTCAATTTTTGTGAACAAAAATTCGTTCAAAATGGCCCGATAACGATCGCCATTGACTGTAACGGCCACTCCTTGCTCATTTTCGAAGAAAAATGGCCCAATTATGCCTCTGGACCAAAATCCGCACCAAACAGTGACTCGTTTTGGGTGCAGCGGCTTTTCAATGTATGCGTGCGGGTTTTCTGTGCCCCAAATGCGACAATTTTGCTTGTTTACATACCCGCCAAGATCAAAATGAGCTTCATCTGAAAAGATGATTTTTTTGGCAAAATCGGCATCTTCTGTAAGTCGATCGCAGGCCCACTTAGCGAAGCGAAAACGCATTGGATGGTCAGTTGGCTTTAACTCCTGAACCAATTGGACTTTGTATGGCGTCATATCAAGGTCTTTATGCAAAATTCGTCTCAATGATGTCTCCGAAATATTCAATTGTTGAGAACGACGGTGAATTGATGTTGATGGCGCTTCACGCACACTTTCTGCCGCAGCAGCAATATTCTCGGATGTACGTACTGTTTTTGGCTTTTCAAGCTTTAGTTTATTGATGAGGATGCCAGTTTCTTTCACTTTTTTCGCAAGATAACGAACATGCGAAGCTGACGTTGCTTCTCTTCTTCCAAAATCTGTACGCAATTTTCGCACACATTCAGCAACATTACCATGATTTTCAAAGTAATGTCGCAATATTTCCCAGCGTTGTTCAAGCGTATACACAACCATATTCGTTCAGCGGAAGGATAAAACTAATTATCTGTCAAATCAGACATGAGCTAAGTGTTACCATTCATGAAATAAGCACTAGTTGAAAAAAAAGTTAAATGGCGGACCCTGTACAATAGAGAATACAGATGCATGTAACTAGAGAGCCAGTATGTGAAAAATTCCATATGCATTTAAAATTGCCACAAAAATATCATTCGCATTACATAATACCATAATAAGTCCCATATGCACAAACATTTTAAAAATGTTGTTTCTTTGGAAGAATTCGTTAGAGCAATTAATTGTTCTAACATGACCTTAAGCTCAATAAACGATTTTAAACTATCAAACAACTAGAATTTGTATTTAAAATCAAGTTTGTTTTAAACTATCAAACATTTAGAATTTGTATTTAAATCATAGAAAATCAACATAATTAATAACAAGGTCATATAGAGAACTTTCAACTGTAATTTTAAAAAATTTATAAATACCACAAAGAAATTTTGCTTACTAAAACAAAAAAAAAAATTTAAGAAGAATATTACCAAACTCCCACGGAAATTAAAAAAATACCCAGCTGAATTCCCACGCCAATTAAAAAATACCACGCTGCTATTAAAAAATTTAATAGAAATTCGCAAAAACAAAAATTCTTAGAGGCAATCAAAAATTACCACGAATGGGATTTTGATTCTGCGAGAATTTTCGTGAGTGACGAGTGAAAAGCGGGACATAGTAAGCAAAGTTCTCTTTATTTTCTGTGGACGATTCGGTTCATCCCCTCTAACGCTGCTCAACCGCTGTGATCATGCTCTTCTGTGTGCGTCGTTTTAAATTTGCTTGGTAATTGTTGTTGGTTCAGTTAGCTGAAAATTTTTTAGATATTTTTAAGTTTTACTCGACATGGAAAGCTGATTTTGACAACTAGCTCGCTTTTCTCTACTTTCTACTCTATTCCTCTCCGAGTTGGCCCTACCTGGCTATTCTGCCACAACAAAGAATACAGATGTGTGTAGCTACAGAGGCAGTATGTACGCATACTACTACGCACAAAGCATGCGATGTGCTTTAAGAACTCGATTTATTTCTTAAATACCATAATAAATTCGAATTATATATATTATGCCTTATATTTTTTTCATATTAAAAAATTTTATTGTTAACTTAAAATTTAATTTTAAATTACTTTTAAAATATACATATATGTATATGCTCTTTACTACACGAAAAATAAATAATTCAATTTTACCCATTATTATTTCCATTAATTAAACGTAACTTTGAATTACATTTGGTTTTAACCAGCAAAACAAATAAACAAGAACAACAAATTCATCATCAAAAATATCAAACGAAAACTTTTTATAAAACAAAACAAATTTTTACATGAATTTGATTGTGAGCTTTTTATATCTGGTAAGTTTGAAGAAGGACAACGACAACAAATTTATTTTTGAATAATTTTTATTTAGAAGATGAAATGCTTTAAAATAGTCTTGAAAAATATAAATAAAAAAACAGAATTTTTCTCTATTACTGTATAAAAAGGAATTCTACGTCTTTATTTACGATACTATCGAAACTGTGTCTTTTTTTTAAGTGTACAGTAATTTTACTGTAAAAAAAGTAAAATTTACTGTACGGTACAGTATTCAGATAAATTTGATGTAACATCACTGGTCGAACGTAGTTTTATGTGAAAAAAATATGTTTGGCGTTAACTCCTCCCTCCTCAAAAACGCTTGTCCTCAAACGTCTGAAATATTTGGTAAGTTCTTACTTCAGCCTTAGGGATTTTTCCTTTTTAAAATAATGTTTCTTGATGCTGGCAAACAGGGTAACCATAATGATGAGGGTCACTCATGCAAAGAATCTGTTTATCATCTTTTCAGTTTGTAGTGATTTTATTTCGGCTGTGTTATTGGTATGTAATTCGCTTATGGCTTCTAGTGACAGTAGCCTAGTTCGGCTTTCTTCCGCTGGTGTTGGCTGAGCTATTGCTGGCATTATCTTTAATGGGGGTGTTTCGACATTTTTAATGTTTTCCCGTTTATTATTATTAATTCATTTTTGAAGTTCAATATAAAGGTGCCATTCAAAATTCGAACGTTGTTATCTATCATAACGTTTCCTTGGAAATTGTTCAAGAAAAGTACTCCAGGTGCTATGAGTTCGTCTCTCGGGATGTGGTGGCAGTTTATCATGTGGCACGACGATTTGAGGCTTTTAATTAAATTTGGTATACAAAAATCATCGCTTAAGTCTAACAATTCGCTTTGCTTACAGATAATTATCATATTGTATTGCTTACAATTAGCTTTTATTCCTAAAATTTTTCCTTTATTTACTAGAACATTGTTATATTTCAAATTAATTATTACGTTTTTTCTTATAACAGCTTTAATGATATAATTGTCATAAATTTTATTGGTAGTTAATGTTATCTTTACAATACATAAAATTGCTGATTAGTTACTTTATACGCTTACATCTGCAAATTCTAATGCCTGTTTGTCAGTATAAAGGGGCATATTTTCTTTATTCATTTCTTGACATGCTATGTCAATTTATTTTTTGTTCAAAATAAATGAATTTACAATTCCTATTCTAGCCCATTTTATTGCGCATTTTACATTTATTATTTCCTTTTTAACTAATCTTTATTTACTTAGTAGGCTTAAGGCTACTTTGTATGCTACAATGTTATCTTTTTTATTGAGTTCAATAGATCGTTAGTGATTTTAGTTAATTTATTTATTTGCTGATTTATAGCATCGTTTATAAAAGTTTGCTTATTATTTGATATTAATTTGTTCAAATTATCATTCATCATATTAAGATCATCATGATCAGGGCTCCCTGCAAGATATTTCCATGCAGTGCCAATTATATCTTAGGATATCTTTTTGCTTTGGGATTTCTAATGGGTTCAAGAATTTCAAACATTTCAATGGCTTGTTGAGCCTCATGTTGTAGAGTGGGATATAATGGATTTTCTTGTGGTATATTTTTGTCTATTGTATTACTTATGTTTTCCAAAAGATCTCTGTAGATCTGAGTGTTAATTATGTGCATAAAATTTAATGCACTATCTTTTATTTTGGACTGTCTATTTTCAATGGTTATTAGGTGGGATGAAGAGTAATCATATATCTGTACATCAGCATGAGCCAAGCAGGCGAGGAAACTGAAAAGAAATAACTACTTTGATAATTTATTTAATACAATACTCGAATTATGAATTGTACGCCTATGTCATATTTTTTTACTTACTACTTTAAAATATAATCATACGCCTATGGCATATAGTTCGATTTTAGTATATTACTTTATATTATGGTCGTACGCCCATGGCATACTGTTCCATTTCCTTCTATATATTACTTATAAATATTTATATCTTATGTTCTTTTATTATTATTTTATTGATGTTAATATATTTATTGTTATTGAAAATGAAATTTTATTCTTATGCTATTCATAAATTATATTGTGATTGTTATACTTTTTTTTATCATATAATTTTATTATTATCAGTGCAATTATTATTTTGTTATTTTAATTTGTAGTAGTTTGTTATAATTATGGCTTTATATGGCTTTTGTGTACTCACCGTCCAGATTGTGGCATAACTGTATTACCTTTGTCCTCTAGTACTATATCTTTTTTATATCTGGGTGTGAGCTTATTACCTAGACTTCTATTGATTTTAACATAGAAAATATTTTGAAATAAACAATACAAAGTAGATTTTTTCCGAAAAATATTTTTTATTTTATTTATAGCTAGACGTGTTTCGGTAAGAAAAGTACCATCATCGGTAGCGATCAAATTTTTAACTAAATTTAATAAGCAGCATTAACATTGACAAGTGCCATACTCTTTTCTGCCAATACGTTTACAAAACTTAAAACAAATACATACTCAGAACATCCAATGTAACAAAAAACAATAATAAGGACAGAATATATGCAAAAGAAATTAAAGACGAGCATGATTAAGAGGTTTGTATTAATTATTTTAAGAGTGAAAAAATGCTAGAAAACACGGGACCATTATCTTTATTTAGGGCATTTTCTTACTTATAGAAATATGTATTGATTCTAATATGTTTAGTCTGTTTAATCGTAGTTCTCTCTCCACTAATTTAAAGTTGTCAAAAATAGATAATAAGCCATAGATAATGTCTATTTTGTATTTACTATTAAGTATATGCATAGTAGAACTAGACAAGGTATTGTTAGGGCTGAATGTGTTCTCTTTCTTAGTGACCATAACAGTCAAACTCAACCATTTTGGTATTTTTGCCAATTTTTGCTTTCATATTGCATTCTCATTGGTTGCAAATTTTGTATGAAATGTCAACTTCGTTTTGACAGTTTCGGTACCGTCTTTCCGCCCTAACACTGCCTTGTCTAATTTTGCCATGAGTATATGTTCCGCTAAGCCGCTCTTGAAAGGTTCCACCTTCTTGCATGTGTTCCTTTGCCCGTACTCGTAACTCACGTCTCGTTTGACCAACATAAAACGCATCACAATTGTTCATGCCATATGTAACTATACATACGCCAGATTGCTCAATTGTTGGGTTTTTTCTTTCGCGCTGTGTAACATATTTTTGATTTTGTTATTACTACTGGATGCAAATTTGATATTTGTTTTGTTGAAGCATTTTTGTAGTTTGTTGAAAACTGACGGGCAGAAATTAGACGACACTGTCCTTGGTTTATCTCTCCATGGTAAAACCGAGCTACAATTTTTTATTAAAGTGTTTCTTTTTTGTTTTTTCAACAGTTTTTCAATGCTGTCCGAGGTGCAGCCATAGATAATGTCGTTGGTTGCGTGTGTTTTTACTTCAGTCCTTTTCTTATTGTGAAATTCGAGGTCTTTTCCCTGTTTTTCGACTTTGTTCTTTATATTTTCGCGTCTTTCTTTTTCGACCAATGTTGGATTTGCGTAAACTCTTCTTCCTATGGGCTTCCTTTTGGTGGTTGAATGGATTGAGTTGTTATATTTGCATATTGACTTATTCAGTAATTCATTGAAAATGTTATGGGTATTTTCAGCTCTAACGCACCGTAATACCTCACAAAGAGTTGAATGAAAGCGCTCCACCTGTTCATTGACAGAGCTGGTATAAGGAGGTGTTTTAAATAATGCAATGCCGAATTGATTTTCTAACATAAATATAATGGGGACTTTAACTTAGGGATTTTACAAAGTAAATAGATTTTACAAATATACAAAGAAAAATTTGTATATTTTACAAACGCATTCGTTTCATTTACAAAAGATACAAGCAAATATACGTATGCTGCTGCCACCGATTTGTATATTCAAACAATGTTCGTTCAGTTCACAAATTTATACATTATAAATTTTACAAACTAGCGTTTGTAGAATGTACAATGTAATGAATTCAAAAAATTTTTCATGCGGCCAACACTACAAACGTTTGTACTATGTACAAAACATTTGTACATTCTACGAATAGCCTCTGTTTGTATATCTACAAGGATTTTAATCGTAATTTTATCCTAAATATTTTTTGGGTGTAGCGCTGAAGCAAGCTTATTAAAATTTCGTCTGTATACTCTGGCTTGGTAAGAACATGTCTTTGGTAAGTTGGAAAGATTCTTTTAAATTGATAAGATGAAGTTTCTGCTGTTGTGATGTATTAATGTGATGTAAATGTATTTACCAAAGCATCAGTAAAAGATTTCCATATACAAAAATTTAATTTAATCTTCAAGATTATTACCATTAAAATATTCTGAAATTACATTAAGTTTACTATGAGGTTAATGATCAATTCTATCTACGTGCACTGATTTTAAATATAAGGAAACTTTTTCACCATCACCTCAAGTTACGGAGTTATGAAAAAATATGATATACAGTTCTTTTTCCAATAACTGCTCCTAAGCACAAACTATTGCATAGTATTTACAGCTTTTGCTGATATCTTTTTATGTTTTAGAAAAACATATTGTGAGAGAAACGAAAATTTTATTAAATTTATTCAAAGCAACTTAAAGCGGCTGGAAAACCCTAATTTTTCAGTAATTTAGTTTAGAAATTTTTCGTATAAATTTTTCATGTAATCAACTTTCGTTATTTCAAAATATATCTGGAATTATCCGCAATATTTGCAAAGGTAAAATGTATGCTTAAATTTCAAAGACAAAATATATTTTCATGATTCAGACAATTTACGGTAGCAAATATTTTTATTATGAAAAAGTTTTAAAATTTATGATTTTTAAAGGCCATTATCTTCAAAACAAAAGATGAAAAAGATGAATTTGATTACAAAAATGGTTAGACCTTATCAGCCCTATTATGAATAACTTTTCAAGTGGAATAGAAAATGAGAGTTTTCATTTTTAAGATAAACCTCAAGAACATTCAGGAAACTTAACAAGGAAAAAAACATTCAGGAAAAAATAACTTAAAAATGTCCAAAATCTTAAAAATTAAAACTCCCTTTTCCGATTCCGCTTGAAAAATTATACATGATAAGGCTGAATATTTCCTAATCAAAGCTGTCAAATACGATCGAAATCGACTGATGCTATTTAAAGATATTTTTCTGTTAGAACATAACAGTTTCTTACATTTTTGCCTATAACTCATAAACTAGAGCTGATGGTGAAAAAAAAATCTCAATTTTAAATCTAAAAATCTTCTTCTGGTGACCACACATAATGTGGCTTGTCTCTCATTTCGCAGAGTTCCTCTGAAATCATTATGCTATTTATTGTATTAAAACCCAACTAGCTTCGTAGCTTCGTTTTTATAAGAGACTTCTTTGTTAACGTTAAATTTCAAGATTGAAATATTTTGACATTTTTTTTTGACATGATTCGCAATATTTTCAGATGATGCGTTGATTTTAAATACAATTTTATATATAAATATTGCAAACAAACTGATTATTTTGAATTTTTTGGAAAAACTAAAGGGAAAAAATTACCAAAACTATAAAAAAATTACCAAATTACCAAGTGAAAAATTTTCTAGTAAATTCGGTAATTTATTACCAAACTGGCAACCCTGGTCACAACTCAAAAACCACAAATTTTCAGGATATAAAAATAGCTGAATCGGCAGCACTTCAAATAAATTACCAATCATTTCTCACTTCACTTCAAACTTGTTTCGCGTTTTACTTGCAATTGATTGATTCCGTGTAAAACTAAAAGCAAAACAAGCATGGGAAAAACTATAGACAAAAAAATAAGCCGAAAAATATATCAAAAGTTTGGAGATGGAGCCTCCTTTCAAAAATAAGTCTTCATTTTTAGGTCAATTTCACATTGGACAAATGAGAACTCTGTAGCAACTTTCTGCCCTTGTTAAAGACGTCCAACAGCTCAGCCTTTTAACCCTTTCAATGGCTAGGCTAAGCCAAGAACAAAATAATTTTTCGAGGTAATATTGCTCTCATTTAGGTCCTAAAAAGATGAAAAAAACATAAATTTGATTTTTACTTTTTTGATTGAGATCACATTTACAAAGAAAAAATTGTTTTACTCCTGTTTGGCACAAACACTGTTTTTTTAATCCCTTGAAGATTTTCAACCCATTAGATCTTCGTTTTTTAAATCCTCTAAATATTATTATCGTCAATTCCTAAAACAGATAAAAACACATAAATTTGATTTTTGTCCAGTTACTTTTTTTATAACATAAGCAAAAAAAATGTTTGCTTTTCTTCGGCACAAAATCGAAAATCCAACTGACTTTAATGTCAAAAATCCTTCTTAATTTTTTTTTATCATGTTGGTTCATTTATTTTTTACTGAACTAATTGAATTTGATTTAAAAGAAAGCGTTGCAAAATAAAAATGAAAATTAATTTTTGACGTGTCCAATATATTGGGCAAATCCACTGAAAGGGTTAAATACATAGGCTTGTATTGCAGTTGCACAAATTTTCAGTTTTTTTGTATGTTTTCCGAAAAAAATTTTAGGGGAATTTTAGGGGGATTTGAAATCCAATCTAGGGGTAAATGGCGAAAGGGACCTGGCAGCACTACTGTGGAAGCAACGAAAATAACATAAAAACAGACAAACTGAATTGTCCAGTTAAAGAAGATAGTGTTATAAAATAATTTTTTGCAGTAGTTACAGATGTGTATTGTGAATTGATGAAAAAGAATTACAACAAGTAAAAAGAAGTACTTTTAGCGTACTTCAACACAAGAAGTCCAGAAGTACAGCGAGCCATGGGCGTTCACAAGGGGGAAAGGGGCGCGTTCTCCCCCTAGGCACAGAAAATTTTTAAATATCTTCATATTAAATCAAAAAGCTGCAAGCTACAATTAAAAAATTTTACGGGAGGGTAAAAATACTTTCTAAATTGTAATTGTAAGTTGCGCTCAAACTTAAGGATTTTAGAACTTTTGTAATAAAAACGTCGTTTTTAGTTGGAAGAGTGTAAAATTTAACATTTCTTTTGATAAGGTACATCAATAATCAATCAAAAAGACGGCTTGTTTTGTATGACGATAGTTTCATTATATAAGTTAATAATAAGAAACTGCTGACCAGGTATTTTCCCACCAAATGCATTTTAGCACCAGAATCAGTCCAGACGCAACCTGATGCCTGATACCTGATGCCAACCTGAAATAGAGTGAACTCAAAATAAGAGATCAGTAACTCAACAAAAATCCTTAAGACATTTTTGAAAATAGAGTGAACAAGTAACTTAACAAAATCCTGAAAAAGTTTTGAACATAAGTGAACTTACAATAAAATTAAAAGTTCTTAAATAAAGCGAACAATAAACAAGTGAACAAAATTTCATAATCCTCAAAAAATTCTATACAGAAAACAATTCAAAATCCTAGAAAAGTTTTGAAATCAAAAGTCCTAACGAAGTTTTTGAACAACTATAACTCAACAGTACTATTGGAGAGAAACCTAAGAAATTTCTCCCAAAGTTCAACAATCAGCGATATCAAAGGAAAACTCGAGTCACCGCTATAGACTAAAAACCTCAACGGACAAAAGAGAACCTTCTACGGACATCCGTTGGACATACTAAAAGATAGTTTACATTTTCTTAGTTTTGTAAGTCTAATAGCCCTATTACGGTTCACAACACAACACTAATTGCTGTCTTCAATGTGTAAATTTCTATTACGGTAGACAACAAAGCAACTGAATACATTCCACTGTTGTCTGTCAACAATGCTGTGTCTTCAATACACTTACTACGCAACACAGCAGTTGTGCTTTATTGTCTTGTTATCTACCAAATTTTGAAGACAGCTAATTTGGTGTTGTGTTGAAGAAACGAAATAGATTAAAAATGAAAATTTTATTTAAAATTACGTTTTTCTATATTAATTATGAAAATTTCACAGAAAATTGATTATACGTCTCCTTGTGAACAGAATTATATTGAATTTAGCAATTGAATTCGAATTCGTTTGTTTGTTTACTTTTTTATTTTGACAGTGACCAGTTCACAGTTGCATCGATACGTACTAATTAGATTACGTTTTTATTTTGAGAGAACGAAAATTTCTGCGATGCTACCTTTTTATTATTTTGGAATATTTATGATAGAAAGAAGTGCTATTTTATTTTATTAGTTACGAAATGCCGGGAGAGGGGTTTTAAGCTAAAAACAAGATGTATTTTAAATTTGCCATAATTCTTAAATTATAGTTATGCTATTGGCATCAGAGTACTGCACAAGCCTACTTGAAGTTTATTTCAAGTACTTGCTTGAAATACAAGTTCAAGCTAGCTTGAGCTTGATAATTTTGAATCAAGTATAGCTTGTAATTGAATATAAATAAGCCCACGACAGCTTGCGACTTGCAAGTATGCTAGCTTACAAGCGAACGGCACGAAGTTTCAAGTAAAGAAAAGCTTGATGCCTTCGGCAAAAAGCTTGAAAAGCTTAAAATTGAAGGCAAGTATCCAATTGAAGCAAGTATCCAAAAAATTCAATGAGCTTGTTTAGAGAGAGCCCTATTCTCCTTCAGCTTGCTGTTTTTGGACCCTTTTTGAAAAAATTCTCATTTGAAAACGCAAAAAGATATTTGAATTTTGTTTTTTTTATTGAATTAGTAATGAATGAAAGAAAATAAAAAAAATTTTTTCGCCGCGATATAGGGGCTGTCCATAGATGATGGCACCGTCAAAGTTGGCCCTCAAAAAAAAAGGCATGGTGCTGGCGGCCACGATTCCGGCCCTCAGGAGCGTCTGAAAAAAAAAATATAGGGTTATGATCAGCATAGATGTAATTCTGGCCCGTAGTAAAATAAAAATTTTGCGATTTTTTTTGACAAAATGGCGGCCACTTGAAATTGACAAATCGAATTTGGACCCATTTTTTTGTAGTTTAGTGTAAAAAAAAAATAGTAAAAAAAATTTTTACTACGGGCCAGAATGGTGACAATTCTACGTCGATTAAACTTTGTTTCATCCAAATCGGTTCAGTAGAACTGGCGGAATCGTGGCCGCCAGCTCGAAAAACGTGGTTTCGAGATAAACGCGTTCAAAGTTTGAAGTTTATTTTTCGAAAAAAAAAAATTATTTTATCAAAATCGGTTCAGTAGAACCGGAGAAAAGTGGCTTGATAGTTGGAAAGACGCGATTTGGACAAAACAAAACTCACTCTTTTATGAAAGAAAAAAACTGTTTTTGGAATACTTACCCAAATTATTCAGCGATGCCAGGTCCATATAAACCACCTTCTTCTTCTTCAAAAAAGCTTTGATCTTTGGCTCTTTGAGCTCTGCGAGCAATTCTGCCCTCCTTTGATGCATCCACAGCGTAAGCTTCCGAGCGGTTGAGGCGAAGTTCATCACGTGATAACGCAAAATTGTAGGCTTGGTTTCCAATGGCGATTCCCATCAACCTCATAATTTTGAGTATTGGCTGAAAACCATCGTTGAAAATGGCGGTTGCCATGTAATTTGCGATCTCCACTGTCCGCGCTCCAGCGTGCATATGTTTTGGTGCAAAGGTCCAGGCGATACTGTTGAAACCTTCATTGCTGTTTTGAGTCTCAGACCCGAGGCATCTACTCAACAACTCGTCCGATGACAGCGCTTCGTAGACGGGTTTTATCGCTTCGGCGACCTTTGGGTTGAGCGGATCGTAATTATGTTTAAAGTCATCCACGTTACCCTGCGCCACGGCCTTTTGATACGTGCACCAGCTTGACTCACCGGTCGGGCAATTTTGGTGTTGGGGATTTTCGTCGGTAGATACTTTGTGAAAATACGTAGCCCAAACCGCCTTCTTCATCTCTTCTAGGGATTTCGGATGACGGCGAATCGCCAAACCGTAGTAGGTCGTCAGTTCACTTATAAGCTTATCTGTCAGCTTTCCAGCGCCCTTGCCACCTATACCTTTGTTCTCCTTTTTGACTTTGCGCAGCCTGGACCCCATTCTTTTTTGAACGTGGCCAACGCATTCTTTTTTTACCACAGTGGGGTCTTCGGTGAGAATTGCTTTGGAAGTTTTAGAATCGCCGTCGCCGATATATTTTTCATACTTGACGCCGTGTTTTTCCATTGATCTTGCAAACATCTCCTTAACCGCATCGACTTCCATTTTTCCTGCGCTGCCTTCATGATTTTTACGGCATTCCTCTTCGTGCAACTCCTTCCAAGCTTCGAAACCCTCTGGATGGATATATTGCTGGGATTCCCAATATTTGCAGCTATTGCAAATAGCAGACTTGACCATAGAGTCAACAACTTTTTTGGTGTACTTGCCGATCAATGTCGTTATACCATAGAAAGATGCGAAGCCGCGTTTTTTCCACGTGCCATCGCCCGACACAGTCAATAGCGTTGGATCGCACCCTTCATTTTCTTCCATGGTGGCTTCTTTTTCTTCACGAACGGCCTTGGAAATAAAGAAATTATAAACGGCCTCTGCAGCTGAATGCAAATTTTGAAAGCTGCTGTAGAACAAATTGTTGCTCAGACCTACTCCTATGTCCATAATGCCACAAAACATATCTATGCCTTTGGGACCAATGCCCAAAAGTCTCATGGCAACAACCAAGCGGCGATTTATTTCATACGATTTGCCGGCGAAACGTGATGAAGGAATAAGTCTGGTTGGGCAAGCGCAGTTCACAGCGATTTTGAATGCAACTCCATTCGGCGATGCTTTTTTGAATTCCAATTTTTCGTTGCATGTGGCACAAATGACGAAAGTAGCAAGTGTTGTGAATACTGAATAGAAGTCCAAGATGCAATTCTCCAAATTGTTTTCGATGACAATATCCTCCGTGGGATTATTTTTGAATTTTTTGGCTGAAGTACTCGCAAACTCAGTGTCCTCTACTCTATCAAATTTATTTCCACGAAATTTGCGTTTTTTAATTCGACCGGCGCAAACATAGTTCACTTTGTTTACGGGTTTTTGACGTGTTTTATTACTTTTTTTATCCATTTTACCGCACAAAAATAAATTTTTTTCAAAACTGTACTTTTCCGCAAACCGTAAGCGCAAGCGTGCGTCCGCTATTCAACTCAATCGAACTAAACTAAATGCGGCTTTGATTTCATATTCGTTCATATGTTTCTGCAAATGTGTATTCAAACCTGTTTTTGCCTGTCCATTAACTATTCAACGGAATTCGGTGGTTAATTGATGCCGTTGCGTTCAAAAACTAAGCAACATAAAAACTACTCATTTTAGCGAAGACATGACCCCACAAAAATGGCCATATCTTCTAAAGTATTTCGAATTTCAAAAAACCCTTTTAGGGTTATATTCTTAAATGTCCAAGCTATAAAAAATGCAAAAAAAAAGTCGAAAAAATTTTTTGCTGAAAGAGAATAGGGCCTTAATAGACAAAAATATAGAATAGTTAGTAGAATTAATTGTTTGATGATCAAATTAAAAGAAAAGGGTGCTTATTATGTTGTACGTCACTTAAAATTTTTTTAGTTAATGAATTTAAGTCCTTTAAAAAACTCCACATTCAATTAAATGTGACGTCACATAGACTATTATGATAAGCAGAATAGAAGATAGTGGTTTGTTTGACTTTCTGTCCTCTAGAATATACCATGTTCAATTTAATGTGACGTCACTATAACCAGCGGACGATCAAAACGCTTCCAACGATGCCGCTCTTGTTAAATTCTGATATGAAGTTTAGAACTTAGGTTAGTTAGTTTTCAGTTGATCTCGTCTTTTAGCCGGTGACAGTCGTTTGTCTTGTGTTGTTTTTTTTATTGTAATTTGTGTTATACCAGTGTTTATTTAATTTGAGTATGTGCTGTATTTTTTATTTATTTATGATTGAAAATTATTTTGAAGGTGACGTATAATATTTTCTGTGTAATATTCGCTGTGTAGTTGAATTTTTTAATGTTTTTTTTTAGTACATCCTCTTTGTGCGTTATTTGTTTATTTGCATGAACTAAGCACATAGAATTGTTGCAGTTGCTTTTAAACTGAAACATATTATATTAACCCATTACCACTTAGTGGACATTATTTTTGCTCACATAAAATTATTTAACTTTGTTTATTCGCTCTGGAATATTTTTCCGTAGAAAATTTTGCTGCTTGTTCTTGGAGAAAAGATAATATACTTATTACTCCATCTTCTCCATCTGTTTCTCCCCCGGCTAGAAATGACAAAACTAATGAGCGCAATAGTTCACTAAATTTAAGAGCTTTGTCGAGAAAAAAATTTTCATTTCACGCCTTCAGCCCGACACAACAAGTGAAAATGTATTGACGTTTGTTAAACACAACCAATTAGTAAGTCAGGCTGCTTTCTGCTCATGCAAGAAAATTGGCAATAAACCGTCCCACGCATCATTTATTCTCACAGTAGCTGCAACTGTTCTGAGCTCTAATCTGTGGACTGATAAAATCTTTGTTTCTGAGTTTAAGCCTAAACACAGGTCTAGAAGGACGAAAAATATTGCCAGTCAGACCCAAAAAAACTAAATAGGCTTTCCCTTTACTATCAAAATGTAAGGGGATTGCGTTCAAAGACGCGCGACATTTTTTTGTCAACTCAGAATTTTTCTGAAGATATTATCGCGTTAACTGAAACTTGGTTGAACGGAGGAATTACTGACTTAGAACTGTTTGACAATAGTTTTCAAGTATATAGGAAGGACAGACACGCTGACAATAATTCTGCAGTTGGTGGTGGTGTCCTATAAGCTGTAAGGAACTCCTGTGTTAGTTCCTTTATTGATATTCCCTGCTCTGCTAATATCGAACTTATATGCGTTAAGGTTGTACATTGCAATTCTAATGTATATGTTATTAATGCATACGTTCCTCCAAAGAGCAGTGTAGAGGTCTATGCAAGCCTTGCGGATTGCATAGAATTTATATTAAATTTACTTGACGTTAATGACGACATTTTATTGTTGGGCGATTTCTGATAAAATCTGATTTGCCTGATTTAAAATGGCAATTTTCATTCTTCTGACGATGAAACACATTTTTGTGCATCTAATTCGAAGACACGCCAAGAACATATATTTGTTGACAATATATGTTCTGACTTACAACAAGTTAGTTGTATTTATAATAGTCTGGAAAGGCTGCTTGACCTAGTCTTAACTACAGACAGTAACAATGTCATTGTTCAGAAGGCACTTCATGCTTTGTCAACTATTGATAATTACCAATCACCTTTGAGTATTTGGTATAAATCCGATAGAGAGAATATAGTAAATTCAAGCTCTGTTGACACAGTTTATGAATTAAATTTCAAAAAAGCTGACTTTTTGGGGTTGAATCATTTACTTTATAGTAAATTAAATATAATTACAGAATACATAAATAATAATAATCTTAATAGTTCAATACATTTTTCCTATACGGAGCTCTTTGCCATGTTTTCTCAGTCTGTACCATATAGTCTCAAATTTGAAAAAAATTCTGCGTACCCTTGTTACACAAAGGATTTAAAGACTCTTCGCAACAATAGGAATAGGGCATGGAAGAAATATGTTTGTAGTTTTGACTCAAATGACTTAGAAACATACAAACGTTTATTTCTGGAATTTAAGAATTGCTCAGCTGTATTATATAATGAGTATTTGGATAATATGAAGCTGAGTATTTTGTCTGATCCAAGAAAATTTTGGGGATTTATTAATGTTAAGAAGAAGACTGATGGATTTCCTTCTTCTTTCAAACTTAAGGATGGATTTACTGACGATTCCACAATTATTTGTGGCTTATTTGTCAATCTTTTTAAAGAAGCATTTTGTTCAGATTCTTTTAATCCTGATTTAGTGTATTTTGATTATATGAACAACGCATCCAGAGTTTCTTTGGGGCATATATCTTTTACCTCAGAGGATATTTTTAAGTTTATTGAAGCAATTGATGAGGATTTTAGCGCTGGACCAGATGGAATTCCTGCCGCAGTGTTAAAACAATGCGGCTTCATTTTGTGTCAGCCACTCTCGTTACTTTTTAATAAATCAATTAGGTAATAGGACTAGGCGTAATAGGACTTTTAAGGATTCTATGAACTACGTGGTTGGAAGTTTTAGGGGTAAATAATTTCGAAAATGATGTCAAACTTTAAAATTTAAGATGGCGGATAGAGCAACCTAGATTTTTTTTTTATTTTTGCGAATTCTTGTTATTTTGAAATTCTGACAACGGATTTGATTTCGAATATAATGTCACAGTTTTAAAAATATAAGATGGAGGTTAGGGTTGACACCTAAATTTTAACCACAGTATTGCCACCTAATAAAATGTATTTTGAAGAGTTTTAAACATTATTTATCAGAATCTAAAGTCAGAATGTTAAAATTCAAGATGGTGGATAGTGTTGCCACCTTAATTTTTTGTAGTTTTATGAATTCGGGGCTGGCAAAAAAAATGGTACACCAAAAATGGGTTGCTGAATCGGAATCCGTTGTCAGAATTTCAAAATTATAAAATTTTGAAATAATAGGGTTGCCACCTAATAGTATGTCTTTTTAAGAGTTTTAAACGTCGTTTATAAGTGTTAAGGGTTCGCTGATTTCGAATCTAAAGTCAACATTTTAAAATTCAAGATAGGGTTGCCACCTTCATTTTTTGTATTTTTATGAATTCGGGGCTGGCAAAAAAAAATGGTACACCAAAAATGGGTCGCTGAATCTGAATCCGTTGTCAGAATTTCAAAATTATAAAATTTTGAAATAATAGGGCTACCACCTAATAATATGTCTTTTCATATGTCCTTTACTTGAAACTTCGAGCCGTTCGCTTGTAAGCTAGCATACTTGCAATTCGCAAGTTGTCATGGGCTTATTTATACAAGCTATACTTGATTCAAAATTATCAAGCTCAAGCTAGCTTGAACTTGTATTTCAAACAAGTACTTGAAATAGACTTCAAGTAGGCTTGTGCATTTCTCTGGTTGCTACCATAAAAAGGGTCCGTGTTCCCGGCCAAAAGGAGGGGAAGCGGGATTTTTTTTCAACACCATTATAATCTTAGTAAAAAAATGCTTCCTTGTACTTAAAAACATTTTAAAATCCAGCTATTTCATTATACTAGATTTAATCCTATTTTTTAACGCCAGTTGAAATTAACGGGTTTAAATATGGGCTCACAATATTTATTTTTAATATCGCAAAAAAATTCTTATCAAGATAATTCCTTTTTGCTATTTAAAAAATACTTTTTAAAGAGTACGTTTTTACTTTTCTCCGAAGCAACCCTGGACCAGTCAAGCAACGAATTCTACATACGTTCCACAATCAAAAGTGACAACAACGTATTGTTGTGAACCATAATAGTTCGAAACTGTTGTGTCTTCTTGACTGTTGTGTCTACTCGTAAGAAGACACAACAGTTTATTGCTGTGAACCGTAATAAGCCTATAAGTTTTTACTTTTCTCCGAAGCAACCCTGGACCAGTCAAGCAACGAATTCTACATACGTTCCACAATCAAACGTGACAACAACGTATTGTTGTGAACCATAATAGTTCGAAACTATTGTGTCTTCTTGACTGTTGTGTCTACTCGTAAGAAGACAGCAGTTTATTGCTGTGAACCGTAATAAGCCTATAAGTAATTAAGATAATTTGCGTAAATAAAATAGAAAAATTTATTTTCGTGTTACAAACATATATATAATTTTATAAAGAAAAAAAATAATAAGAAAAAATAGGAATAGCAAAGAAAACGAACAAGATAAAAATTATAAAAAAGGAAACAAGACTCCAGATAATTATTAAAAAACAGAAACTCGTAAATTTAATTATAGCAATTAAAAATTAATTTTTCTTATATATGTGGTGACTCAATAACTTTAAGTTGCATCACCACATTAGTTGAATTCCTAACTTCCATTTTACTTATCTTCTGTTACATTGATTTTCAACTTACATTTTACTTACCTTCTCGTTGATTCTTAACTTACATTGTACTTACCTATTGTTGATTATTAATTTACATCTTACTTACCTCAACTTAACATTTATATTATTCTTATGTTTATTTATTTACACTTTGTTATAAATACTTGTTATTATAAAAACATTTGTATAAATATTCATATTTGTATCAATCAGAAATTTTCATTTGAAAATTTAAGTTGAATAAAATAGTTCCAAATAAACAGTTATAAAAAATATATTAAAAAAAATAAAAATTATAAATCAAAATTAAAAAGTTTGTTGTGCACCAAATACTGGCGATCCTGCCAGGAGGCGTACAACAAAAACCAACAACTACAAGTATCGGCATTGTGCGTCCAAAATAGCAAAAACAGCAGCCGCAGTTACAACAGCATCAAACTTCATTGCCAGCACCGTCGCTCTGGCAAACGCCACTGCTTTTGGAAACCATAGTGAGTCCGCCAACATCTCCGGCCTCGCTACCATCGCCAACGCCTGTAGCACCTGCTCTCCCTAATATATCAACAACCTTGCCGTCCTCGAATTTCCATCATACTACTTTTGCACAACATTTGCAAAAAGTTGGCTGCATACGGAAGTCGCCTCCTACGCATACGTCCAAGGAACGCATTAGTCTCAACTCTCATGTCATGTCAGCAAGCAGCCAGACTTACAACAACAAATGCAAGTGCACCAATAAGAATTCGTGAAGATCCGTATGTTTTCACAGATACAGTGTCAACCACGCCGTCAATATTATTCAATATACAGAAATCAAGAGGAAAATTACCAGAATCACTTAATACAACTAAATTTATACATCAAAAAATACCCGTCAACGCCACCTCCACTTCAAGTTCCTCATCAGTCGTCGCTTCCACTAGCCAAAGCCACAATAACAACAAAAACTAAACAACAACAACAACAAAACAACTACAGTAGCAGTAATAACAACAACATCTACAACAACAGCTGCAATAAAAGCAACAACAACAACATTTGCAGCAGCAACAACAACAACATTAACAGCAACAACATTAGCAGCAACAACAATTTTCTTTCTACATAAAAAAATATTTTTGTATACTGTGTTAAATTTTTTTTGACAATTTATGTAAATCCTTTTTGTTTGTTACATTTTATAAAAAATTTTTCAGGTTGCCTTGTTATTCTAGTTTCTCACGAGGTACACACTTAGCTTCTTTTAACGAATATTATACAATCGGGACGTAAGAAACCAATTGTATCATATTCGTAGGCACTCCACTGCACTAGGGCAACACAAGTTAGGAAATACACTAATAGGCATACATTTTAGGAAATTATGAGTCGGTCACACACACCACCACCCGTTCCTAGGCAAACACCTATACCTTCACAAACTTCTGACCCTCTCGCTCACTTTGGCGAAGGCGACCATCGTCCCCTTATACATTTACAGACTGATTTCGTCAATCCATTTGACACTCCAATGCGGTCAGAAATTCAAGCGGCATCAGTTAAATTGCCACAATTTTGGACAACTTGTCCAGACGCATGGTTCGTCCATGCAGAAATTCAATTTCAATCAAAAGGAATTTCCACTGACAAAACAAAGTACGAATACCTAGTTACAGCTCTACCTCAAGAGGTAATCATAACGGTGCTTGACTTTATTCAAAAACCTCCGTCTTCAAATTTATATGAAGGTTTAAAAAGAACATTAATCGATAGACACACTCTGAGCAAGACTAAGAAGTTCGACAAAATTCTGTCTGGCACCGAGATGGGTGACCAAAAACCATCTCAATTCTATAGAGCACTACTCATGTTGGCCGGTATCACAGTTGATAGTGAATTAATCTCTAAAATTTGGCTGCGAAAGTTCCCCAAAAGTCTCAATATAGCATTGACCGGATCTAATCACAAAGACTTAGATGAATTATTGAGATTAGCTGACAAACTGTGGGAAGTTATGTCAGAAACAGAAGTAGCTTCAGTTGGCAATGATACCCAACGCATCCCTTAATCTACTGAACTCACGATGATTACGCAATCGTTTGCCGAAACGACCTCAAAGATTCTAACAAGTTTCAACAAACTGGCAATTGAGGTCCAAGAACTAAAAAACGATCGATATCGTAATAATTCACGAGAAACAAATTACCAAAGATACCCAAAACGTAGATCCCCTTCAAGAAGCATATCACGACCTGTCAACTGGGTATGCAGATACCACTTTAGATTTGGTAGGGCAGCTAGACGATGTGAACAACCATGTTCATTCAGACAAAACGACACACAACACAACACAACACAACACAATTCGACAAACTAGGTGACCCCATAATTGCGACGGCTAATAATGGAAGTCAAACAATTCTAACACGCCGTCTTTTTATTTATGACAATGATAACCACATAAATTTTTTAATAGACAGCGGAGCTGAAGTATCAGTACTTCCCGTAAATAAATTTAGACCACACCAAAAAAATTCAGACTTAATACTGACAGCAGCTAACGGTAGCACGATTGCAACTTTTGGCAAGAAATTACTTAACGTAAATTTAAAACTAAGACGTGACTTTCCTTTTACATTCATATTAGCAGACATTACACGACCTATCATAGGAGCAGATTTTTTAACAAAATACGGACTCCTAATAGACTTACAACACAAAAAGCTCATTGATCCACTTACACAATTAACAGTCATCACAGCATTCACAGAAACATCATTACCTAAACTAATTTCACTAGAAAACAAATACACAAATATACTCAAAAATTATCCATCACTGACTACAGAAGCAGACTACAACAAACCAGTTAAACACAAAACAGTACACCATATAACTACAGAAGGACAGCTACCTTTTTCCAGACCCAGACGCCTAGACTCTAACAAATACAAAATTGCTAAAAAAGAATTTGATTTTTTAATTAAAGTAGGCATTTGTCGTCCTTCAGACTCCATGTCAGCGTCTCCTATACACTTGGTACCTAAAAAGGATGTGAATGACTGGAGACCCTGTGGTGATTATAGAAGACTTAACGCAATTACAATTCCAGACCGCTACCCTTTACCACACATACACGACTTGAATATAGACTTACACAATAAACACATATTTTCAAAATTAGACTTAATCAGAGCATACCACCAAATACCCATGGCTACAGAAGACATACATAAAACTGCAATCACCACACCGTTCGGAATGTTTGAGTTCCTAAGAATGCCATTCGGTTTACGAAACGCAGCTCAAACATTCCAACGATTTATCAATGAAGTACTGAGAGAACTAGACTTCGTTTTCGTATACCTTGATGACATTTTAGTGGCCAGTGAGACAGAAGAAGAACACATTAGACACCTAATTTTAGTTTTTGAAAAACTAGACAATTACGGACTAAACATCAAACCCAATAAATGTATTTTCGGCGTGGACAAAATAAATTTTCTAAGTTACACAATTTCAAACAAAGGCATACAACCATCTCCCGATAGAGTTCAATGCATAAAAGACTACCCAAAACCAGAAACAGTCAAACAAATGCAGAAATTCATCGGGATGATTAACTACTACCACAGATGCATTCCAAAACTAGCACACACACTCACACACATTTACGAAATGGTAACTACAGCAACAAAAACAAAGGACAAACACTTAATATGGACAGAAAACACAACACAAGCATTCACAGAAATAAAAGAAAGTTTCGCTAAGGAAACACTACTTAAACATTTCAATAGTAAAGCAAAACTTTCTATCGCTGTGGATGCATCAAACACCGCTATAGGAGCAATCTTACAACAAGAACATAATCAAGAAACAGAACCACTGGCATTCTTTTCAAAAAAATTATCTACTACAGAAATAAAATACAGCACGTTCGATCGCGAACTACTAGCCATTTACCTCACAATTAAACACTTTAGACACTATTTAGAAGGCCGCACATTTACCATATACACGGATCACAAACCACTAACTTCAGCATTACATTCAAAAACTGAGAGAAGTCCAAGACAAATACGACATTTTGAATACATCGCACAGTTTTCCAACGACATCATACACATTAAAGGTACAGATAACACCGTAGCAGACGCTTTTTCAAGAGCTGAGATAGAGGCTTTCACTACCTCAGAGATTAATCTCAAAACTCTACACAAAGAACAAAATATAGATTCAGAACTACAAGAAATACTAAACAAACATATTTACAAACTAGAACAAGTACACATACCAATACTTAACATTAAAATTTGGTGCGAACAAACTAATTCAGAAACACGTCCATATATCCCACAAACATTACGCAAACAAATTTTCGAACAAATACATAACATTTCACACTCAGGTACACGAGCTACTCGAAAACTCATTACACAAAGATATTTTTGGCCTAAAATGAACGCACAAATCAATAAATGGTCACAAGAATGCATTAGATGCCAACGAGCAAAGATACACAAACATACGAAGACAATCCCACAAAAGATAGACATTCCACACGGACGTTTTGAACACGTTCACGTCGATATAGTTGGTCCCTTACCAATATCACAAGGTTACAGATATTTGCTTACACTAGTTGACAGAAACACTTGTTGGCCCGAAGCGTATCCAATTAAAGAAACTAACGCTAACACTGTCGTAGATACACTCCAAAAAGAATACATCTCACGTTTCGGAGTTCCTTTGGAAATTACCACTGATCGAGGACCTCAATTCACGTCCACAACTTTTAGAAACTTCGTTAAGAATCTAGGAAGCAAACACATTACCACTTCTGCTTATCATCAACAAGCTAACGGGATTGTAGAAAGGTTTCATCGTCAACTGAAGACGTCTATAATAGCAAGAAACAATCAGATAAATTGGTACACAGAGTTGCCACTAATTCTTCTAGGACTCAGGTCCACGGTCAAAGAAGACATTAAAGCTTCACCCGCTGAGATGGTATTTGGGCAAACACTCAGGCTACCACAGCAACTAGTAATACATAGCAGTCAGAATTTTAATCCATCGGACACCTTAGCCAAACTTTAAGAGGTAGTAGAAAACAAAAAGTCAAACATTACGCATCATAACACTAACTTCCAATCGTATATACCTCGAGCCCTCAGTACTTGTAACTTTGTTTTCGTACGCAACGACAGGAGGGGGAATAATGTGGTGACTCAATAACTTTAAGTTGCATCACCACATTAGTTGAATTCCTAACTTCCATTTTAATTATCTTCTGTTACATTGATTTTCAACTTACATTTTACTTACCTTCTCGTTGATTCTTAACTTACATTGTACTTACCTATTGTTGATTATTAATTTACATCTTACTAACCTCAACTTAACATTTATATTATTCTTATGTTAATTTATTTACACTTTGTTATAAATACTTGTTATTATAAAAACATTTGTATAAATATTCATATTTGTATCAATCAGAAATTTTCATTTGAAAATTTCAGTTGAATAAAATATTTTCAAATAAACAGTTATAAAAAATATATTAAAAAAAATAAAAATTATAAATCAAAATTAAAAAGTTTGTTGTGCACCAAATATATATTTAACAAAAGAAAAAATAATTGTTTAATAATATGGCCCAGGAAATCGAGCCAATCGATCTATCCGCAAGACTAGGAAGCCTTTCCCTATCCACATCCTCCTTTCAACAAAATGATCCACAAAATCCAACAACAGCTACAAGTACCCGCTACCATAGCTTAACTACACGTACAAACCTGACAGACCAAATAAGACAGATAGTGACCGAAGTTTTAGAGGATAGTAGAAATCCATTTATGGAAGACGATTTGGATGAAGTAATAGTGAACGCCAGAGCGAATGATTTATCCGGTATGGGGAAAATACCAGATGTCGTGAAATGCCTGCGCGAATTCTCAGGAAATCCCAGTGAATTCAATTCATTCCAGAAAAGCGTAGATAGAATATTAAATATGTATGAACCTATACGAGGTACACCAAAATAATTTGGGATTTTGAGTGTAATAAGAAATAAAATAGTAGGCCATGCCGATATAGCTCTCGAATCCTATAACACCCCACTCAACTGGAAAAAATTTCGAAATGTCTAATTCTGCATTATGCGGATAAAAGAGACCTTGGTACGTTAGAGTATCAACTAGCAACACTTGTACAAGGACATTTCACCGTTCCAGATTTCTATCAGCAAGTGTACCAACACTTGTCGCTTGTTTTAAATAAGCTCGGTTGCATGGAATTAAGTAATGATTCACTTTCTATTATGACTCAAACTTACCGACAAAAAGCCCTAGACACATTTATTAGAGGATTAATTTTTTGCTGTTGACCTTCCTCAGGCACTGCACCTTAGCCTTAAACTAGATAATGTTAATTACAGGACACGACTTGCCTTGAATAGCCAACTAACGCATAATAGATTTTTAAATAATTCACAACCACCTCAAATACCTCCAAGAAACAGAAACATACAAAAACCAGCTCATAGAACGAAATTCTTTCCTGAACTAGCATGTTTTCCACAATATCAACAAAGGCCTCCACAATTTTTGCAAAGGCCTCAACAGTTTTTGCCAAGGCCTCAACAATTTTCAAATCAGCACTTTTCAAACCAACAATTTTCAAACCATCCATTTTTAAATCAAAACAACATACCACCCAAACCACAACAAAGACCTATGCCAATGGATGTCGATAGATCCATTCAATCAAGAATGATTAATTATCAAAACAGACAAAATTTCGTGCCACAAAATATTAAATACCAAAACATTGCAAATTTCCGACCACAAAACAATCAAAATACCTATCAAACACAGCCGCAGAAAAGACATAATGGTTCTCACCAACAACATCAAGTTCCGCATAAACTCAGAATAAATCAGCCGACCCATGATGAACAAATCGAACATTTAGATGAGCCTCAAGATGTTAATTTTTTAGATTAAAGCACTCTTCGTTGCCATACTACGAATTAAAAACGAAGTGTGGAAAATTATTAAAATTTCTTTTAGACACAGGATCAAATAAAAATTATATCAAAGAATGTTACATAAAAAATCCAATTCAGAATCAGAATCCATTTTTTGCAAATGCAATAACAGGAAAAACTAAAATAACACAAAATAACAATGATCGATATTTTTGGACCAGATTTTAAAAAAATCAAATTTTTCATACTCCCAGGCTTAAACACATTTGACGGTAAAATAGGCAACGATGCCATGAAAGAATTAAAAGCCACAATTCACACTGAAAAAATTTCTTTACGCTTAAGGACAAATATAAATTCACATTTAAACAATTAAATAATAAAGCCGTTAACAATATTGATATCCGAACTTCCCACCTTACAGACGACCAAGAGAACAAATTGGCCCATCTAATAAATTTATTTCCAAATATTTTCTCCGTACCAAATGAAAAACTTACCTTTACAACCAACGTTAAAGGAGAAATAAGAACAACATCAGAAGCCCCAGTTTATACAAGACCATATCCATATCCAAGAGCTCTGAAAGATGAAGTCGAAAAGCAAATAAACGAGCTGCTTGAAAACAACATCATTCGACCTTCCAGATCTTTCGTACCTACAACTCAAATTATAATAGTTGAAAAAAAATTAGATGCATCAGGATTAAAAAAATATAGAATGGTTATAGACTATAGGAAACTAAATTATATAACCATTGCTGATAAATAACCAATACCAGACATAAACGACGTTTTGTACAACCTAGGTCGTAATGAGTTTTTCTCAATAATCGATTTAAAAAGTGGATTTCATCAAATACCACTTAGAGAACAAGATATCGAAAAGACAGCATTTTCGATCAACAATGGAAAGTACGAGTACACTCGACTACCATTTGGTCTAAAAAATGCACCGTCAGTTTTTCAGCGAGCCTTAGATGATGTTCTCAGAGATCATATAGGATTACGATGTTACGTCTATATTGACGACATCATTATCTTCGGAAAAACTGAACAAGAACACTTTCACAATTAAGAAATTATCTTCAAAACTCTCGAAGACGCCAATCTAATAGCCCAAACAGAATAAGCATAGCCAACACGCAGCCAACAGAAAAAATGTCAACATAGAAGTTGGTTGCCTTGCAACCCTATGAAATGAACATAATGAAAATAACCAACACGTACCGAACGCAGTCGACACAAAAATGTTGACGAACTTTTAACTTTTGCCGCAGCCAACGGAAGCGAAATGTCAAAATACATAGTTCAAATTAGATAACTTAAAATTGACTAAAACATATTAGTCCAAATTAGTAAAAAGACAAACAAATTATTATATGCAAAAGGCTGTATCTATTAATTTTGTAAAAAATAACAAAATATTGTAAGCATAAAGCTCTGTCTGCGTTATCAACACAAATTCTATTCTGTTCACAACATTTCGTTGGCTACATCTACTGTAGGAAACAGCTCGCTACGTGTTGGCTATGCCTATTCTGTTTGGGCTATAAATGTACAAATCGATAAATGCGACTTTCTTAAATCCCAAGTGGAATTCTTAGGCTTCACGGTATCAAAAGATGGAATTAAAACAAACAAGTCAAAAGTCAAGGCCATTGCTGAATTTCCAATTCCTCAGACTCTGCGTGATCTGAGATCGTTTTTAGGTATGTCAGGCTATTATAGACGCTTTATATGCGACTATGCTAAGTTAGCCAAGCCCCTAACATCCCTTCTCAGAGGGGAAGATGGACATGTGTCAATCAAAAACAAAACTCATAACACTAGGTCAAGATGCGTTAGCTGTTTTAATAAGATTAAGAACACAATTATTTCAAATGATGTTATGCTCCGTTATCCAGATTTTAATAAAGCCTTCGAGCTCACTACAGATGCGTCCAATTATGCACTTGGAGCAGTGCTCGCCCAAGAAGGAAAGCCCATCACGTTCTTGTCAAGAAGCCTCAACAAAACCGAGGAATCGTACGCGACAAATGAGAAAGAAATGCTTTCTATTATATGGGCATTGGGATCATTAAGAAACTTTTTGTACGGAGCAAGAAAAGTTTGCATATTTACAGACCATCAACCATTGACATTTGCGTTAAGCAATAAAAATACCAACACAAAAATGAAACGCTGGAAATCAATCCTAGAGGAGTACAATTATGAACTCAAGTATACTTCAGGTAAGTCAAACGTAGTTGCAGACGCTCTATCGCGACCTCCACAAAGCAATGTTAATGTTCTATCTTCAACCGCTCACAGCGACGAGTCTCTTCGCATGACTTAATACCTTGTGTAGAAGTCCCCATCAATGCTTTCCGTAACCAAATAGTTTTGAAAATAGGAAATGAATCCAGTTACCATTTAAAAACTCCCTTTAGCGGATACAATAGACACATAATAATAGAAAGAAACTTCTCCGAAGAAATGATAGTGAACCTATTTAAAAGATATTTAAACCCAAATCTGATCAATGGTTCTCAGCCCCAGAATCTATAATGCAATTGATTCAACAAGTATACGTTACGCATCTTTCTTCATATAAAATACGCTACACTCAACAATGCGTCGAAGACAAACCGAACGAGGACAGGCAGGACGAAATAATTATAGAAACACATAACAGAGCACACAGAGTACCAACCGAAAAGAAAATTCAAATTTTAGAATACTCTTATTTTCCAAAAATGGCAGCCAAAATAAAAAATAAAATTAAATTATGTTCAATTTGCAAATCAAATAAATATGAAAGACATCCAAACCTTACTAAACTAAACAAAATACCAATGCCGACATACCCAGGACACACAATCCACATCGACATTTTCTCCACAAAGGACCACCGTGTACTTACTGCAATAGATAAATTTACAAAATATTCGGTAGCAAAAATTATTAAATCCAGAGCCATCGAAGATATAAGAAGACCACTACGTAATATTTTATTTTTCTTCGGTGTTCCGACTTCTATTGTCATGGATAACGAAAGATCATTCAATTCAAACTCGATTCTCTTTATGATGCGAGAAGAACTAAAAATTAACGTATTTACAATACCTCCGTATAAAAGCGAAATAAATGTTCAAGTGGAACGGTTCCACTCGACTTTAACAGAAATAATGAGATGCATAGATAAACAAAACCCATTCAGAAACTTTGAAGAACTCCTTCAGAGAGCAGTAAACGAATATAATCACACCGTTCACTCCACAGTTAAAAAGAAACCGGTAGATCTTTATTTCGGCAGAAATGTTAGTTTTGACCCAGACGATTATGACCGTACTAGAGCTAGCAATATTGAGAAACTTCTACAAAAACAAAATAAAGACATAACTTATCACAATAAAAAAAGAAAAGAACCAACAAATTAAATTGTAGGAGAAATTATTTATGTCAGACATAACAGGCGACTAGGCAATAAACTGTCTAAACGATATACTAGGGAAATTGTTTCAGAAAACCAAAATTCTACAGTTAAATCCCAATCAGGAAAAATTATTCACAAAGACCATATTCGAAATTGACTTCATAAAAATGTTTTTCTTTTACAGATTACTTATCCAAATAGTATCAGGAGAAATCCAGATACTGGATTATTCCGGGACACACATGATTTCTATAAACATAGGTAGAGTTAAGGTACAGGAAGGATACCTCAAACTAATACATATTATTGATATCAAACAATACGAACAGTTTTTAAATGAAATAGAGAAATACATAACGACTGATATTGACAAATTTCACCCTTCCTTCCCTTAATTCATCATGAACTTTTACAATCATTGGAAATACTTTCAAATATAAAACCCAGTTACCCCTTAAGAAAAAGAAGAGCTTTTAATTTTATCGGCACTGCATGGAAATACATAGCAGGAAGCCCCGATGACGAAGATTTTGAACTATTAAACAATAAAGAAAATTAATTAATTACTAATAGTAATAAGTAAGTAGTTATTAATAAACAATATAACGAAAGAATAAATAATCTTACTAAAATTAAGAATGAACTGAAAAATGTAATAAGAAAAGATAGTAATATTAATGAAGAACTTATATCAAATCTTCAATATAGATTAAGGTTAATAAAAGAGGAATTAATTAATATAAAGTTTGCCATACAATGGGCAAAAAATTATATAATAAATTCTATGTTATTATCGCATAATGAAATTAAAACAGCAATCGATACTTTTAATAATGAAAATTGTACATTCTCTACCATGGAAGAAGCTTTAGAATTTACTAAAATATTAACAAATATATTAACAAATATGACGACAATTTTGTACATCGTCAAAGTTCCACTTAAATCAAATTTTAATTATAATAAAATTCTGATTAAACCAGTTAAAAAAGGAAATACTGCAATAAGATTTTTATTTAATGAAGTTATTCAGAATGAAAAAAATTTATTTGGAATAAAAGAAAAATGTTTAGAATATAATTCTTTATCAGTTTGCAAACAAAAGCAATTAGCAGATATAAGTAATGATAGTTGTATTCCAAAATTATTAAAAAGCCTAAATTCATCATGTACAACAATTAATAGCCAACATTTACCCACTGTCGAAGAACTACAGCCCGGTATTCTGATGCTTAATCAATTCAATGGAATAATAACTGTTAATGAGAACTCAAAAATACTTTTTTAAGGTATATTTATAAATAAAGCTGAGCTAAACCATGCATGCATTTTTAAATAGTATGTTGTACCCGTCGCAGTGATAAGTTACGATACCATTTCATTAACCCTTGTTTCACAGGCACTTTGCAATACTTATTCTTACACTCAAAAAATTTTGTGTGTAAATAATTGCGTCCATTCTACGATTTTTATTCGTAGTTTTCAGTCACGAATAGGATTTGTAGATTGGACGTAGTTTGGTACATATAACAAATATTTTAATCGTATTCGTACAAAAACAAATGTATATTATACGAATGCATTTGCTACATTTACTACTAACGAAAAAAAAAAAACGTTCTATCTGAGCTGGGTTTTGAACCACGGTTTCTTAGCTTAGGGGCCACGTACTCTTCCAGTAGGCTACGGCCACCTTGCAATCATACATTTCCTTATATTCGGTAATTGTTCGACAAACCAAGATGAAAGATTTCGGTTGTAAATTTTTTAAACTCAACTAATACTTTTAGAATATACGCACGAATAATGCGTACGGTCAACCTACGAATGAATTTTTTCTACTAATATTAATTTTTATTAATTATATATTACGAAGCCATTAGTAAATACTACGAATGTAATGGAAGAAATTACGAAGTTATTCGTTCGAGAAATTGAGAAATGATAAGGAATGATATCCCTATTAGTCAAAGATCATTCTTCGGAGCAACAGATGGTAAGGGGCATTTAAGCCAATAACGCATATGAACTTGGACGAAGTTATAGGCCTCCAAAACGGGAAAAAATGGTCTGAAAATATTGCTGGTTTTATGCTTTAAAAAAAATATTGGGAATTTTTTGTATTCTTATTTGAAAAGAGGAAATGGGGCTAAATAGTAATTAATGCAATTTTATTTAAGGATAAAGGAGACATCACATTATTTAATTTACTCAATTACTAAGAAAATTTGTTGAGAAAAAAATTTTTGGAATTACATAAAAAAAATTAGATTTGAAAATGTTTCGGGCATGATACGAGAAGGACTTTTATCCCATCTTGGAAATACATATAATTATCTTATGTGTACAAGCGTGTGTCAACCGGCGTAATATGATGACAAAATTAGTACCAAAAATCTCAGAAAATAGAATTATATAGGTTGCATTTTCTTTATGTGCTATATTATAGACCTTTATGCCTTTTCCCGTCCTAGAACAAATTCTGCGGACGCCCTTACAGCGAGCAAGTAAAAAAACTCCCAAAAGAAGTACGGTTGGTCCCATTATGTATATAGTACGTACAATGCGTATTATGCGACCGTTGCTTAATTTTGTTTTTAAAAAACCGTGTTTCAATTAAATTTAACAATTTAAAAATTTAAAATACACTTACCGTTAATGGATCTAAAATTTTTTTAAAGTTGATTTTATATGATTTAAATACAAATTCTAAATGTTTGATAGTTTAAATCATACTTGATTTTAAATACAAATTCTAGTTGTTTGATAGTTTAAAATCGTTTATTGAGCTTAAGGTCAAAGTTAGAAAGTTAATAACATAAGCATAAAGACTAAAGTAAAGCACAAATACAACAACAAATGTGAAATGGGAGAAAAACTGACAAATTGACACTTCAAATCTCATCGCCTTTGTGGTGCAGTGCGCTAGTGCGCGCTTGCACGGGTATCAAAAATATTTCTGATGAAGCCTTTAGCACTGCCGAAATTGCAATAAAATCAGCTAGTGACTTTTTCCTTTTCATATCGAAAAAACTTTGTTGTTGTTGTTGTTGTTGTTTATTTGGAAATTAACTGTCCTAACTTTGACCTTAAGCTCAATAAACGATTTTAAACTATGTATCAAACAACTTGAATTTGTATTTAAAATCAAGTATGATTTAAACTATCAAACATTTAGAATTTGAAATGTTTCAAATTCAAGGCCATCGCACCAGGCGTGACAACATGTAGGATCATATGAACCCCGCTATTAGCAAAAAAATCCTTGTGGCCAGATTAGCTTTTTAATAATACAGATTTTGCACAGCTTAACAAAAATCATTAATATGCTTACTCGACGTGGCACATTTTCGAATCGGGCCATCTACCTTCAAAATTTAAAGTCGCGAGTCTAAAGCACATTTTCCTTTTTGATAGTTAGTTTTTTTTCCTAAGAAATATGTTTTTTTTATCAAAATTAATTGTTTTTATAAAATTTATAAAATCTTATGTTAGCTCGACGCCAACAGCGCGAGCTGATTAATATGAATCTGCCTCTATTTTGATTCTAGTGACCTTGTACCACAAGCTATGCCTTAATTTTTGCTTATTTACTTAAAAATCTAACATGATGCAACAATTTCGAATATAACCTTTAATGAATTATTAGATGAGGGGTCATAATAATATACTAACTACAAGCGACGTTTTTATCGTTTGAATTGCATTAGATTTGCCACAACTTTTTTACAGGTTCCCCTTTTTTTTGCATAGTTTATTTCCAGATTATCTTAAAATGACAATAACTATAAATAATTTTTATGCTTTAGTTTTTAGTTAGAGACTGAATTTAATTTGTGGATTCTCATATCTAAACTGTCAGAACAAAGATTTTTCACTGTTAAAAAACTGTACATGAAAGAATTAAGCACAACAACGAATTCCTTGCAATAACAATAAAGTTTTTACGTCAACAATTTCAAAGATACTTTTAAGTCCTACAAGAGTAAAAGTATATGCGCTAAATACATAGTTGTTGTGTCAACAGTTTTTCTTTTGAAAAGCAATTCAAAAGTGGCACTGTCAAGTATTTAACAGGCATGCTACACTGGCCAGTATACTGGCTCTGTAGTTCGAAAAACTCAATACATTCATACTATTTTACAAATACACTCACACTGGATTCACTTTCACGCCACTTTCATCGCTACTGGCAACGAAATTTCAGAGCCAGTGGATTTTGACAGCAGCAGCCAATGTATGTCAAAAAGGAGGATATCAGTGGTGTTTTTAATTACTTTTGGTGGGCTTATTTCGGGTTTTCGCCGATTTCGTACAGTAAGCAACACTGATAGCTTGTTTACAATTAAAAGCAAAAAAAAAACAACAAATAAAGCACACGCAAACTGCAATAACAGCGAGAACCATGGCAGAATAACCAGGTAGGGTAAAGAGATTCACCACACCGACAGCTAATGTCAAAATTAATTTTAGCAGTGCCACTTTTCAGTATTGTTGATTATTGTGAGACAAATGCTTTGAGGGGAATTTATACTAGGGTAAATGGGATAAAGTAAGAAAAAATCTATATTTAATGAAACAAATAAGTTTTTATGTGATTTTAAAGTTTTATTTTCACTAATTTATTATTGCCCATTATTTTTTGTTTTTTTTAATTCTTAATTTTAATATAAATATTAACTTTAAAAAAAATCGACTGTTTGAAACAATAAAATTAGAGCGAATGGCCCAATCTACCTTATTACATCAGCAAATTCTAGGACGCTGCTTCAAATTTTGCTTAAAAATAAAAACTTGTACTTCCCCGTTTTCCAGTTTAGTATAAAGAATAATATTTAACAGATTCCGCTCTCAGTGCGCATAAATGTGCAGCCAACATCACATGTGAAAATACATGCACGCAAAAAAACACATTCACAACAAACGAAACTAAGCAAACGAATCTAATTGGCTTATTGGAAAACCAAAGAAATACAAAGAAACAGTCAAACTGCTGTAAAAACACGTAAAGCAACAACTGTTTTTTTTTTTTTTTTAGACTGAACCAACGCTCAGGGGATGCCCCCTATAAATGCGTAAGCATTGTGTTGATTCGGAAGATGGGTGATAGTTAGTTGGAGGGTGGATAGATGGAGTAGTGTCGGTGAAGATTTGTTTTGAATTTGCACAGCTCAAAACTGCCGGGAAACACGCTCGCAGGGAGACTATTCCACAACTTAACCGCGCGACTAAAGAACGAATTATCGCGGTAATGCGAGGTTCTATTAGGCATCGATGCAATGGTAAAGGGGTGGGCTTGGACAGCTGCCCGAGTGGACCTGGGAAACACACGAGCTGGTGGCGTCAGGCCATGTATCTCCCTTGAACACTTCCCATGGTAATACCTATACAGAAGGCTTAGGCAACCTACATTACGTCGATGCTCAAGAGAGTTGAGAGAGGATGAAATACTTTCATCTCCTATCAAATATATCGCACGACGTTGAATTCGGTCCAGAAGCTCCAAATAAGATCTTGAAGCCCCTGCCCAAATGTGCGAAAAATGTGCGTTTATGGAACTTTAAAAACCACGTTCATCAAACATATCATTGGGCTACCTAAAACTAAAAGACTTTTAGTTTGTAGAGTTTTCATGTAAAACAACAACATAAGTATATAAAAACAGGTTGGTAAAGTGTACTAATACTACGGAGTTTTTAGCCACTGAAAACCACGCAACTGTGAATACCCTTAATGATACAATCATGGATTTTTCTTTGAAGATACGGCAGCACTGTATTTTGTGATTTTGACATGCTTTTGACATTAGCTGTCGGTGTGGTGAATCTCTTTACCCTACCTGGTTATTCTGCCATGGCGAGAACCTTCGCATTCGATGGAATTTTTTTAATGAACTTTCACGTGCATGTGTAGCACCTCTTGCTACTAGCATGAAAGTTCGAAATTTTTCGAATCATTCGAACAGTACACGTATTCCTTCTCACTTTCACTGTCACAAGCCTGTGTAACCGGCCTGTAAGATATATCTACAATAAATTTTTTCGAAAATCAAGCTCTGACATATTCAAGGGAATGTAACCCTGCAGCCACACGTGACCACATGTGACCCTGCAGCAAGTTCGAAAAACTTAGCACATTTAAACATTTTTACTAACACAATAACATTTTATTCACTGGTAGCCCAAGAATGATAGAATAAGAGATTACGCTTTGCGCAGGTCCGTTACTTCTGCTAATCGAAGTTGACAACCAGCTGTTCAGTTGACTACGTCACAATATTTTATTTCTTTGAGAAACGTACTGCGATCGGTTGTGTTTCATTTAATTGTGTATATATCGAAGTATATTTGCGAGTTTTTAACTTAAAATTTAAAAAATAAAGTGTGCAGCTGCTAATTGTGGTAACAGTGCGAACAAATATTTTTCAGAAACCTGATGTTTGCAATAAATACAAAAATTAAACCAAGAAATTGTAGAAAACGCTCACAAATGAAAACAAAAATACAAAAATATATTAACTTAACAAAATTTGTTCATTATTTAAAAACTTGGAACTATCATTTATTTGTCCTTTCAATTCACAGGTAAATTAATGGAAATAAAATATCTGGGAGTGTTTAAACTACATCAATTAAAATCTTAATAAACATTTTTATAAAATCCAAGTCGAAAAATAATGTTCACTGAAGTTGGTTCCTGGGACAAATTTTTTTTTTTGACTAAGCTGCTTTCTGGCTGTAATAAATTAATAGTAAAAATAATGTTTGCAAAGGAGTTCTTAGTAAATTTACCTTCTTCTCGTTCCAATAAATTGCTTCTTAATTCTTTTATTTTAATTATACAAACTAAAATGTATGCAATTTTCATTTCTGTATAGAAATCGTATGCAAAGTGAACGCTCTCCAAAACAGCATTGATATTATGACGTACATGCGCAGAACGACAATTTTGTTGTACTAATTTTTTTGTCTTCGGTGCAATCTTTGTATTCTATCATTCTTACTGGTAGCCTACTATCAGCGCTACTGTCCACGAAATTTCAGAGACAGTCGATTTTGGCACTTGCCGACAGTAAATGTCAAATAGAGGGATTACATTTTTGGTTTTGTTGTGATTTTGGATATTTTTTTTGGATTTTTTAAGATATCTGTTATTTTAGCAATATGCAACGCTACTCACTTTTTTCTGTAAAACAACAAAATGGAAGTGAAGCTAAATAAAACGCAAATATTAAAGATAATTGCCTTGTATCGTGAACGTCAGCTTCTATGGAAAATGAGTAGTCCAACATACAGACGCAATGACCTTAAAATTAGAGCTCTTGATAACATTGCAAGTGAGATGCACTTACCGGTCGATATCGTAAAAAAATAACGGGCGCTACGATCGACATACACCGCGGAACGCAAGAAAGTGATTCATGGCAAGAAATCTGGATCGGCTGCCGAGGAAGCTTACGTGCCTGGATGAATCGATAATTTTGCGAAAGACGGTAAACAATTCCAACCAGATGGTAAGCATTTATGTATATTGTTTGGATTATTCTTAGTACTTTTCCAGCTGGGGAGACCAGCAATGAAGCCTGCGGAACATTGTGCCCAAATGTGGCGTTTTATAATTACATTTTAAGTGTAAAAATCATGTTTTCAGAAATTTTGCTTCAAAGTTTGGTATAATTCAAGAATGATGCAGCAGTAATCCACGCATATAGCACTATAAGCACAGAATATTTGGAGCTTCTAGCATGATCGAAGTTATGACACAAAAACGAAGCACCCTTTCACATAACTTGTATGGCAATTGGAAACTTTGGGAACATTTCAAGAATAGCGACAACTCTAATTTTTAATTTTTTTTTTGCGGATGATATGTAGTTTGGCCTCATAAATCCAAATATGAAAAATTTCAGGCCCCGCTCGCAATTGTTTTAGAAGTTATAGGACTCCAAAGTATAAAAAATGGCTTACAAATCTTGCTGTTGTTTTTTGTTTCAGTGTTCCAACAAAACTACGCTTTAAGGATTTCAAAAGAAAGATTATGCAAATATCTATACAAAGAGGTATGAAACGTAAAATTCCATGCATAACTTTTTAAGATATCAGTGTTTTCATATATACAATTTGTCTTAAAAACTAGTGTTTTTTCCTTTTAAAAATAAAATTATATCCAGAAGTACTGCAGGAAACGAAACCGGCGTTGGACTTACTGAGGGTTGTAATCTCTAAGCTGCTTTCAGGTACATATCATACATTACTCAATATATATATATATATATATAATAACAAGATTTGTAAGCCATTTTCCTAATTTGGAGGCCCATAACTTCTCATTGCGAGCGGCCTGAAATTTTTAAAAATTATTATTTTAGCTATTCATGAAATGTTCCCAAAGTTTCCAATCGCCATACAAGTTATATGAAAGAGTGTTTCGTTTTTGTGTCATAACTTCGACCATGCTAGAAGCTCCAAATGTTTTGTGCTTATAGTGCTATATGCGTGGATTACTGCTGCATCAATAACTCAGATCTGTTTTAAGCGGACTTAAAATGTTATTATAAAACGCTACAGATATACCCCCTGTACATGGCTTTGTCACTAATCTTCTCCTAAACGGCTGGATCGATTTTGATGAAATTGTGTGTGTGTGTGTGCGACTGGGTATGTAGATGGTTTAGATTTCAAGTTTAACATGGTAGGTTATCTGTGTGTTTCAGGTACGAAAGTTTTTGTGGTGTCAATTTCTTGGAAATTTGAAACAACTTGCATGTTCCTATAGAAAACGAAATTTTTTTAATAAAAGACATCTAAACCCAGAATATTACTTACCACAAAAGCAATTACCAAATTGCAATATGTATAACTTCGAAAATCCTTGCATGGCAAATTATTTATCTTAAACATTTATGCTGTTTGATGAATAAGAGGGTTCAGGAAAATAACGCCCAATGAAATAAAGCCCAAAATAAAAAGTGAAATAAAGCCCAAAACATTTTGGGCATAAAAAATGAAATAACGCCCAAAGTAAAAAAATAAATAAAGCCCCAAAAAATGAAATAACGCCCGATCTGAAAATGAAATAAGACCCAAAATATTTTGGGCTTACAAAAATGAAATAGCGCCCAAAATCAAAAAAGAAATAAAGCCCAAAAAAATGAAGTAACGCCCAAACCGAAAATAAAATAAAACCCAAAATCTTTTTGGAAAAAAATTGGGAAAATTTTACCGGCTCCGCGAAATAACTCCTAATGAAAGAACTCCTAACAGTAAATTAAATAAGTCCTAACGTTGAAAGATGAAATACATAACTCCTAATTCCTATTGAAATAAGACCTAAAGAAAAGATGAAATAAAACCTGACATTAAGGAGTATGTACATTATGAAATAAAACCTAAACGGAAATGAAAAATTAAGTCCTAATTTTCAGAATATTAAAAAAAAGCAATTGTGGTTCTTCTGACCACGACCATAAAGCGACCAGGGAAGGCTCTAGACCTCTGGAAAAATGCACACAAAACGAAAAATTAAATAAGGCCCAAATTCGGGATTTTTTTTTAATATGTAATATTGCCCCACCACATAAAATGATATTTTGCCGATAAAATGGTTTTTCCTTGTACGGATTTTCAAAACCACATTTCGTATAAGGCAAATCGTTATATCATAAATAGAAAAACCATTTGGGCTTTATACGGACATGCCCTTTTTTTCGTTTTACAGTACTTCTGGATATAATTCTCTTTTTAATAGGCAGCCTTCGGCTGCTGCTTAGGGATTACAACCCTCAGTAAGTCCAACACCGGCTTCGCTGTCTACAGTACTTATGAATCGAATTTGAAATTGATCGAACATTTTGATGACAAATAGTTCACATAAAAAGAGTTATATCTGAATAATAATGAAGTAACGCTCCAAATAGAAAAAATGTAATAAAGCCCAATTTCAATGAAATAACGCCCAAAATTGTATGGAAAATTTTTGGGCTTTATTTCATTTTTTATTTTGGGCGTTATTTCCCTGAACCAATATGAGGACCTTAGTATTTTTGGCGATGACAAAAAAGGTCAAAAATTTGGGGTACAGATATATCAGATAGTTATATATCGATTTCAATCCTACGGGTAACATGGCTAATGCCCGTTTATTAGTGACCCATTTTTTTAGACTTGCGCAAAATACGCCTTATATCTTATACAACAATGGAATTTAGATTTTTTTTTTACAATATATTATCATTTAATACCAAAAATAAAATTATAAGTATTAGTGGAAAATATATGTTAACATTAAATGATATTGTGCTCACATCAAACTAATTTATTTTTGAAAAAGATCTTGAAACAATTTCATTTAAGCTAAACACAAATGTTTTTAAAGTTTAATTCAAAACAAAAGTATTTTTTTTTCAACAATGTTTTTATATATACTTTTATAGCAAACATTTTAAGTTTAAAAATACAAACTTAACAATGATAACAATTAATTTAAAAAAAAAGTTAAAATAAAAACAAATATTTTAAAATATAAATTTAAAATTATATTTTTAAATTGACAACAACTACATTAAATCGTAATTTTTCCAATGCCATTTTAATTTTTTTTATTTTTAGACGCCAGATTCGTGATTAGCGACCCCAAAGACTCCTCGAATAATGAAATAGTTAATTGGTTTTTATTTGATCTTATGTTCAATATTTGTAAAATAAATTGAAAATATTTTCAAACAATCAAATGTAAAATTTAGGGTTTTTCAGCTTGGTACCAATTGTCTGGCAAGAATTGAAAATGATTCTACTGCACATAATTTTTCAATTCAATCTTAGATTGCGACGTATTTTTAGTTATTGCGAAGAAGTAAATAAAATTATAAAAAAATAAATGAGCTAATAGTTGAAATTTAGACACGCTTGCCTTCAATTTTGTTATGTAGAAACGGAAATGCGTTAAATTTGTATTTTAAAATTGTTTGTTTAATTTATAACAGTTTAAATAATGACAATTATTAAACAAAGAAATGTGTTTAATAATAACAATTATAGATAACAATTTAAATAACGACAATTATTAAACAAAAAAATGGGTTAATTTTTAAGAATTTGTTTAGTTGAAAGCAATATATTTTTTGGTTCGTCATAAAAAATATATTTATTAAAGTTATCGAGCTCAAGGTCTTATTTATAAATAAATAATTAAAAACTTGTAACGTTGTTTTTTATTAATTTATTGTTTCCAATGATTCAAAAAGTTTTCCCTGATGATGACTTCCGATGGAAGTCGAAATATTATTAACACAATAAATTAATAAAAAACAACATTACAAATTTTTAATTATTTATTTATAAATAAGACATTGAGCCCGATAACTTGAATATATAAATATTATACTGAGTTCGCCAAACTAAGTCAAGTTATAAAAAAATTATTATGAGGGAGGGGAGATTTTTATCTTTGTCCATTGAAAATTGACATTTCCATCTGTTACTTAATATTGTGACAGCTCGTCTCTAATGCGACAGGCATACTTAAAGCTGTTTGCATGCTGTGCTCCGATTGAACCAAATATTTGGGGTATGTTCTCCGCTTCAAAAATGCATGACATTGACCTTGTTTTGAGTTTAGTCAGGTAGTTGTGCAAAACACAACACATCATAACTATTAAGTCCACAGTAGATGGTACAACTTCGGTTGGTCGATTGAATATGTGGAATCGCTTTGCCAATCTTCCAAGCGCACATTCTACTACCATTCTCGCACGGCATATTCTGCAATTAAATATTTCTTGGATCTATTAAATGGCTTCAGCTTCATGGATCTATTAAATGGCTTCATTAAATTTTTATCCAATTTAAAGGCGTCATCTTCGATAAAATAGTATGGCATTTTGTTGCCTTGTCCTAGAACAAGCTGTTCAGCTTGCGGAATTTTTAATTCTCCTCTTTCTAATGCTGTATGCAAAAAGCCATCTTGGTAAATTGTGCTGTCTGAAGCCTTACCGTTGCAACCAACATCTATAAATTTAAATCGACTATGCTCATCCACTGCCGCAAAAAACACAATACTAAAGAATCCTTTAAAATTATAAAATTTTGATCCACTGTTGGCTGGAGCTTTTATTCGTATGTGCTTCCCGTTGAAATGTTTTGAAAATCATCTGCGATCTCCTTCCACTCTCTTTCCGTGTCGGGGACCTGAAAAGGAAATATATAAATACAGATTTTTTTTTTATATATTTTAACGATTATATTGTTTTCTTTCAGACTGCTAGTGACAGTTCATGCAATTTTTAAGACTATTTCGTGGAAGAAACAGACTACAGCACAACACAATCTTCAGATCCAGGACCTTCTAAACGTTCAAGAAAAGAAAAACGAGTATACTTACTTTTGGAGTAAGCATTGCTAAGCAGCTCAAAAAACTACTCGAAGAAGATGCATACCCGTTGATGGTAGAATTTCAAAATTCTTTGACGCAACGTTAGTTAAAAAATCTAAGGTTTATTCCACTACCATCAACTCAATCAGCCTATGACAGTTCATCTGAATGCACCAGATTTAATACATTACATTTAATCAGCTCAGTGGAATACTCTCGATCACCTGTAATCACTTCAGTGGAATACATTCCAAATAATTCAACACCGTTAAAAACCAAACCGGAACATGTAACATATTTTTCAAATATTTTAAATACAGCAATGTCTGATGCTGAAATAAGCTTTTCTTATGAAACATAAAAAACAAAAATTAAATCTAGTATTAATTAAAACACGAAAATAAAAGATTTTATTAAGCATTGATTTAAAACTGTTGGGGGTCTTTTCCTTTGTTGTATTAAAAATGCTGTTGGAAAATTCTTATTTAAAAATTTGATAACTCTTGGAACTCAACATATTGGAACTCAACATGTTTTCAGCTTCAATAAATCTTTGGTAACAAGATAAATACTAAACAAAATAGTAAACAACAAAATATCATTAAAAAAACATTCTCATATTTTAACCAATTAAAATTAACTTTACTTTTCCATAAAATTCTAAGAATTATGCATTATTTTCGGTTTCCAATATTTTGGTTTCCCTGAGAACTTAAGCGCGAAAAAGAATTTTGTTTTAATATTTTTGTAAGACCTACAACAAACCTAAGCAATACAATTTAGGTTAAAAATCATATAGGACCCGTTTTACAAAGCGTGATTAACTATGAGTAAGCCCAATATCTGCATTGAATAGAGCAGTTTAATATTGATAACAAAATGGTCAGTAGTTTTCTAAAGTATTGTGGAACTAAAATCATTAAAATTTCTTGTAAACTAGCAAGTTAACCACGCATTGTAAAACCGGCTTAAAATTATTACATTATTAACATTACCTACAAATATTGATTTTTGAACTCTTCATAAATTGCTAGTAAAACAATTGGAACAAACGCTCCAATTGTGTTTCTTGACACTCTCGTTAAAAATTCAAGCGATTTAAATGAGCCTCCAGTCGCTAAGTACCGTAGAGTGAGTATATCGCTGCCCACATGCAAGTTTCAGTTTTTTCTAAGCGTCCATGAACCTATATTTGAAATAAGATATTATTTTTTTCTGCTAGCATAACAGCAATATATCGGAAGGAAGAACGACATTACGAATATACATTACGACGGGTCGGTCTCCACAAAAAAAGTGATCGATAAACTCGGACTAAAATATTCCTTGGGTCATTGTTATACCCTCCACTAAAGGATTTTGCGATGTGTAAGCCGTTAGGCTAGCAGGAATCGTCCGATTGTGGTCGTTTAGCCACCGTTAGAAAGGGAGCTAAATTATACATTTAGGAACCATGTACAACCAAGTTAACACATTGAGGACGGACAAAGAGATCCTCATCTGAAAAGGATTCAATTGGTACCGTAACTTTTTTATATATTATGTTTTATTTTTTGAATACTTCGTCTGAATATCTTTCCAAAAAATTAAACATCAAAATCAGACTTTCTTTGTTAACGTAGCAGTACTTTTAACCAAACTCAACAAAATAATTTAAATTTACAAAACTTGTAAAAAAATGTTCGAAATTTTTTATTCAAATAGTAACCATTTTTGGAGCTTAATTTTAGCTTTGTTTTGTTTTGGACAATTCATATAAACCGAAAACTTGCATATACAAAAAGTGTTTGTCCAAAAATGCACTTTTTAAAAATTATAGCTATCCTAACGGTTAACAACTCACAAAATCCTTTCGTAAAGGGTAAAATGAGCAAAGAAATATGTTAGACCGAGTTTATCAAACACTTATTTTTTCGACCCGGCCTAATATATGTACATATTTAAAAATTTCTACAAAACCAAAACCACTTCTATAAGTTTTTGAATATTTTCGTCAAATGCTTTTGGCTTTGATTTTAATATTACATACCAAATTTAGGATTTCTTCGAACCGATGAACATCTAATCGCGAAAAATTCTTAAAATCCCTCTCATCGTCTTCCCAAAGCAGATCCTTTAGCAAATTCGCTTTGATATCATGCTCCGTCCTTTTCATTAGTAGAGGCTTCACCCAGTATCTCCTATTTGTAATAATTTAAGTGTTTTCAGCGTTTTCCTTTCTTGATTCGTTATGTAAATTTTTAAGTTCATAAAGAACTTTTATTGTAGCAAGAACCGTTGCCTTTGACGACATTTTGAAAATGAACTTTTACTATCACGTATGGCCGCAGCGTAATTTGTAGATTATTTCGAAACATTTTCGAAGTAAATACATATTATCAACTGTCATGCCATTACTATCACGTGTGGCTGCAGGGTAACGTTGATATAAAAAAAATTTGTTCGCTTTGTTTCATTTGAATAACGTCGACGCTAGGATGCACGCCAATTTTGAGAACTGTCATTACACTCTACACTATAACTATGTATACATTTTTTTGGATCATAAATTTTTTTTTGTATTCTTTAAACATGCCTCAATACATGATTCAATCAGAATAAGGTTAAGTATATATTTGACACATCCTTATTTTATGTAAACAAACACATATTCTCTCTCTGAAATTAATGACAAACGGGATTGTAAAGTCTTCTCAAAAAAAGTATCATTTCAGTGTATTGCTGCGTCTTTTTTTTAAAGTAGTTCTTCTTTTGCTACACTTTTTTTAAAAAGACTGCTTTTTTCATTACACTTAAAAAAGATTTGAGATAAAATCGGTTAAAATTAAGGCATATTTTAGAAGATGTTTTCTAAAACAGTATATCATATATTCGGAAAACTAAATTTCCGTGTTAATTTTACATAATCAGTTTAAATAACAAAAAAAAAATTTTCTAAAATATTTTTTATATATATAAAGATGGCGCTGAAGTTGGTGTGCTTAAAAAAATGTACAAATCGACCTACATCACAGCTCGGTTTCAGATTGTTTTAAACTTTTACCAAAATGCAATTAAAATTAAGAAAATTATGATTTGAAAACAACGTTTATGGCAGGCAAGCTTAATTTTTATGAGCGAAATTTAAGTAGGGAATCTTCTGTGCTGTGTAAATATGACTAATAACAGATTAGTTTTAATGTTTTCATATTGAAACGAAATATATGAAGAAGCATTTCTTTTTGATTTTCCAAAATCTTTAAATAACTATATTCATACTGTTTGTAACAAAAAACAACAAAAAGTTGGCATCGCATAAATTCATAATGAAAACCATGTTTTCAGTTCATTCCTTAACCCGAAACACCCTATCGTTGCCATATGGTAACGCAAACACAAACACTTAAAATGTGCTTATTTTAGTTTGAACCATTTTATATTTGCGTTAACAGGTCATTCTGAAAATTGAAAAAAAAATTACTCAGGGTGATTCAGGTTAATTCTAAGCTTAAAGTTTTGGAAATATTCGCGTGTAAGGATTATAAATTTTATGTGTACTGTGTAGTGCATACTTATACATTACTTTTATTCTTTTAGTATTGTTTTACAACAAAAACGTGGCTATTATATTTTTTAAAACTGTAACGAACCCTTTTTCGTCCGTTACTAGTTTGCTGAGGTGAGCTTAGTGAGTAAACCAAGGGTTCTTAGGCTGTGAGTCAAAAGGAAACTTTACAGTCGTGGTAGGATAGAAAATATCAAGTTGAATAAAATTTGTGTGTTGAAATAAATTTGTCTTTTTTGCTGTGTCAAATGGACGATGAATTTTTGACAGTTACAAATTTTTACGTTTCACATTTCGGTAGTGTTTTAGCGCAAATATTTTATTTAATTTGCATTCTATTCAATTAGCGACATATTTAATTCGAGTGCTTGTAGTTGCAACTTCTTTCGTAAACTTGTAATATTGTTAAACTTAAAAAATAACAAAATAATAAAAATAAAAAAACGAAAGTGCTTGAGTTTGTGTGTGCGTGTGTGTGAACCAACGATCTCCCGGTGCATCAGCAAGTGCAGCAAAGTTAAATTGGCTTTCTTTGCTGACGAACGTCCTCCAAGTGCTACCACCTGTAGCTCAAGCAAGTGCAGTGCAAAATTTCTAGCTAGCCAACATCCTCCGAGTGCCACCAGCAGCAGCACAAGCAAGTGCAGCGCAAATTTTCTGATTCTTTTGCTTGCCAACGTTCTTCGAGAGTCGCTACGAGCAGCACCAGCAAGTGCAGCTCAATTCAATTGATTGGTCAACTCTCCAGAATTTCAGAAGCACCATTTCAGCATGTCTCAAGCGCAGAGGCAAATTTCTGCCATTATACTCCGGCTTGAATTAAACAAATTGAAAGCGGAGAATTTGCGCTTCATTGGCTTGTGCTGCTGGTGATGGCACTTGGAGGATGTTAGCTAGCAAGAAATTTTGCACTGCAATTGCTTGTGCTGCTGGTAATGGCACTTGGAGAACGTTCGCCAGCAAAGAAAGTCAATTCAGCTTTGCTGGACTTGCTGATGTACTGGGAGATCGTTGGCCCATACACACGCAAACACAAACTCAAGCACTTTAGTTTTTTTATTTTTATTATTTTGTTATTTTTTAAGTTTTTTAAGATTAACAATATTACAAGTTTAAGAAATAAGTTGCAGGTGCAAGCACTCGAATTAAATACGTCGCGGAAATTGATGTGTTGTTTTTTTTCCCTTATTTTGAGTGTGTCAAAAATTCCCCTTCGATTGTCAAAATTTGTAGTAGCCCCAAGGGCTAGCACAAATTTTGACAATTATATTCACCTCACTAATGCCAAAAATTGCTCTACCAACTATCAAAATTTGATCATCCGACTGAAAAGTTTCCGATTGACACACAGCCTTACAAAACAATTTATATCCTAACGATTCCAATGTTAAAATGAGAAAGCCGGAGTTTTAAGTTTTAAACTAGTAAAAATCTGTTTTTAATGTTACTTTCATTAGTATTTCCTTATATTAGTTTAATAAGTATTCAATTAGTTATACTATAACATATATATTATAACTTAACATAGATCTTATGTTTAATAGCTTCTAACTTCTATACTGAACGGTGGGTACACGTTCCTATGACTTCTATGCTGAACGGTGGGTACACGTTCCTATGACTTCTATGCTGTACGGTGGAGACACGTGCCTATGACTTCTATGCTGAACGGTAGGTACACGTTCCTATGATTTCTATGCCGAACGGTGGTTACACGTTGCTATAACTACTAGCTGAACGGTGGAAAGACGTTCCTATGACTTCTAACTATGTTTGAAAGGTGGAAACACTTTCACTAGCTAGTCTCGACATGTGCACGCAGCCGCGCTTGCCTTTCTTAGACTGCCTTTCTTATGCCAGCGAGTTGCCTTATATATGCTCTCGCTGTGTTCTGTTTCGCCGTTCACGTGTTCTGTTTTCCCTGCCTGTGTATGTGTGACTACGTACATGCCTTTGCATGTTTGTATGTGTGTATTTATTATCTATTTATTTATTTCTTATTACTACAATATATTTATAATAATTTTTTATATATGATGCATTTTATGTATATAATATTTTAATGTTTACATTATATATTAAATTTAGTTAAATTTATTAAACATTCAGAATTCATTTACATTTCATTTCCTTAATACATATCATTTGTGGGACAAAAATTGTTGTAAAAACTCTCTCTCACAACAAACTCTCAGACAAACTCTCACAAAACTCATAGTATAATTTTGAGTCAAAACAAATAAGTAATAGAAAATGTAGTATGAAACGTAGTAGTCAAATGTTCCTTTGGGTATTTTGTACAATAAAAAAGTTGCATATTCATGCAACCAAGTGCTTGTTCTGCTATACAAAATAAGCTATATGCTTATTTTTAACTTTTCTTTGATTCATTAAATTTGTTCACGAAGTTTATTGGAATGTTTTTAGTTTGTTGCGATTGACTACCTATGTTTAAGTCGTTCCTTATTTTTTCACATTTCTTTGATAATTTGCATGAACAGCTAATTTTGACAACTACCCATCGCCGCTTGTGAGAAAAAAGCCAGTCTACGCTACTACCTTGTCAGTAATTGTGCCATGGAAACACCAAACATGCTAAACTTTCCGGTGTTGCCTTTAGTCATTTTACATAATAGCATCAAAAACGTAGCAAAAAGTATTATAAATTGAAATTAATTGTGAGCTCAAGCAACCCTTAACACAAACAGCAAGCATTGTTTTGTTGAACTAATTTTAATATTTCAAATTTCAAATAATCTAATAATATTTTGAAAGAAAAATAACAAATTCATGAACACTAATTGCATATCTATTTAAACTAAAAAAGAAAGGAAAAAGAAATAAATAGTTGAATACAAAAAATATAACCAATCCTAATTTGAATTAATTCGCTTATTACGTTTTACATTTTATAGTAAATATAAATAATATGCCTGAAATTGTGTATAAAAATGCAAAAAGGGTTTTTCTTATTTGTGTTTTGACTTATTTTTACACAATATGCAACTCTGCAACAAACATAGCATAACCACCAAACAAACATTTCAGCGAAGAGAATAAATTAACGAAAATGAACTCCGAAAATTCACAAAAATATTTAATACAATAAACGAAATATATCACTCTTGGGCAAAATGAAAGTAAAAAAACGTCAAACTGCTGTCAAAACAAATCTAGCAACGTAGCTGGTTTTTGTGTCAATTGGTAAACACGGAAGTAAGCACCTCTATGATATATGAAATGTTTGTCAAAGATTAAACCTTAAAATATTTCTATTTTTTCTGGACATGCAATTTTTTTAATACATATTTATTTCATTTAAAAAAACCAAGATTGTGTACGAAAATGAGTAGATTTAAAAATCGAATTCCTATAGTAGAATTAGAGAAGGTAGATGCATTTTGGAGAGATAGACTGCCGGAACTGTCAAAACGAAATTGACAGCCCATACAAAGTCTGAAAACGATGAGAATGGGATAAGAAAGCCAAAATAGGCAAGAATAGCAAAATGCTTGAGTTTGACAATTCTGGCTATGAGAAAAAGAGAGCAGTCTGAAATGCATATACTTTCACTAGTTCTACCATGCGAATTCCCAAAAAAAAATTTTTACAACGTGTTTATATTGTCATTTTGATATTCTCTTCTTTTGCACTTCTGACGTCACAGCAATCTGCTCACAAAGAAGGCGGACGGACATACGCAAGAAGATGACTTATAAAAATATAATAAATTGCACTGGACCTATTCGCGCATATCAGTCTTTCGTGTTTTTTGTTTTAAAAACAATAAAAAGTTAACTTAGACATTTTTGTATCTAAGTTTCTTTATTATTACAAAAGGCTCTAAATTGATACTATCTGGTTTAATAATGTGAATGATTGTAAATAATGGTATCTGCTATTGTCCCCAAAGAATACGAGATGTTTCAACCAACAACGAATTCAGTGTTGCTACATAAATGATAAAAATGTTCACTTATATTTTTATATACCAGATGTTCTAAGTAACACCGCTATGCACAAAGCTTACAGATAAGCATAGTGTGACATTTGTATGGAATACTATCCAATTTAAGATGGTTGCCAATGCACAGTTCCAGCAATATAAATTTAGAATTTAAAAAAAAATTGCAGTAAAGATAGCCCTAGGGATCAGAGGCGATTTCAGGAAAATATTCGGGTGGGGTTTTAAAAATATTTATGTGCGTTATCCATGGGCGTCCACAGGGGGTAGGGGCAAGTGCTTTCCCCCTAGGCAGTGATTTTTTTAAAATATCTTCATATTAAATCAAAAAGCCATAAGCTACAGTTAAAAAATTTTACGGGAGAGCCAAAAACTATCTAAATTGTAATTGTAATTGTATGTTGTTTAGGAATTTTAGAAATTTTTTACTAAAAACGTCGTTTTTATTTGTAGGCGTGTACAATTTAGCAGGAACATGTATTTTGATAAAGTGCGTCAATCAATCAAAAAGTCGATTTTGAATTTATTGTAACTTGCGGCGTTTTTGATTTTATATGACGATATTTTTAAATGTTAATATATTTTGAAGTGTACTCAAAATACTTTTTTTAGAGTATATTTATAAATAAAGCTGAGCTAAACCATGCATGCATTATTAAATAGCATGTTGTACCTGTCGCCGTGATAATTTACGATACCATTTCATTTACCCTTGTTTCACAGACACTTTTCAATACGTATGCTTGCACTCAAAAAATTTTGTGTGTATATATTACTAATAACTGCGTCCATTCTACGAATTTTATTCGTAGTTTTCAGTTACGAATAGTATTCGTAGATTGGACGAAGTTTGGTTCATATTACAAATATTTTATTCGTATTCGAACAAAAACAAATGTATATTGTACGAATATATTTTTTACATTTACCAGAGCTGTAAAAGATTTGATCAATTTCATTTTATCTACAAAAAAAGTGAATCAGTAAATAGCGAAATAAGAATGCATTCAATGAATGCAAATTTGATTTGTAAACAAAATTTTAAATTCACATTCATTTTAACAAAAATTAATTATTATTCATTTTCGTTATTCAGAATAATGAATAATTTTTTATTCATTTGAATGATATTCACAAGGAATGCTATTCACAAAGAATTTCAGAATTTTAGATTTTCTTTCTTTATTCATTATTCATTTTTCATTCATTATTCATTTTTTATTCATTAATCATTTGTTATTCATTATACATTTTTTTATTCATTATTAACTTTTTATTAATTTTTATTTATGGCTTAGGACTAAAATGAATAAAAAATGAATAAAAAATAACAAATGAATAGAAAATGAATAATGAATAAAAAATTAATAGCGAATAAAAAATGAATAATGACTAACAAAAGAATAATGAATAAGAAAATTAATTGAAAATTCTGAAATTCTTTGTGAGTTGCATTCTTTGTGAATAGCATTCAAATGAATAAAAAATTAATTCATTATTCTTAATAACGAAAATGAATAGTTGAAATTAATAATAAATCCTTTTGTAAAAATGAATGTGAATTAAAAATGTTATTTATAAATCAATTTTGCATTCATTTAATGCATTTTTATGTAATTATTCAGTTGTACTTAAAATTTTGAATATGAATGCCAATTTTACAGCTCTGACATTCACTAATAACCAAAAAAATATCTATCTTAGCTGGGGCTTGAAGCCGGTTTTTAGTTTACGGGCCACGTACTCTTTCAATAGACTACGGCCACCTTGCAATTGTACATTTCCTTATATTCGGTAATTGTACATTAAACCAGACTGAAAGATTTTGGTTGTAAATTTTTTAAACTCAACTAATACTAAATAGTTCGAGGCCATTAGTAAATACTACGAAGACAATGGAAGAAATTACGATGTTATTCTTCGAGAATTTGAGAATGATAAGGAATGATATCCCTATTAGTCGAAGATCATTCTTCGCAGCAACAGATGGTAAGGGGCATTTCAGCCAATAACGCATATGAACTTGGACGATAAGTGAATCTATGTTTTAAATAAAGAACAAAACAGAGAAAAATTGATTTAAAAAACTAAACGCCAAAAGTCGGCTTAAAAAAATCGTTTTTCTGTCATAAAGATGATCCAATTTGGATAATTTTTTTATGTGTCGTAAGCTTAATAAAATTGCTAACAATCTTGCAGCATTGAAATTTAAGATAATTGCAGCGATCTAGGCGAGGAAAAAGCTTCTGAATCAAAAGCGAAAAAAATTAGGAGATTCTGAATAAATTAGACTAATTTTAAATCATGCACTAATTTTTTACAAAATCTGATGGTGAATTCTTTTTAAGAAAACGGTTTTACATTAGAATATCTTATGGTCAAAAGTTTTTTGTGACTAAAATTTAAATAGGAAACTCGATTTGAAACATTTAGTTTATACTTCTTCAAATTCACGTTTTTTAACAGGCGTTCACCCATTTTGAGAATTTTCTGGATTTTTTCGCGTTACGTGATTATATTACATCCAGGATTCAGAATCAAGCCTTGCAGGGAGGTTCTGGAATATGTTTAGAAAATGAATGGAGCCCAAAATCCATCTATAAATTTACCTCATTCTATATTTATTCATACGTTTTGAATTAAAAAAAAAGACATTTTTTAAAAAATTCATATAATATGTAGGTATGTCTCCAAACTCAATTTTAGTAACTTGCATGCTGGTAGAACTGATGCATGTTGAAAAAGAAACAAGTAAGTTGATGTCCTTGCGGGGATCATTTCAAGAATAGCGATTTTTACCTCCTAAATCCAAATCTGATAAATTGCTGGCCGCTCGCAATTGGTTTATGAGTTACAGACCTCCAAAACTGGAAAAATTGTCTAAAAATCTTGCTGGTTGTATTCATTTAAAAAAAAAATATTTGGAAATTTTTTTATTCTTATTGGAAAAGAGGAAAGCTTGGGGGCTAAATAGTAATTAATTTTAAACTAAATAGGATTTATGTAAAACTATTCGAATCAGAATTGATCATAGATGGTTCATGTATACTCAAAATTTTTATATATATAATAGCGAACAAGTAATTGACTGAAAAACTGGCTTAACCCTTCATTACAGGACTCTTTCTCTCTGTGTATAAAAAATGTTTGTGCTAGTATATCTGATCGGAGTTATTTAGAGAACGTATAAACAAAATATGGATGATCTGCAGTGTATAGGAACGAAGGAAAACAATAAAAATTGCTGTATGATGGTTTAAATATTACTTTTTATTATGTTGATTTTATATGATTTAAATACAAATTCTAAATGTTTGATAGTTTAAATCATACTTGATTTTAATACAAATTTCAGTTGTTTGATAGTTTAAAATCGTTTATTGAGCTTAAGGTCAAAGTTAGAACAATTAATTGTACTAACGAATCTTTCCAAAGAAACAACAACAACAAAGTTTTTTCGATATGAAAAGGAAAAAATCACTAGCTGATTTTATTGCAATTTTGGCCGTGCTAAAGGCTTCATCAGAAATCTTTGTTCACATTTGTTTTTGTATTTTTGCTTTACTTTAGTCTTTATGCTAATGTTATACGTTAGTACATTTAATTGTTCTAACTTTGACTTTGAATTAAGCTCAATAAACGATTTTAAACTATCAAACAACTAGAATTTGTATTTAAAATCAAGTATGATTTAAACTATCAAACATATAGAATTTGTATTTAAATCATATAAAATCAACATAATAAATAACAAGGTCATTTAGAAAAAACTTTATTACTTTTTATTTTACATGTTTTATATGAAATTACAAGCTTTTAATAAATTAAACTAAGAGATCATTTCAAATATTTAATATATTCAATAAAAATAAAGAATTAAAATGCAACTTCATCTATAATAGGGTCGTCCAGAATTCTTGCCTGCCCGACAAAGGGCAGGCAGTGCACTTTGTCGTCTGCTGGATGAATTCGGGGGTGAAGCGGAAAGAGGAGTGGACAATTGAAGAGCGAAGATGAAGAGCGAAGATGAACAGAACCCGTGAGAGAGAGAGCATGCTGTTATGAAAAATCAGTGTTGCACATTCTGCATATTAAGACAATTTTTCCTTAAATTTTATTGTTTTACATAGCTACAAAAAGCGATGTTGCTTTGACGCACTATTACGTCTTACATCGCGGTTTTTCACATATATGATTTTTTTTTTAAAAAAACTTTTTGGTAAGCGTGTATCATTAGAAACTCTCACATTGTAGAAAATCAGGCAAATTTTAACTTTTATTTTGGCGTAAAACGACAAAAAAACCAAATATAATCTTTTTGTTTTTCCTCAAAATTTTGAAAACCAAAAAATTACTAAAAATTTTTTGTTTTGATGACAAAATGCATACTCGATACGGTAACTGGATTTATTGCAAAGTATTTATAGTTAAAGCTATAAAACGCCCGGTTTTTTATATCACTGAGAATGCAACATTGATTTTGGGCGGCTCTGAGCACAATAAGCGCAATTATAATTTTTACAATGCAGACGCTCATACTAGGGTTACCATGCCACTATTTTTTTGAGAATACAAACTACATATTTTTAATTCAATATATTATCAGTACTTCTATCAAACATAATATTGTCAATGATACCGAAACAATGAAAAACGAACAATTTATAGCTTAAAAAGAATAATATTTATTAGGATAAAAAAATGATGCAACCGCCGCGCTCGTGCTTTACTCGTTGTTCTTCTTTTTCATTTTCTCGTTCTTTTCTTTTTACGAACCAAGGCTGCAATTCGATGATTTGGTTTGCAGGGCTGCAACTTATGTAGCTTGACAGCTCGGCCTTTCCTGCATTGGCATCGTCCTCGATTTCAGGTTCAGTATCGCTATCATCCAGTTCGCTGTTGTCACTTTCGATGTCGGTACCAAGTTCAGGAGGTGAATTACACCAGAGCTTAATTTTTTTCAGCTGCATATATCGAAGAGAACTTCCGTTGAGTAGAATTCATACCATCAATATCTTGAAGTAGGTAACGGTCTTTATCTAATACTTTAGCAACAACGTCAGGCCCTCTATATTTAGGCAAAAGTTTTCGTGATTCGCCCGTCGCTGGAGGCTCAGTCTGTACAACAACCATGTCACCCTCATTATATATAAGTGGAGTACGATGTTTTCGGTCGAAACGCTGCTTCCATTTCTCTCGCTGCTTCTGAATATTAGCAAATGCAATACGTCGTTTTTCGCGAATATCTTTTTCGTCGTCTTCTTGGAATACTGCCGCAAGCATATGATTCTGTACAACATCAACATGTTAAAAATCGAAAACTAGTTCATTAGAAATGAAACCGGTTGTTGAATTTTGCTGTGAATTTATGGTCCATTGCAGTTTTCTAAGCTGCAAATCCTAGTCCTTCGAGTTGTCAGTACTGGTTTTTAAAACATTTAAAATTGACTGATTTGCTCGCTCAACTTGCCCATTTGAGCGCGGTGTACGCACAGCTGTCTTAATATGAACAATGTTGTTTTCCTCACAGTATACTGCAAGTTGTTTGGATGTAAATGCAGTTCCTCGGTCTGTAACAATTCTGCTCGGCAAGCCAAAATAGCTACTCATTTCATTCATAGTCTGCATAACCGGAAGGGTTTTTCTACTGCGCACAGCTTTTACTATTAAATATTTTGAAAATGCGTCACTGATGGCAATTACGTGTGTATGACCTCGCTTGCTTTTTATAAATGGACCTAAATGGTCGATGTGAATCAGACGGAAAGGTATAAGTTCTGCTGCGTCAATGTATAAAATACCTTCGGGTTTGCCGCTTTTCCCCTTGTGATAACAACATTCTACGCAGGCGGATATGTATTCTTTTACATATTTGCGTATGCGAGGGAACCAAAAATATCCTAAAATTCGCTGGATTGTTTTTTCAAGACCAAAATGTCCCATTTCGTCGTGACAGCTTGGGGGCTAAACGTACGATTCGCCAACGTACCGCTTTAGGAATGACAAACAAGATTTTTACGTCTAAGCGTCGGTATAGGCTGTTATTCTTTAATACGTACTCTTTATGAAATTGTCGTTCCTGTTCGGATTTACGTGTACCCCTTAAGACTTCGATTATAATACGTATTTTACTGTCTTGCAACTGCATCGTCAGAAGAAAATCGTCACTCGCTATTTTTACGTGCATCACGCTTATCAAGCTATCTAGTTCGGTACCATCCACTGGTGCTCGGCTTAGGGCATCAACGTGGCCCATGCGACTTCCTGGTCTATGAATGCAGTCGAAATCGAATTCGAGTAGATGCATCCACCATCTGGCTATGCGCGGTATTAACGGGGTCTTTGCTTTGACACTGCTTATTGCCGCACAGTCAGTCAGTACATTGAAATGTTCTCCTAAAAGATACATTCTGAAACGCTGTAAAGCTTCTACAACAGCCAGAACCTCCAACTCATAACTATGGTAACGTGATTCTGCGTCTGTACATCGTCTACTAAAATACATAACAGCTCTCCAGGCCTGTCCGTAGTCATCTGATTGAAGAAGAACCGCTGCCAGTCCTATTGCACTAGCATCTGTATGGACTTCATGAAGTTGAATGAAGTTGAATTGAAATTGAAAAGTGCTAATACTGGTTCACTAGACAGAATTTCAATAAGTGTATTAAATGCTGCCTGTTGAGCATCGCCCCACTCAAAATTATCTGCTGCAGCTTTCATCGTCAAGTAGGTAAGAGGTCGTGCTATTATCGAATAGTTTAGTACAAATTTACGAAAGAATCCACTTAGTCCGAGAAAACGTCTTACTTCCGTCGCAGTTTTTGGCTTTTCGAAATCTCGTATCGCTATTACTTTTCGCTGACATGGTATAATGCCGCTAGCACTAATTTTATGCCCTAAAAAGTCTATATCGATTGCTAAAAATTGGCATTTATCTAAATGCAATGTCAAGCCACTTTCCTCGAGCGCTGATAAAAAAATATTTAGAGATTTTAAACCTTCCTCAACTGAACTGCTGGGTATAACGAAGTCATCTAAGTACGTGATAACTTTACATGGGTTGACCAGCTCGGCCAACTTTGTCATCATGCCTTGAAAAACGGCTGGGGCATTAACGAGCCCGAAAGGCATTCGTTGATACTCTTAATGACCATCCGTGGTCACAAATGCAGTAAACTTTTTAGAATTTTCGTCCATTTTTATTTGGTGGTAGCCCATTTTGAAGTCAAGAGTAGTAAAGAATGACTTACCAGATAACTGTGCAAAAATATCTTCAATAATAGGCATCGGGAATGGTTGTTTAATAGTGCTTTTGTTTAATTGACGGTAATCAATGCACATACGCGGCTCACGATTAGCTTTTTCTACCAATACAATCGGTGATGCATATGGTGAAATCGATGGCCGTATAATTTCAGATATAAGTAAGTCATCTATAATGCTTTTTACCACCGCGCGCCTAGCAAATGGAATTCTGTATGGCTTTATATAAATTGGAACGTCTGTTTTTAATTTTATTTCCATTTTTACTAAATTTGTCTTCCCGATTTTCGACGATTCCGACGCGAAACGATTTTTATGATTACGCAAAATGTTATTTAAATTTGACAATTCACCATCAGTTAAATCTGATCTTTCTTTTTGTGGTAATAACCAACAATTTTCACCGTCAATCAAAAATTGATTGCCTTTAGCACACAAAATGTCACGACCAATTAGAACATCATTCGATATATGTTTATCATCGACAACAAGAATTTCTGCGTTACACTCAATTTCATCAATTAAAACGACCGCTTTTAGTTTGGACTTGCATTCATATATGCCTCCACCAAACCCACGTAATTTTGTATTACATTTTTCTTGTAAACCTAAGCCGCTCGCGAATCCTGACCGTATTAATGTACGTGCACTACCAGAGTCAATTAGAGCACGCGCCTGCGCACCATTAACTTTCACAATTTTTATTGTAAATTTATCATCATCTTCGATTGCGTTGCACTTTGCATTGAATGGCAAAACTTTATTACAATCACCTGTTGTGTGGCCTGTTTTATTGCACTTTTCACAGCGCTCGCGTCTCTGTGGTTCGGGACAATTACGAGAAATATGGCCAGGCTTACGGCAATTGTAACACAAAGGACTTTTTTCACGCTTATCGTTATAAACTGGAAGATTTTTATTTGTCACGATTGGTTTATTTTGATTTTGCGTATTTGATTTTACTATAATAGAGCTTTTTATTGGATTATATGCGCAATAATTTAAAATTGTACGCAAGAACTCATTACATGATGCGTATTGATTTACCGATAAACACTTTTTAAAATCAGAGTCATTCATACCGTTTATGACGTATTTTATTATGGACTGGTCATCTAAACACCCGCGTCTGCCAATGGCTAAAGCTCTATAATAAAACGAATCTGGTGTTTCATTTAAGTCTCGGCGCATACTCATAAGTTCCATATGAACTTCAGCAGCATTTATAACGGACGGAAATTCGGTTATAAATTCTTGCACAAACTGTGACCAATTAACAAAGACTTTCAGAGATGCGTCTATCCACAGCTTAGCAGCACCGCGTAATTTTGTTTTCACCGCGAAAAGTAATACAGGGTTGTCCATATTCGAAGCGCTCATCTGGCAACACTGTAACTTTCCGCAGTGATGCCAAATCGACTAATGACATACCGCGTTTGAAGCGTCATTCCAAGCAAATGTTTACAATGGAACAGTACACGCCACGCGAACGCTCTAAAATTGTTGAAATTTACGTTCAACAAAACAAGTCAATAGTGAAAACTCAACGTGCTTTCAAAAAATGAGCGATGAAGCTCATTTTCAGTTGAACGGAACGGTAAACAAACAAAATTGCCGTATTTATGCCACTGAAAATCCACAAGAGATTCAAGAGGTAACTCTTCACGATGCAAAATTCACTGTTTGGTGCGGCGTTTGTGCTAAAATGCTCATTGGGCCGTTCTTTTTCGAAGATGATAATGGCCACAGAGTTACTGTCAATCAGGAGCGTTATCGCGATATGATAAACAATTTTTTCATGCCAATCGTTCGTCGAAAGCGTATCAGGCACTACTGGTTTCAACAAGACGGCGCGCCACCACACACAAGCCGCACTACAATCGATTTTTTGAAGCAATTGTTCCCTGGCCGTTTGATGTCAAAAAATGGTGATTTCGATTGGCCGCCAAGATCACCAGATTTAACGCCTCCAGACTTCTTTTTGTGGGGTTATTTGAAATCAAAGGTTTACGTCAACAAGCCAAAGACCCTAGAAGAGCTGAAAACCAACATCCGTCAAGAAATAACCGCCATTCCCATCGAAATGTTGAAGAAAACCATGGAAAATGCTGCAAAACGGGCACAATATGTCGTAGAGGCCAATGGCGACCATTTACGAGATATCATATTCAAGAAATAATGTAAGCAAATCTACTTGAACCCAATTAAATGATACTCATGACGAACAGTCAAAAAATTGTGGTTTCTTTGATTTATTTAAAAATAAAATGGGCGAATATGGACAACCCTGTATTTTGTCATCCCAAGCATAAGCATTACGTAATTTCTCAATACGTGAAACAAACTGCGTTGACAAAATGTCTTTGCTTGCTGGGTCAAAAATTGGCAAAATCGCTGCAATGTCATGCACACTACAAAATGCGTTAGGCGCTTGTACTGTCTGTACATGACTATTCGGATATTGTCTTGGTACAAAGATTTCATTTTGGTTTGCAAATGCGGTGTTTGCATTATTATACTACGTTCATACTACGGCATAAATTACTTAATTTGCCATAAATTACTTCACTTAAATCAACTGCGTTCAAACTAGCTGTTCGTAATTTGTTTTGACAGTTCGTTGGCAACTCATATATTTGCTTATTTTGTGGCAAAAGTAAGTAAAGCAAAGAAAGCAAAGAAAGCAAATAAACCTTCGCAAGGCATCAACGTGAATTTAAACAGTTTTTGTTTTATTTAGCATGTCCGACCTGGAAAAAGTGATAAGTTTCCACTATTTTTAATTTTAAATATATATACTGTCCCACTATGTACTTAAAATTTAAAAAAACAAATAAAACGTTCCATAGTTGCTTTTTAATTTTTAAAATTCTATACTGTAACATGTTGGTTTTTTTATTGTCTTTCCAACGAGATAAATATGATTAATGTTGGACGAAATGGGAGCACTTTATATGACAGCAGAATTATATATGGGAATCATTGTTTTAGCAGTTCTTAGCAGTGTTCTTAGCAGTTCAAGGTTTCTAATACCGAATCCAGGCATAACTTCGAGCGGTTGTTTAAGCGCACAACCTGCACGTACTCTTTTAATATTTCGTACTCTTTTAGTTAGTCCCAGCTGGCCAGCATCAAAGACACCCCCTAGCTGAGGCCACAACGTCGAAAATTCTTCAACATTCAAACTGCTTGGTTCGGCTAACGATTTGCGCTAGTCAGAGCAATGGATGCTCATCGCACAGCTGGTGAATGAATTGGAATTTGTGAATACGAATACCAATTTTTCTAGTACTTGGATTGAGGAAACTAATGCTTAAATTCTGTGAACGTTCGATAACTATCGTTCTGGATCCCGGCAGCAAACGTTTCAACAACGCATCGTTTATATGCTCAGCTTTACCATAGCAACGAAGAGCAGCCAAGTCTTTCACACAAATTGCCACTGGTTTATGACAGTCTTGTCCTTTGATTTCATACAAATTTTGTATGGCTTTCTCATTGTTGGCATGGCAGGCTAGACCATAAACAGTGTCGGTTGGTAGAGCTATAACTTCGTCCGATTGTAAGCATCTTCGTGCTTGATTACAGCATTTGTAAAATGTGGTCATAGGTTCATCAGCAGAGCGATTTTGCATCTGCATAAAATAAGCTTGTTTGTGAGCACAAGCCGGACAATAAGCATCAGTTGAATCTACGTTCTCCCAAGCAGCTGCACCGCCCATAACATGATCCACTTCCTAAAAAATTGCAGGAATCTTAATAATAGTTCGTCTCAAATACTTAGAGCACTACTCACCTTTAGCCGTGGAAAGGTACGCGTTGAAATGTTTTAATTGATGTTGCAAATGTAAGGACATGTATTGCATGAAAAGGGATGACCTGTAGTTTCTTCCTCTACCATTAAAATATTACCGCAAGTCGGACAGAACAACATTGTGAACTTTGAGTTTTGGTTATTTACGAAAATGACAGCTTGTGATGCGATTTTTTCGATTATTTATCGAAAAAACTAGTGCTGACACCGATTGCATCTTAATTTAAGTGGTAATTTATGATAAATTACTTAATTTCGAAGTAATTTCATTGACAGTTTTTCCACGGCGAAATTACTTAATTTGGTCATGATTTATGCATAAATTAAGAATGCGCCGTAAATGACGACAGTGAGAACATGGTATTAGCATTTTGCCCTAAACCGTCAGGCAAATAAGAATACGCCCTACATTTTCTCTCAACGTCAGCGGCATCGTTAAGTTAACATTATTGAAATGAACGTTTCGTCTTATTACGTTAGACGTTACCGGAACAAAATTAGGCACACTATTTAGATTTTGTTCTCCCGAAGAGTTAACGTTAGTGCATGACGTCACGGAGACAGCTGCACTATACGGCACATCGCGCATGAGTACAGGGTTGCTTGCACTTGTCGTATGCATAATTGGCGATGATCGACTCAGAGGAGCATTAACACCAACACCCGGTATGCTAGTGGTCACGTAGACCAGTGGTCGTCAACTTCATCTTGCTCGCGGCTCCCTAACACCACCCTTAAAAATGTGCGGCCCCCTAAATACATTGTTTTACATATTTTTAATGAGATCAACTATTTTTTGTTTTTGAAGTCAATTCAAAGTAATTAGTAAACAATTAATTAATAAAAAACAAACTTTAAAATATATGAGAAAAAACATAACAAAAATTTTATAGAACAAAACAAAAACAGTAAATTATAGATTTTAATGTGATTTTTGAGTATGATGAGATTTGCATAAAAAATTTATGTCTGGTTCAATACTTGAAAGCGAAAGTCTTAAATTATGCTCAAGCGATTCAGGTGCAAGTTGAGATCTTTGTTTATTTTTTATGTAAACAAGGGACGAAAATGCGGATTCACACAAATATGTGGTTGCAAAAGGAATTAAAATTTTTAAAGCCATGTGTGTTAAATTTGGATACTCCTCAAGTCGCTTCATCCAAAATTCTGAGAGATCACTTGTGATGAATTCATTTTGAATGATTGAATCAGACCTCATTTCAATTAAATTCTCCTGAATTGTTAATGGAAGGTGATCGAAGTCTAAATTCGAAGAAAATGGAATTTTTATCCAATCATGTTCTCCATCGTTATTTAGGTTTGGAAAATATTTTTGAAAAAATTTTATGCACTGCGAAAGGTGTTCTCCAATGATATTTTTCAGTTCACTTGATATCAGTATATCATTTTCCTCTGTGAAAGCTTGTAAAGATGGACAAAAATCAAAATTGTCATTCTTCAAAACTTTGGACCACATAACTAATTTTTGTTGAAATGATTGTATTTTTGAATTAAGAGTGATGAAATTTGTGGATCTACCTTGTAGTGAAAGATTTAATTCGTTTACTTTTTCGAAAAAATCTGATAAGTAAGAAAGAAGGCAGAGCCATTTTTCATCACAAAAGCTATTTGCTAAGCATTCTTTTTTCTCCAGAAGAAAAATTCGAATTTCATCTTTTAATTCCAAAACCCTTTTCAGAACTTTTCCTCGAGAAAGCCATCTTACCTCAGTGTGGTACAAGAGGCATTCGTGATCCGAACCCATTTCTTTGCATACAATAGTAAACAGTCTTGAATTACTAGCATGGCGTTTTATAAAATTAACTACACTCGTAACATCGGTCAGAACTTTATTTAGCTGACTGGATGTGTTTCGAAATGTTAAATGCTCTCTATGAATAATGCAATGAACGTGGATTGCGTTTGGGCTCACCTTTTTTACCTCTGCTATGAAGCCTGCATTTCTTCCAGTCATAGCTGCAGCACCATCGGTACAAACACCAACGCACTTTCTCCAGTCCAGCTCGTTTTCTTCAAAAAATTCATCTACTAATTTAAAAATGTCAAGCCCCCTTGTTGTTCCCATAACATTTTTACAGAATAGTAAATCTTCCTTCAGTTGTAATTCATGTGGATACCTCACAAACACCATTAAGTTTGCATTATTTGTGTTATCCGTTGATTCATCAAGCTGAATAGCAAATATTTTACTCTGTTTAATACGTAATATAAGCGCTGAACTGATATTCTCAGCCATGGAACTAATTCTCCTTTTAATTGTATTGTCGGACATCGGAATCTTTTTTAGTGGTTCTGCTATATGCGAATCATGAATAACTTCGCAAATTTTTATTGCTGCTGGTAAAATCAAAGTTTTGCCAATACTATGAGCCTTTTTATTTTTTGCAATAAGCAAAACTGTTTCAAAAGAAGCTCTTAAGCACCGTTCTTCTAACTTTGTGTATTTAATCAAACATTTGTTTTGGGTTTTTATAATTTCAGCTTTAATTCTAAAAAACTCAATTGGTTTTTCTTTAAACACACTGTGAACCAAACTCAAATGGCGTTTAAGTTTTCCTGGTCTCATGCAATCATTTGATAATGTTTTTTGACAGATTACACACAAAGGATGCATTGAATTTTCTCCAGTTATAATAAAACCAAACTGCAAATATGATTCGTCATATTTTCTTGTTTTCCCAACCAAAGAAAATTTTGGTTTCTTTGCAACGGGAACCACTTCAGAAATATTCTCCTCAGATGAAGATGAGCCTGCTGCATTTGTTAATCCTTGCGTCGAATTGTGTGTTGTTTCCTGTGTTTTTTTTATTAACCATTTATCCATTTTTTTCTCCTGATTAAATTAGCTTAAAAAATGACTGCTATGTTTACCGGTAAAAGTTGCAGGTTATTTAAATATTTTGACAATTAGTAGAAATGATTGATTTCACTTGCGCCAAGTTAACACCGTTGCAAGAGCTGTCAAAAAAAATTTACGTACAAGTAACTTTTACGCAAGATATGTTACAATGTAAGTCTCTCGTAATTTTTTTTTTTAATTGTTTTTTCAGAGATAAGACAAAAGAGCTTTTTGGAAATATCTACGGCTCCCCTGCAGGCGGCCTTCGGCCCCCCAGGGGGCCGCGGCCCACCACTTGGCAACCTCTGACGTAGACCACTTGTGTTGACGCTAGCGTAGCTGCTGCTGCATCATTGTTGAACGACTGCGAAAATTCGTTTAAAGCACTTGAATATCGTTGACTATGATGTAGATTAAGCCTTTCAACCAACTGCGCTTTCTTACCGTCGCATGGAAGGCCTACATCACGCAGTTTTTGTCTCAATTCCTCAACCTTCAAATCACTGAATTTATTCATATTGTTTTAATTGCTCTTTAATGCGCACAATAACTTAAACGCGATAAGGATGAGCTCCTATTCCACTTCTGAAAATGTCAATGATACCGAAACAATGAAAAACAAACAATTTATAGCTTAAAAAGAAAAATATTTATTAGGATAAAAAAATTATGCAACCGCCGCGCTCGTGCTTTACTCGTTGTTCTTCTTTTTCATTTCCTCGTTCTTTTCTTTTTACGAACCAAGGCTGCAATTCGATGATTTGGTTTGCAGGGCTGCAACGTATGTTGCTTGACAATATAATACTGTTATTTATAATATTACGATTCGAAATTATAGAAAACTTCTTCTTTAAACTTGACCTTAAATAGAAAAAAAAATTAATATATGAAATGACAATTCAATTAAAGAGTTCAGTCAAAAATTAATTTTTTGGAATCGCTAACTTTTAGAATATAATTTTAATTTGCTTTCCTTGCTTTGAAATCTAAATCTCTATCTTAATTTAGCTATCTAAATCTCAAGATTTGAACATTTCAAAATATACTGAGAAAGTAACTGCATTGCAAGACCAATTTAAGCTTAGGTTCCTTGAAATAATTAAAAAAAAAATTTACGGTTGTTTTCAGCAGGTATTATTGCAAAATAATAGCAGGAAGCACATTCTCCTGCAAGGAACTATTTTCTATAATGAAAATGCAAAAAAAAAATGCAAAACTCCCTTATGAGAAGTCAACTTTCTGATATGAGCTTGGAATCAATAATGCGACTTGCCTCACTACTCGGAATTGAACTAAATATTAAAAAATTTTTTACTGTACTCTTGTTATTGTAAAAATTGTATAGTACTCTTAAAATAGCTTCTCAGCGCAATCGTGACTCAAGCCACAAATAAATTATTATTGTGCTGACTAGTGTTATTAAATGTACGAAAAGAAAGTGAAACAGTTCTGCATTTTTGATTAAAATTTGGTGGATTGGGCCACTATTGCTCTGAGTAGCTCATATGAAAATTATTTAAATTATTATATAATAAAGTAATACAAAAATGTTGTTTACTTAAATTAAAAACAAACAAAATAATTTTAATTTTGAAGACGCGTTTCCACAGTAAATTTCTATATATATATACCATCAACTACTAGTGAGCTTCTAACTTTTCTTGCCGAAAAAATTGATTGTAAAATCGTGGTTTTACTTAAAGTAAATTAAGAATGTTAAAGTAGTTAAAAAACAATTTCAAAACCACAATGTTACTAACCTCAATTTGATTTTCCGCACTAACTGTCAGTTATAAGATATTTTTGTAACTTTTATAAGATATTTAGCTAAAATTTATAAAGTATTTAATAATAAAAATGTGGTAGCCCTGAATGCATTAATGAGCTCAAGTATGACTTTCATAAAGCAGACTCTCAATCTCACCCATGGTAGAAGAATACAGGTAGATGCACCAGATGAGAGCATACTGCCGGAAATGTCAAAACGAACCAAAACTTTTTATTTCTTTTCTTTTGTTTCCATTCGCCACACAGCTGAATTTGACAGACATGGCAGTATGGAAAGAGAGCACAGTCAGCGCTGCAGCTACCTCAATCCTTATACCAAGCTCTCACCATCAGTGCTGCCAGTTCAGCTATTTTATAGCTAGATTCAGTTTATTTTTTCGAAAATTGTGTTTTAGCTCTTAGCTACTTTTTAGATTTTTTCTTTTAGAGCTTAGCTATTTTTAGCTACTATTTGTTTTTTTTTTTTTTGTTAATAAAGGGCAATATTAAACTATATTTGAAAATTAAAAAGAAATTATCAAAAATACCTTCATTCAGTTTAATATACAAACAATTTTATCAATTTCCTTTAATTGTGTGTAACTGAATAAAGATAGTTTTTAATAATTTTTTAAGTAGCAATACATTGCATTTACAAATCAATCATTATGATTAATAAACTGATTAATCTATGAAACTGATTAAATATAGCAGTTGTTTTTTTAACCATTTTCTTTTTTAGCTACTTTTGTTAGCAATTTTAGCTACAGGCTCAACATTTTTCTGGCAACACTGATCACGATATAAATGGCGCTGTTTCTTACGCTCTTTCCCTTCGTAGATGTCCCTCGTTCCTTTTACCCCCGCATTCATCAAGCATATGCTTTCGCCCGTGCTGCTTGCTGCGGGCAGGCAGAACGCCGGAATGGGCAAAACGCCCGTACGGGCGTCTTTAAGCACCCTTATCTATAACTAAGACAATTTCAAACACAGTATAGTAAAAAAATATATAAAATATCACACTGATCTGTAAGGATTTTTGTTTCTTAATTTGAAGCTCACTGCAATTTATTAGATACATAAAACATTATTAATTTTGAAATCTTTTAAAGCAATATCTAAGTTGATAAAAACATAGTCTATTCTGACATTTTGAGAAGCTTACATGAGAATATCCATTACACCCTGGTAATTGGCATGTAAAACTCTTGTTGTCTCATTGTGGCTGCAAAGACTTTGCAAAGACTTTTTGCCACTTGGTTAGGATTACCGCTTTGTTGCTTCGCACGATTGTACAATAGACATGCATTTACTATTATCTTGTAGCGTCCAATAAATGAGTCTAACAAATCGACACCCCCATTCATTTGTCGTATTGCGAAACAATATTCGGACACTCAATGGATATGTTCTTACAAAATTTGTTGTCAAGTCGTTCAGCTATGATCTCAGGACTTTTACCACAACATGTTAAAAAAAGAGCGTACAAAAATTATTCCATTATCACATTCATACTTAACAGGAAAATATTTTTTTAGATGAATTTTGCGACCTGTGCAAAGTTTAGAGTACCTATATTATTTACTTTTTCCAAAATAACTTTAATGAAAATTGCATATTTTTCGGCCTGTTTAACCAGACTGGACCTTTAATGATTGCCGTTTTTTATACTAAAATTAATAAATAAAAGCAAGGCTTACATTTTATTATTCTTCTTTAAACTTATTGGAATTTCATCGTCAGTTAGCACCCTCCAAAAGCTCACTTAAAGTCTTCAGCTTAAATTAAAGTTTAATGCATAAAATTGCACATCTGCAATATAACCTCATATCTGCAATGTAATTTCAAAATGTCACAAATGTTTGATACTGCATATTTGCAACTAATCTGTTTATTTTACGTAAGTCAAGTTATACTGCACAAAAAAATTATTTTGCTTCAAGAAAATGAGCTTATATGCCAGAATATTACTTACATTTAAAAGTTTTTATGATATTTATTCAATAATTACTAAAAATATTCACTTATTTTGCTTACGTTCAAGGAAGACCTTGTTCGACTCAATATTTCGGACAAATTATATCAACAATTTGACAAAAGGAAACAATAACTAATAAAAAAATGTCTAAATTTATTTTTTGTTTTTAAATCCCGTTACGAATATTAACAGGGTGTGTACGCTTTATCTCTTAGAAGTCAACATTGCATATGTGTAGTCCCATGCAACGAAGGGTTAAATCTCAATTTTTGGTAAAATTCGGCACATTTTCCCATTTCTCCTGCCTAAAAAGTAAAATAAATCTGAAAATGATGTATGAGCATATGAAAGATCTTCCCGATTCCAATAAAAAAACTCTAAGGTGACATGCATCTACGATTAATGGTTTTGTCATAAAATTGACATTTTAATAAAAAAAAAATTATTTTCTTGCAAGCAGGTTGTCTGTTGATTGACTTAAATGCTGTCACTGCTTGCAGCTTTAGTTTCGTTGTTGTTGCGTGTTTCTTTGTAACTACAACAACAGTTGTGCGTTGGGATGAAAAGAGAACAACGTCTATAGATTTTATTGCAATTTGATACAATTTTAAGACTTATTGAGGATTCGAAAATTTTAAATAGAGTTCTTGCAATTCATTAGTGTGGTTTAATGATTTCATATTGTCTGAATGTAATTCTTTTAAAATAAAATTTGTTAGTATTTAAATATGTTCCAAAATACGTTTGTTGAAACATAAACTATAGTGTTGCTTTAGCTTTATGATTGTTTGTACAAATATTCAATAAGCCCAACCTCAGTATATATACCAATACTATCTTATTCCAAAAAGTTAGTAATAGGAACCTCTTTTGGCAATCTTATCGTATTCTCTTTATGTATTGTCAATATAAAATTTTAATTTCCATACAAATTTCATATTCAAATTTTAAAATATTTTTAACTTATTTGAAAATTAAGCCTATTGCATTCATTTTTTTACATAACGCAAAAGTGGGTGAATTTGCATAAAGCTGGATGTCTAAAAGTAGGGAATTGAATAACTTTAAAAAATCATTTATCTAGAATTGATCGAGCTTCTTATGATCAATTGTGTTGTATGTGTATGTGTATTATTAAATAAGTGTACAATGATCAAAAAACGGCACCCTCAAATTTTAAGCCGACTCTGAGGCTAATATCTACGTTTTCAGAAGATTCATTCAAATAAAAGAAAACCCTTACCAAGCTTTATTTTGTAAAGAAAAAAACTTACTGAAATGCAGATACAATGAAAGACATTTAAAAAAAAGAAATCATGCCAAGTACTTTAGTATAATATGTTTTTAGTTTTTTTTTTCCATATACTGGAAAAATTAAAAAGGATTTGAATTCGAGTCAACGCGAACATTTTCTAGACGTTAAACTTTTTTTCGATTGCAATGGTCCGGCCTTAACCAATTCAAGTTTATTTCTTCTTCACAAATTCTCACAATATTATTAATTGTGGGTTATCTTAAAAATAGATAGTCAGAACCCTAGGACCGAGACAAGTATCAAAAAAGTATCCAATGCGAACCTTTACATGGCAATCAAGCGCGGCTAAGGGTTTAAGGTTTGGGTTAAAAAATTATTTCAATGCCATATGAGTTCTATGAAAGGTTGTTTAGTTTTTGTGTCATAGCTTTGGCTAAGGTAATGCTAAAAGCTCCATATTGCGTTTGTTTACAGTTCTTTATGTGTGGAACATACAGTTCTTTATTTTTCTAAAACAATTAAAGCTGTCATTTACGCTACTCACTGTTACAACAAAAATAAAAAACAATAAATTGTTTCCATATCGCGAGTAAGGCCGAAGTCTGCGGACAGAGTAAACGCTGAAGCAGGCAGGCAGGTTTGCTTACTTGTTCCATTGCGAGAAAACTCGCTTCATACGATTTCAAATAAACCTGCTCAAAGTGTGCAGAGTGGAAGCAGGCAGGTCAGATCAGATCAGATCAGGTTGTTGCGAGAAACCAGGCTGGCGCAAGTTTCTCGCAACTGAATTTGTTCCTTTTGTGTTGTTTTTTGTAATTTTTCAAGGAAACTGCGTTTTTTTATTATCTTTAGAATACAAAACCAATTACAACAAAAACATTCAACAACAACAAAGCGTTGAACGAAACAAACATCAACAGCAGCGACCGTGCACATGTTTATGTGAGTGTGAGAGTTGTTTTTTGTGGGTATTGACAAATATGGTTAGCGTCGATCAAGATTGTGTTGTTGTTGGTGGTAAGTTGTGCACGCGAAATTGATAGATTTCAACTTGAAAACTAAACTTAAACGACAACAAACGTATGCCACAATATTTCTCAAAACTGCTCAAGCCCAGTAGGCATTGGCAGCGCTGCTAGCAGGCCTTCGTATGGATTTTAGAGTACTGCCGCACTCATATACAATTACACTTGCTTTTTTATATGAAATGGGAAAATTTGTCAGGCCTTCCGCTCTCCTTGCTCAAAAGAGACCTGCCAGAAGCACTCTTTCGAGAAGTCACGTTAGAAGCAAAAGCAAAAAAAATATCAACTTCAAATAAAATACGACCAACAATTTGAGATTTGAACCATGGACTTCTCAGTCAGCGGTCCGACATCTTACCCACTCGTCTACGGTGGTTATTAGGAATCGTTTGCTTGTTTTGCATCAATACAAATGAAAGTACGCTTTCGGGAGCCCGGGTTCGATACCCAACTCAGACCAAAAAAAAATTTTTTTTTAAATCTACATTGTTTACAAACTGTTCTGTGTATTTAAAATTTTTTTTTGGAATTTTTTATAAATTTTCTTCATACAAAAATATAAGAAAAGACTTTGAGTTTTTCCATATAAATATTTTCACATAATATAATATGTAATTCGTTAGTTTTCAGGAGCCCGGGTTCGATACCCAACTCGGACAATATAAAAATAATTTTTTTTTTGTTTTTTTTTTTAAATCTACATTTTTTTACAAACTGTTCTGTGTATTTAAAAATTTTTTTGGAATATTTTTTGTAAATTTTTCATATAAAATAAAATGAAAAGAATAAGGACCTTCAAAAGGTAGGCCTTACAGAAGTACTCATTAATGCAGTGATCATGGAAGGTGTATTGACGCCAATAATAGCAGTGCTAGCATGCCTTTTTTTGCGTAGCACTCGCTAAAATGCCCACTGGGAAGTTGTATGTGCTTTAAATTAACTCCTGGTTTACACTCGTCTACACTTGACGTCAACTCTTGGTCATTCCCTTTTGAACTTCCTTCTCTCTCACGTTGATGTCCACGTCTTTCATCCATAAAGGTATGACTTGATCGTCAAGTCTTGACGAGTGTGAACTAGGAGAAAGATTTTCTCCACACAAAACAGATTTCACTCAAAACAAGAACAAAGAAAAGTCGCAACTTATTCTTTCATGTTTGGTTTTTGGTACAGCTCTCGTCTATGTTGATATTATCCTTTGATTCAAAAATAAAAAACAAATTATTTTGCATCAAGAACCCAGGAAATTAGCATCATTGAGTACATTGTGTTGGGGGGTGCTTTTGTTGCGCATGAGCAAGTGTATTGAACAATTTGTAAACTTCGACTGCTTTGCGTTGTTGGCTTTTATTATCTTCTGAAAATAGCACAACGATAAAACTGAACAAACAACAACAAAGTGCTAGACGAAACCACAACAATAACTTCAGTGGAGAGTTGTGTTGTTGGTATGCATTTATTTTTGCATAAGCGTGGCACAACATATCGCACACACTCTTCAAAAGAGCAACAACTCAAAATGTTTACATATATACTTTTTCGTGTAAGACTATTCGTAGTGATTATATACATCGGCAATCTTAATTTTATATACATATTCTTAGTCGTTAATTATAAAAAATAGTCTAGTCTCTTTGTTTTGTATGGAGTCCCTTGAAGAAAAAAAAGTGTTTTTGCTCTTCCAGAAAATGTAAATTTTTGGAGTTGATGCTCTTTTAAAGAGAGTGTGCTATTTTTGTATAGAAATTTTTTTTTCATGAACACCATTAGCAGAGGATGCAAAATAGTAAGCAATAGAAGAAAAAAAATAAATAACAAACTTTTTCTCGCACTGATCTGATCTGACCTGCTCGCATTCACTCTGCACGGCTTATTTACTGAGCAGGTACCTGCCTGCGTCTGCCTGCCTGTCTGACTGCTTCAGCGTTTACTCTGTCCGCAGACGAAGAGGGTTGCTATTATATCATATAACTCATACTCACATCGTAACTAAAGCAACTGAACTCTTCTTTTTTTTATATTTTCAGTGAATCGTCCCTTCATAGACTTCTGAAAAATTGTACTAACTTCAATTCATCCGAGAGCTTTCTGATCGAGGACTACAACGACGCCAGTTTGAATAGTATCTGCGACCATTACAAAATTATGTCGTCCCATTCATCCTATTCGACCCACTCATCAAACATCTCTACAAGTAGCTATACCAGCGACGAGTCCTTTGGCGAGAACATACTCGAAGATAACGGTCGTATTTCGCTGGCCTACGAGAACCTGCGCACAATACCAAAACGCATAGCAGAAAAATTTGCCGCTCACACAAAATGTCTCGACTTAAGTTACAACAACTTTCAAAACCTCTCTTTCCTCAGCTTTTTCGAAACACTACATACATTGATATTGGATCGCAATGGACACCTACACGTTAATACATTTCCTTATCTGCCAAATTTAAGAATTTTGTGGTAAATTTATTAATATTGGTCCTTAAATTTAGAATTATACCTTATCAACAACTTTCGTTGCAGGGTTAACAACTGTGATATTTCTAATGTGAAGGGCTGGATTGAACGCATCTCAATGCAGTGTCCTCAACTGGAACATCTTTCTATAATGGGCAATCCAGGCATCAATTCTAACTTTAGTTACTGCACATTACCCATTAGTTCGGCAAATAATATTGTGCCACCTTCCAATATTGTCAGCGACTATCGTGAATTCATACTTCATGTTATGCCTAATTTACAGGTCTTGGATGGAATGTCGCCTAACGTCTCATCTGTGAGCTCAGTGCAACAAGTGAAAAATTCCTCCGTTATCCAGTACAACAACTACAGATTTATATCACCAGCTTCGACAAAAACGCCAAAAACAGGCATAAAAACAATGAACGGTACAAAGGCTCCAACAGCAACAACCACCACTACTAACTACAACAACAACAACAACAACAACAACAGTCAGTCTGATAATATATTCATTTGCAGCAGAAACAGCAGCAGCAACAGCAACAACATCAATAGCAGCAACATCATTAAGAACTCGCCTACGCTAAGTTTGAAGGAGATCTTTCGACTTAAGCGTAGAAAAAAGTCTTACCAGAGCTCGTCCACTAACTGATAATAAAGTATTTCTACTATTTTTATACTTGGTCATTGCTGTAGTTGTTGTTGTTGTATTTGTTGGTCATAAGTCTGGCTTTTTTATATTTTAATCGCTGTTTTTACAACTTCAACATTATTATTATTATTATTCATGCGTTCAGGAAAAACAATCTTATCAAAAGTACTGAGGGTACCTCGTTTCCCGAATAACATTGCATATACACATGCATTGACACATACTTACATAACATTATATTATTCATCACTATCTTATAAATATTTTTTTTTCTAGTTTTAATGTCTTATTTAAAGTAATATTTCTCAACGAAATTCTATATGACGAAAATAATAAAGAAATATTGCTGTAAAGTATTGACTGATATAAGCCTGAAAATACGCATTTTACTCTAAAAGCTAATAAAATAATCAAAGTAAGCATATCATTGAACCCTATACTCCTCATGTGTTTTTTGTTACAATTGATACCTACACAAGTCTAGGGTTACCATAAGTCTAGGGCAAAATAAGAGAACTTTTTTTGCAATAAAATTTATTGCAAAGTACAAACATCAAATAAACATTTTTTTAAAACATTATTTTTTTTATTTTTTAATTTTAAAAACATTTATTATAAAATAAATACATAAATACAAATGTAATTAAAACACATTTTACACTTATTATTTCAAAAAGTTAATTAAAATTGAGGTTCAAGTAAATAAGACTAAATACATAATCATATTAGAGTTTTCTTTATAAAGTCTTTAAAACTGAAGTAACAAACGAAATTAAATTGTGATTAACTTATCAAGCTTCCTAAGAATCATACTTAAAGCTTTCTTGAGCTTGTTTTAATAACCGTTTCTATTTTTGACATGCGTCGAAAAACTCCAAACACTTAAAAAAGCTCGAATCGTTGATATTTTCAGTCTGTTTCTTTCATTTGACCAGTTCAAGCCGATTGGTGAAAAAATTATTTCGACGTTAGCGTTTTGTGCAGGCAACGAAAAAAAGAAAGGAAAAATTTATTAAACTTTGAAAGTATATCACCAATTTTTGGTTGGCAAATTAAATTAATATATTACTAAGCGTCATATATGCCATCTGTTTTCCATAAGTTAATAAATTCGATACAGTTAAGTATTTTATTTAAATTTCTCTATTCAAAAACTCAAAAATTTTTTAAATTCTTTGGACCATGCTTTTAAATCATAGATCGGCACTCCATACCACAATTGTGGAAAACCAATTCACACAGACGCTTACGCTCTTTCGTATTTTGCGCTCTTTCGTTCTATACTATATACTATATACATACGTACATACACACTCTTTAAACAATAGAAAAGGTTTCTCATTTGGTGTTGCCACATCGAGAAAAACTTTTGTGATACCCTATCGAAAAAAAAAATTTACCCGGGATTTTTAAAATTTACCCGATATTGTTAAAAATTTATTTTATTTGAAAAAATTTTTAACCCATTGTGATTCCTTAACCCATTAAGGACCCTTAACCTTTTTTTAACAATTTTTTTCAATTTTTCTGGAATTTTTCGGCGATTTCAATATAAATTAAATTTTAAACTCAAAATTTGCAAAATTTTTGCTTGCTAACCCATTAGCACCCTAAATACAAATTAATTAAAATCTTATTTTATCTCAATAAAAGTAATTGGTGAGACCCTTAACCCAAATATTACTCTAAATTTGAGATTTAAAAAAAAAAAATTTTTTTTTAACCCATAAAATTTTTAACCCTCTACCACCCTTAACCCTTAAATCGCAAATTCTTAAAATGTCGCTGACCATATATGTTAATTTTTCAAATGACATTATGGAGTTGGAAGAGTGGCATACTAATACCCAACTCGCAGATCAGACTTCTCATGTGCTGGAAGTGCAAAAAAAGCAGCTGCAATATTTGTTCGACAAATTTCAGGCAGCATACGAAACTGTGCGGGAAAAGCCTGAAGACCCACAAGCGCCTTTGAACAAGGAAAAATTCAAGGCAAGGTACCGGAAGACGTACCAAGCATATGTTAACTGTTATGCCTCAATAACAGAGCATATTGAAATCATGAAGGCTATAGAAGAAAAACCCAAAACTTCACCCTCGAAATCGACCCCAGCTTCTGAAAATTACCCATCAATAAATCTTCCACCCTGCGACATTGACATTTTCAATGGGGATTATGCCACATGGCCAACGTTTAGGGACCTGTTTACGGCCCTATACATAAACAATACACGATTAAGCAACGTTGAAAAACTTTTCCATTTGCTGCAAAAAACCCGCGGCGATGCTAAGGACATAATAAAAAATGCCCCATTGACAAATGAAGGATTTTTTATGGCGTGGAGTAATCTCGTCGACCAGTACGAAAATAAAAGAATGCAAATAAACGCGCAACTCAAAACCCTCCTTAATTTGCCACAAGTTCTTATAGAGTCAGGAAGCTCTATCAAGACACTCCAAAGGACAATAAATAATTGTCTTTGGACCCTAAAAACCCTAGAGATAGATACGGATAGTTGGGATCCTATCTTAGTGTACATTTGCTCTACCAGACTATCCAAGAGTATCTTAGAGGACTTTGAAAGTTCTCTAATCGATAACTCCACAATTCCTGAATGGAAAAGTCTGGACAAATTTCTGGGCCATAAGTTTAAAACACTCGAATCGGTTGGCGACATTAAAGGTTTAGTCTACACAAAACCTAGTCAACCAAACCCTTCCAGTAGCTCTGGACCCAGATGGGCAGAAAAGCGCATTAATTCGTACCACAGAAATTTATCAAAAAATCCTGACACACAAAAATTCAAACCCATGAATGCCAGACCTCAATATGAAGCTGATGGAGCTATCTGCAGGCTTTGCAATAGCGAGCACACTCTTCGGGAGTGCCCAAGCTTCATCTCCATGAAAGTGGATGATCGCATAGCCACAGTTCAGCAAGCTGGATGCTGCTTTAACTGCCTAGCAGTCTCCCATGGAATAAATGACTGTAGGAGCGGATATAACTGTCGATACTGTAATAACAGGCACAATTCCTTATTGCACAGAAGTATCACAGAACCGGAACCCACCCCAAGCACGAGTGCTCAAGCCAAAGAAACAGCTGAGCGAAAAAGCTCTACAAGTCAGGCATTTTCAACACACATACAGTCCACTAACTCTACACTCACTAACCCAACAAATGAGCTCGAAGAATCTAAGGCAATTTCTTCACACTTTGCGGCCAGCAGAAAGAAGACTCTACTAGGAACGGCAATGGTCAGCATAGAACACCAAGGAGCCACACACACAGCAAGAGCCCTCATTGACTCTGGATCTGAGGCGACATTTATAACAGAGCGCCTGAGAAAACGAATTGGTCTTGCAACCCGATCAATAGGTGCGCAGATAACGGGTCTGAACCAGACAGCGTCTGCAAACCCGACAAAGTGCTGTGAGCTGACATTGCGATCCTCAATCAATCCAACCCTTAAAATTGAGGCCCAGGCCCTGGGGATGAAGACTCTCACATGTGATTTACCCACACACTCGATTGATTCGAGCATATGTGAGACCCTGTCTGGCCACAAATTGGCAGACCCCCAATTTTATATGTCTCGGCCCGTGGATGTGATCATCGGCTGTGATGTCTATCCACTCATTATTCACCGTGGTGTTCAGCGCAATATAGGCGGATGCTTACTAGCGCAAGAATCCGAATTTGGATGGATTCTTTCTGGACCGGTTCTTGAGTCAAAACCCAACAAAATTGTGTCGTTACACAACACAATTAAAAGTAACGACTCTGTTAGCAAAAAAAAACCGAAAGAAGAACCCAACCCTAACAAAAAGAACTCACATTGTAAAGAACGTAAGATCTCGAGACATATTGCTATGACAGAATATCCAAAAGCAGAAGACTGGTCCAATAACCCATTTGGCATCACCCAAGACTTTAAACCCAAAAAGTCATCTGCCATAGCACCCAAAGAAATCAAACCCAAATTTTCTTCACTGCCACGAGCTCCTCGAGTCATCACCAATAACTCACCCACCCGTCGTTCTCACACGATAGATGAGAACTTCAATCAACCGACCAAGGAGAAAAAGGCGAAACGAGATAGGCTTAATCCACTTAGCAAGAAAAAACGATCTTCCGATAAATACACCCCGCTATTTACTCGGAATCCAATCTCGTCAAAAACAGCGATCCTAACCCAAGATCACTTTTTGGACTCGAGTAAAATTATTTAAGCCGAACCCGATATGAGAAACTCCACCCATAATAAAAGAAAATTTTACTCATTAAAAACGTAGTGGTTCTACCCTCCACTCAACTCTACTCTACCCTACTCTACCCTACTCTACCCTACTCTACCCTACTCTACCCTACCCTACCCTAATCGAAATAACAAGTGAGCAAATTACACTCGTATGTTATAAGATATGCACTGAATATTAAAAATGAATATTTGTATTTTACTCACTTAAAATATCTGTTTAGAACCCTACTAATCTTTTTTAGTTTGCAGACACTGCAAGGCGGGCGGAATGTTTACGTGAAACACGTAAACACCGTGTATATTAAACACGTCCGCTCGATCTACTCGCTACAAGTCGCACGAGCGCTGACAGTTGTCGTTCGGCAACAGCAAGGTTGCGCCAGCGTCTTATATTTTTTATTCGTTCTACTACTGAAAGCGAAAATCATCTTTGCAACAACCCACCCATCCAGAAGACAAGGACATCACCACGACAAACTCAACAAGGAAGACTTCTATCAACGGATCTACAACAAATAACTACAAACACCCATCAACACTCAAAAGAATCAATCAACAATATTATAACACCACAATTGTTTTACCAAAAGGTATAGAATAATAAAATTGAATTCAACCCACTCTAACCCATTTGTTCTCTTTTTCCGCCAATTTATCCACAATCGTTCGCTACCCGAACAATAGTTTTTTCAGTGTATTCGAATTTTTTTCAAATTGGAATTGCAGAAGAAACTTTACATTTTCTTTCTTTTTGCAAACACAGAGAAGGAGAATGGTTATCCGAAAGCATAACGAAGAAGAGAGAAAGAAGAGTAAAATATACAAAAATATTTTCGTTGTAAAAAAAAACTGATATATTGAATAACTTTTGAAGTTTTCTTTTTAAATTGTTTATCTAGCTAAATAAGCAACTGCCCCCCGCTTGCTACGCCAATGGTCTAGCTTGCTATATACTACTTAGGAATAAGTTATTATTGGCACGACTAATTGTCATCGTATCACCAATATTCACCAATTTCGCCTTGTTTCAGTGGGAACGTACGAAGCAGTTTTTTTTTCAAATTTCTTAAGGAATAATAAATTTTGCTAACCACGCTATTAATATGGTCTTCACAAGTGAGTGAAGAGTTCATAACAAATCCTAAATAAACGACTCTGTGACCAAATCCAAGTTTTGTTCCACTAAGGGCCAATTTTTCAGTGCGAGCTTAAACTCTCGAAAAGTATGGAAAACCAGGTTTGATGCAAAGCATAAAAAGCCACATGCGTACAAAGAAGGTGATCTTGTCTTGATCGAAAGTGCCAATCCAAGCACAGGAACTTCGCGAAAATTAGAACTAAAATATCGAGGGCCTTACATTGTAACGAAGATCCTGCGGTTCGACAGATATGTCATCGAAGACATTGAAGATGCTCCTAGAAATCAACGAGAGTTGATCAAGAAAACTACTTAAAATTTTAAATATCTGTTGATTAATTAATTTTGGCCATCGTGTGACACTCTTTATATATACATTCATGCATTTTGAATTAAAAAAAAATTTAAATAATTAATATATTAGGTATGCTTCCAAATTCGATTTTAGTAACTTGCATGTTGCTAGTGTATTGCCTTAACCTCGGCAAGCATTTCCAGCCCTTAGTTGTTCCTAACCTTTAATTCCACATTTTCCACAATTTAGTTGGGGATTTTTAAGTTTTCTATAATTCTTAATTGTAAGAAAGAATAAAGAAAGTGAAAAGAACCATGCCCGAACCCGGATTCGAACCAGGGACATCTGGGTTGATAGTCTAGCGCACTCTTCACTAGACTACAAAGGATTTCAAGAATAGCGACAACTCTAATTCTTAATTTTTGCGGATAATATGGATTATTACCTCCTAAATCCAAATCTGATAAGTTTCAGGCCGCTCGCAATTGGTTTATGAGTTTTAGGCCTCCAAAACTGGAAAAAATGGTCTAAAAATCTTGCTGGTTTTATTAATTTAAAAAAAAAATATTGGGAAATTTTCGTATTCTTATTTGAAAAGAGGAAAACTTGGGGACTAAAAAGTAATTAATGCGATTTTATTTAAGGCTAAAGGAGACATCACATTATTTAATTTACTAAGTTACTAAGAATATTTATTGAGAAAAAAATTTTTTAAATTACATGAAAAAAAAATTAATTTGAAAATGTTTCGAGCATGATACGAGATAATTTTTGCAATCTTTGCAATATATATCACTTTCTTATGTGTACAAGCGTGTGTCAACCAGCGCATCATGATAACAAAATTAGTACAAAATATCTCAGAAAAAAAAATTATGTAGGTTACATTTTCTTTATGTGAATTCTAGACTCCTTTATGTCTTTGGCCCCCCCTAGAACAAATTCTGTGGACACCCTTGAATATACCCTCAACTTCGATATCGATTTTATGCATATCAGTAGGGTTACTCGACAGATATCTTTTGATTTTCTTTAAATCTACAAGAGAATGAATTTTCCTATCTAAAATTACCATAGATACAATTGAAACAATAAAGAGTTTCATCAATTTTGTTGTCTTCAAATTCAAATTTTGGATTAAAATACATACAGCTGAGGTCAAAATAATAGCAGGTCCCTTATATTCAGACATGTTTGGATAAATAATACTAGTCTACAAATTTCGGATCCGGTAAGTCCATTTTCATTCCTATATGTACTTTCAACACTCATTCCAACTCCGTACTCAGTTTCCTCCTATATTGTTAAACTTTCAAGATACAGGGTGTTTTACGGTTTTGGTACGTGTTTAGTATTATTGATCTAGAATCTAAACTACTCACCATAAAATAAAAGATAATATTTCGTATTGTATATATATCGAAAATATCGACAAATTTTCTCTTTTGTTTTAGCGGAGCTGTTACTGTCCAAAGTTAGAATTTAAAAAAATACTGTTGATAAAGTGTATTTTTACATGAAAAAAAGACATTTTAAATTTGGACGGTTACAGTTCCGCTAAAGCAAAAGATACAAAATTTGTTGATATTTCGTTGGATAATCTCAGAATTTTAGCTTCGCTACAGCACATGAAACGATAGTGGTTGATACATTGATGGAAAAGTTGATAATTTTTCAAAAATACAAAATTATACTTATTTTATGGCGAGTAGTTTAGATTCGAGATCAATAATACTAAACACTTGCCAAAAACGTGAAACACCCTGTATCTCGAAAATTTTACAATATAGGAGGAAACTGAGTACGGAGTTGGAACGAGTATTGAAAGTTCATATAGGAATGAAAATGGACTTACCGAATCCGAAGTTCGTAGACTAGTATTATTTTTCCAAACATGTATGAATATAAGAGCGCTGCTATTATTTTGACCGCAACTGTATGTATGTACGACAACTTTTTCTTGTAAAAATATAAATGTCACTTAATTCAATTATATACCAAGGTATGATGATAATAGGTCCGCTGAAAACTTATCGGATTAATCAATAATTTTGTTTTTTATGATTTAAAAGTTGAATATTAATGGCGATAAAAGACAATAAAGTGTTAAAGATGCAAGTGCTCCTTGTATAAATGTATACATACTTTTTCTAAAGCCATTTTTTAAATTGCTATGAAGTACTGAAAACAAAAACAAAAAAATTCCTCAAAACAAAACAGTTTTTGAGCAAAACAATCTTGAAAAACAATACAATTAAATTAGTATGTAATATGTACCTACTGAAATTAAAAAAAAAACAGGTGCTTGTCGAATATATGTAGGTAACACTGAGTTAGGGTTTTACCCACAATCTTCCACACACTTCATCTTGAATGAGCAGTTATATTAGTTTAGAATATTTGACGTCCCTTTCTGAACAATGATGCAGGTACCAACGAACGATATGCAAAAAAAAACTAAACAAAGATTATATGGGGACATCTCACTATATAAGCCAGCGATCGAACGGTATCAGCCGTGAGTACAAATTATTTCTCTCACTGAGAAGGTGGTAGATATTTGTGCTAAAAGTCGAAACATTTGAAGTTTCGTTGAATTTTGATATTGCTTCTAGTGAACTTTACATCAATTCAAAACCAGACGATGGAGAACGCAAAAGTGTTAGTGGAATCTTTGCATTTATTTAAGTCACACTCGCTTATACTTAAATATTTACAGAGCCCAATTTGATAACATCTTTGAATATGACAGCGAAATGTTGAATAATTTGACGCAGAGACACAAGACTCGACTTTCTTTAGCCTATGGTCAACTGGGGGAGATTCCCGATGAAATTATCATGCAGCTCGCGAATCAGATTCAATTTCTAGACTTAAGTCACAATCAGTTCAAGAATTTGGAATTTCTTGACAAATTCACTGACCTGCGGACGCTTATACTAGATCGTAATCTCATGCTGGATTGTCCAACGTTACCATTTCTTCAAAATCTCGAAGTTCTATGGTGGTTTATAGCTAAATTAAATAAATATTATTGTTTACTTCAATCATATCTCTTCTAACCTTCAGGCTCAACAACTGCAATCTTATCAACATCGAGGACTGGTTGCGAAAACTCCAGATTCAGTGTCCAAGTCTCAGACAGCTTTCAATGATGTGCAATCCAGTGGGACACACCCAATTGAATGGTGTCACTGACTGTGAGGAATATGCATACCGCAACAAAGTTATCGCAATATTGCCGCAACTTAATTATTTTGATGGTGTTGCAATCAAAGCGACACAGCACAGGCAACCGACAGAATCTGCTTTATCCTTGGCATTGCTCGAGAATGTTTTTGGTACACCGCTGCGCAACTTAAAAGAACTCTCAACGCGTATAAAAAAAAATTTTAAATCCATGGAAAAACTCAACACTACTTTATTGCGGCGAACGATGAGCTTCTCTGCCATGCATGTGTGAAAACAAGAAAGACTACAGTTTTACTCAAAAATACAGAAACACACTGAAGTGTGGTATTATTTCATCTATTAAATTATATTTTTTGTAATTTAAATGCAATCTGCTATAATATTGCTGTTTTCATATAGCAGAATTAACATTTTATTTTTGTTTCTTGAATATGTTGCTTTATAAAGACTTTTGGTCACTTGAAAGCAATATTTGTTAAAAATTTGGTAAACTAAGTCAAATGGTATGTAATTGAAAAATAAAGGTATTACATGTATTCTGGGTAAAAAAATGTTAATGCCAATAAAAGAACAACTTTGCATATATTTTGGTTTTGTTAAAAAAGAAGTTTCCGGATTAAATTTGAGTGAAGTAAAAACATTTGGGAAAAAACAGAGTTCAGAGGTTCGAACCAAGAATTTGTAAATAGATTTTTTTTTAAATTTAAATATACATATATAAATACGCATAAACAGACAAATAAGTTATTTTTGTTTTAGTATCTTGTCTATTATATTATATTATATTAAATATTTTGCATTCGCTGATGCGTGTCAATTGGCTTTGATGTCCATGCTGCCGAATGCTGTATCTAAGGCCGCGATCAATTTATCGTTATTTTCAATTTTTGACGTATGAGCAGTGCGATCGGTGACTTGTTCGAGCGCCCACTGTGACAGTTTTTGGGCTTCCTTACGTTTTGAGCCCAATGCTTTGGAATTAGCAATGAAAGTGCAGCACTACAAGTAAATAAATGAAATAAATTTATGAGTATTAGTATCTATAATATCGGTTTTATGTAAAAACTAGATACGACTAAAACCGTCCAAAATATAGCAGTTTTGTTGATTTGTGGGCGGTAAAATGGGTTGTGGCAAAATTTTTTCTCTTAAACCAGCTAGAACTTAAAACAAATCGAGTGCCAAAATTTGAGCTTAATTGAGTTTTTACCCATCGCACTTTGCTTCACTCTATGCTTATCCCTAAAAAAGAGGGCGTAAAAATAGTGCGACCACTTCCATTTTTAGGACAGTTGCCGACAGTAAGCATACAAACTAAATTACCAAGTTTTAGCCTTATACGACAGAAACCATTTTAAATTTAGCATTTTCATTGATTTATGGGCGGCAAAAGGGTGCGTGGAAACCAATTAATACAGTTTCCGACAATAACCATACAAACTTATAGCGCATTCTTTTCTGAAAAAAAATTCTGACCTCACAGAATACAGAATTTTTTAGATTCTGACCTGAATTTACAAAATGTTGACTTCTTTTGAGCTGAGAAAAAAAAGGAAAAAATGCAACATTTTTTCATTTGATATTGACTGCACTGTTGTTTTGAATTCCGATGTATTTACGATTGAGGTCATGTATAGTGCCGACTGCATGGAATTTTTAACAAATAATCATCGAGCTGTTAAGTTTTATTAAAAGTAACCACTTTAATCAAAATTGTTTTGGATTCAATTTAAAAAAATTTCCAGAATTGGAACATTTTGCTTCTCACAATTGTCACAGCATATAATATTACTGTCAAAAATTTTTTTTAATGTTGGTATTACTAGAGAGCAGAATGCAGGTCAGAAAATTCTGCATTTGTTATACTTTTGCGGTCAGAATTTTCGAGAAAAGAACACGATTTATTTTGAGGTCAACATTTTTTTTAGTAACGGAAAAAATGCAGAACTCTTGAAGAGGTCTGAAAAAATGCAGAATTTTTTCCAGAAAAGAATCCGCTATTAATTACCAAGTTTTAGTCTTTAGTGTTGCAAAATTTTTATTTTTTCAAACCTTGTCCTTATAATTTCAAACCCAACACAAAAATCCCACAGCAAATCCCACGCTTTGTTCTTGAGTTATAGAATTAGTAACACATTTCACGATTTTGTTTTATATATAAAGGGCTTATTGCAAGAACATGACAAGCCACATAAAAAATATTTTTAAATAATCGACTCTAAAATTTTGAAAATATGTATTTTTGTATGAACACATGTAACTGAACACTGATATTTTTACAAATAGATTAGAAAATTAATAAGAAATAGCCAAAATCTCTTAAGTGGTTGTTGGCAATGCATTGAGTAATGTATTCAGCCTAAAAATTTGTTTGTTAAGATCATGTGGCTTATGACGTTATTGCAATAAGCCCTTCATATATAAGATATACTTCGTTTCAAATAAAATAACAACGGACTAGGCGGGGTCAAGCTTTAAAATTTATCAAAAAGATTGTTCGCATTTAGTTGAGAAGCGTTTGTAAAAATAAAGCAATCTGGAAAATATAAAGCTACAAACAGATAAAAAGTATCGTTCAATTAATTTAATAACTATTGAGATAACTACATATCTGCACGAATGTAAAATTACAATTATTATGACACTTAAAAAATACTTTACTATACCCACTGATCATCTTTAAGTGGTAAGAACAAGGGCGCACCTCCAATAGCAAGCAATATAGCAGTACAACCAACCAAACATTCATCTCAATGAATGGCTTCAAGATTAATTCTTGAATGATACTTTTCCCTCTGGCATGTTCAAAAATTTTATTTTAGTATGGGCATTGAATAATTGTAATTTCGTATAAAGCATTTTAATAAGTCAATGGTATAAGATAAGTATAAGCTAATTAAATAGTAATCTATACACATAATAAAACTTTACGAAAAAAAATCTGTACATTGAAAATTTTTCCAAATTCTTTTTACACTGAACATTTTGTAGGATGTAAAAATGTAATTTTTAAAAATATTATCTGTCTGTCTGTCCGAACGCGCATCACCTGAAAACTACTGGATGGATTTTCTTCAAACTTGACATGTACGTTCCTTACGTCCCTGGTCCAGACATACGCTAATTTTTTATCACCAAAACAGGATTTTCTTCAAAATAACGGTTATTTTGTAAAATAATGAAAATTAAAAATACTGAAAAGTGAGTTAAAATTTAGAGAAACGTTTTAACAACCTATGAAAGAGTTTTTGGTTATTAAAAGGGTTACCACACCACCTGTAGTGGAATTCCCAAACGCGTTAACGACGATTTTCAATATCGTTAGTTAGCGAAAACAGTCATTTTCTATGAACGTGGCACGCACAATGAATGATAACGACAACGATTACCATAAAATTTTTGGGAATTCCACCACTGGACTGTTTTTGTTTATCTCTAATGAGTACCCAACAATATGCATTTTTTTTATTCAATATATCGTCGGTTCACAAGTAAAATTCATTAAGGAACATATTTGAAATTCTGAGTAATTGAGGTTTTAGTGTTTTTGTGGTCTTTAAAATTAACAGCTTCAATGTAAATATTTAATATTGATATTTGATTGCTTTCAAGGGCGATGTCTTTTTTTTGCAAAAATAACTTTAATTGCGTAATAAATAAAAAACATGTACTTAATGAGTTGTATCTGCAGAAAAAGTAAAAAAATTGTATTTAATGAAAACAAATCATTTATTTATTTGTATAAATTGTGCTTATATTTATATAAAATATGGAGTCTACATAGATAAAACATGTCTTATCTATAATTAGAATTTGATTTCATTTGCTTTAATGTTCTTCTTCGATTTCGTCAAAATAAAACCCCGCCATTTCATGAGCTGTTGGTAAACATCTATACCAATGGTGCGGCTCCTTTGGTATAAGTCCAGCATTTACAAGCTTAATCAGGTCGCTTTTATTTTGCTAAGATAAAGGGATTAGTTCAGAATATGCTGCTTTCAAAGTGATTTGTGTTGACCAGGAACGACCTCAACCAGAATTATTAACCTTTTTACATTCGGAATATGGTCATAGCGATTAAAAAGAGTTCCTGGGTGGTCTTTTTCAAATTTAATGCATTTTGTTTTTAACCATAACATTTTATCCCATGTTCATCTCTGTTTGTGTTTTTAAGAGTAGTGCTAGCCAATTCTTTCAAATTAAAGAAACCAGTGTACTTCAAAAGATGGATTCATAGATATTTTTGGAATTCTTGTTTTGTTTTTTTGTTCGCGCTGATCTATAAGTTTCTACACAGTCTGCCATACTAAATGCATTTTTATGCTTTTTGCACTCTCAGTGGTAGAATTCATGAAATCTTATATGCGTGTATGGAATTGTGCATATAGCACAAATATATTTTTTTGACTTGAGAATGAGAGGTTATGTCCATTCATTACCGGGCATAATATTACTCTCTACACAGAAGTTCTTTTTTTAGTAGTCCTTCATTTTAAGTATCTAGATATAGTTGTCTGCTTAATTGAATGCGCTTTATGGTGGGAAAGCTTTCTATATGTTTTTTGGCCATTGTAGTACTACTACTCAGTAAAAGTAAAAAAAAAGTTTGGTTAAATTCAAAAGATTATGTACTCATGATAAGATTCATATTTCTTGTATAATCTTTTGAATTCAACCAAACTTTTTTTTGTTAACGAGATTAGAATATGGAACTTACTGCTTTTAAGAATCAAAATTATCACAAATAAAAGCAACTTTAAGCATGAAATTTTCCGACATTTCTTCTAATATCTTGCTATTTTTTTATATCCTTCTTCTTTGTTATTTATCTTTATTAATAATAAGGATTATTGTTACCTTTTTAACAATATTTAATTAATTCGTTCATTAAAAATTTTTATCACTTGTTCCAGTTTTAAGTTATTATTTAAATTTTTGTCATAATTTTAAGTCATATTTATTTGTTGTTTATTACTAGTTGTTATTTTCTTGATTCTTACTGCATTTAAAATACTCTGTCTCACATGTAAACATTATTTTTAAAATAAATTGAAATTGAAAGTTCCACTTTTGCGGGTACCGTTTCCTCGATCTGGTAAGTTTGTACTGAACAATGTACTGAACAGTGAGTGAGAATAAAATTTTAAACATACTTGACGAAAGCTACTATATGAAGTTTTATTTTTAGTTTTTCAGGTAAAATTCATTAAGAACTTCTGAGCTTTACCTGCCGAACTTTCTATAAAAAATGTACTTAACGATTTTTAAATATTTGTACTTGTCTTCTGGTGAATCCGTTACAAAAAATTAGTTTTTTTGTAATAACGACAATTACGTTATGAAACATAATGCAAAAAACCCGTTTTTGCCAAAAACGTACTTAGTGAAATTTTACTTGTGAACATACATTTACATATGTTAATGTATGCTAACTTTTTAAATTTTCTTAAGGATAATAAAGTAAAAAACTTCCGTTTGTTTGACACCAGTATCATTCTTATATCTTGAAAACTATAGAAAATCTTAGTACAATGAATTTTTGTGTATAACATCGTTACCTAAAGCAAAAAAAAACTATTCCAAATTCAAAGTTTTGACTTTCGGCGCAAATATCTTCGTTGTGTTTTAATATACAATAAAAGCTTCCATAAGCAGACACCGATGGTTGCCTCCTTTTTGTCCGCATATGAGAGAGTCCGCTTATGGGAATGCCGTAAGAAATATTAAAATTCAAATTAAAAAAATCGGCATTGCGATATTCTAATTTAAAATCACTTTTATTCTCAATAGACAAAAAATAAAAATTGTACAAAATAAATTAAAATTTAAATATGTACATTATTAGGGCGTAACGAAAAATTTAGGTCATATTCTAAGAGGTCTCAAAAGTTGCATAGGGTGGTCATAACCTCCCAAAAAAAAAATTTAGTAAAAAATAAGGACGCCTTTCTCTCCCGCAAGGACAAAGTTAAGTTAAGAAAAACAGTAAGAAGTCACGATCTCAAAATTCTTTGATTTTTATAAGAAAAACTACATGTGTCTTAAAGTAAAAGTTAATAAAAACTTTAGCTAACAATATCCTGCCAAACACGATGCCACTCTCGATTTTTACCCACAAGGTCCTGTGTGAAGGATATTTGAATCTAAAGGTACACTCGAGGTAGCACAGAACTTTTGATTGCTATCTGATTGTCTAAATTTTGACGATTTTGGTTATAGTGTTGACGTTTTCTTTAAATTTTCCTTTAAATGCATATGCATTTTCTTGCTTTTGATAAATTTATTTATTTATTTCATCTACCGGTTTTTTTCCACGTACAGATTACAAAAACTTAAAACTAAATTATATGTATACTGAAATGCTATTTTTTAACTTTTTCAAAAAAATGAATATAAGATTTTATATCTCAGGCACCAGAAGTGGTATCGAATACAATTTCTTTAATTTAGATTCTTCAAATATTTCTGAACAATACCCTGTCCAAGAGCATCAGTTTACAACAGCAGGCTAAGACCACAATTTTTTTCTATTTCAATTTTTTAAATGGTCCTTCCTAGCATGAATTTTATTATTTCGTTAAAACACCTCAACTCAGAGCATTCACAAAAATGTTATACTAAAATTTTGCGTTTCTGAGTTTGCCATTTGATGCGTCTCAATTGACTTAACAATTGTTGTTAAGAAAAGTTTTAATAAAATAATAACCATTAAAGAGATATGAACAAAATTGTTACATTTCATGCTTGATGTAAGTTTTTTTATTTTATTTATTTTATTTAGCTATTTTAAAATAGATATTTTTAAACAGGGTTTCGTTTTGTTTTAGTTGAAACTTGGCTAAATAGTGACTTTTTCATCGAAGAATTTTTTGATCTTAATATTTACCAAGTTTTCCGGAAAGATCGCGATTCTGCTAAAACTGGCTGCAATCGTGGTGGAGGTGTTCTGATTGCTGTCAAGTGAAATATTTATGCATCAGTAGTGCCTCTGAATAACTCGGACTCACTTCTAGACCAGCTTTGCATCTATGTTAAAGGTTCTGCTGGTATATTATTTGTGTGTGTCTCATATGTCCCACCAAATAGTTCAATTGATTTATATAGTTCTCATATCAACAATTTAAAATCACTAGTCGATTATAATCTTGCTGATAATCAGCTATGTGTCCTTGGTGACTTTAATTTAAGTAAAGTTGTGTGGAATAATGTTCATTGTAATACTGGATTTATTCCTTCTAATGTATGTAGTGATCTTGAAATATTTGTAATAGATAGTTTTTTAGACCTTGAGTTAATTCAAATCAATGGATTTAAAAACAAGTTGAATAAGATTCTCGATTTAATATTTATCAGCAATAATTTAAATTTTAAAGTTGAGGAATCGGCTTTTCCCATTTGCTCCTCAGACATGCATCATATTCCGCTAAATGTGGTTCTTGAGTTTTATAAATTTTTGTTACCCGCATCTAATTATAGTTCTACCTCTAATTTCAATTTTAACTTATGCAATTTTAATCTACTTAATCGCGCCTTTTCTACCGTAGATTGGAGTACTCAATTTTATTCACTGAGTTTGGTGGATTCATTTAATTTTTTTTAAATATACTATTTCTAATGTTTGTAATGAATATATACCTCGCACTCATAGAAAAAACTATAAAATACCTTGATTTACACCGGGGCTTATAAAACTTAAAAATCTCAGAAACAAATTTTATAGATTATATGCTCAAACAGGTATTATTGAAAATTTTTTCAGATATCGGCATTACATGAGGGAGTTCAACTTTTTAAATAAATACCTCTATAAGCAATATATTTTAAAGTTTGAAATTAAAATTAAATCAAACCCAAAAGAGTTTTGGCGCTTTATTAATTCTAGGAAAAAGAGCTCATATATTCCTTCTTCGATGTTTCTTAATAATAAAACTTCTAAAAGTGCGTCTGAAACGGCAAATATTTTTGCTGATTTCTTTGAATCAAACTTTATGCCTACATTAGGTTCTTCTGTTTCATCGTCAGACAATGTATCATCCTCCATTGATTTTGGTCAACTTGAGTTGTCGATTCTTGACATTAAAAATGGAATTCTTAACCTCAAAATGTCAAACAAGTTAGATATCGATGGCATATCCCCGTTTTTTCTTAAAAAATGCTGCTCATCTCTTATGAATCCATTGCAAATTTTGTTTAATAAATCTTTACACACAGGTGAATTTATAGCCAATTGGAAAATTGCTTCTATTACTCCGATCTATAAATCAGGAAATAAAAACAATATCATTAATTACAGACCGATTACTAAACTATCAACTATTTCAAAGCTCTTCGAAAGAATTGTTAAAGATAAGATCTTCTTTGCAGTGAAAAATATAATTTCTCCATATCAACATGACTGTTACAAATCTTACCGTTTTTTCTGAATACTGTATCAATGCCTTTCAAGAAGGGTGTCCAGTTGACACTATTTATACAGACTTCTCAAAAGCCTTTGACAAAGTTGCTCATACAATTCTGATTAATAAACTATCTAAAATCGGCTTTCATTCAAACTTTTTAAACTGGCTCAATTCATACCTAACTGATAGAATTTGCTTTGTGAATGTTGAAAATGAAAAATCTAGGCCATTCTTAGTAACTTCTGGTGTCCCTCAGGGAAGTATTTTGGGTCCGTTATTATTTATTTTGTTTATAAATGACATAAATGATTCCATTGTTTATTCCCGCTGCTTGTTATTAGCGGACGATTTAAAAAACTTTTTAAAAGTAAAAAATTCAGAAGATGCTTCTAAGCTTCAGGCTGATCTCGACTCTGTTTATGATTGGTGTGTTAAGAATATGTTGTCTTTGAATCGAAGTAAATGTGCTTTTTCCACTTATTCAAAGTTAGATCATTCTCACTCAATTACTTACATTCTGGATAATACTCCGATCAATTGTGTCACTGAAATTAAAGATTTAGGTGTCATTTTTGATAAAAAATTTAATTTTATTTCCCATCTTAACTACATTATCCCTAAAGCGTACTCATTGCTTGCGTTCCTGCGGCGAAACTCTTCCAACTTTAATGATCTTGTCACGTTGAAATCTTTGTATATTTCTATGGTGCGGTCAATCTTGGAATATGCCTCTTTTATATGGAACCCTTTTTATACTATACATTCTAATCGCATAGAACGGATTCAAAGGTCATTTGTTAGGTTTGCTTTTCGATACATAAACTTTGAAGAACCTGGCCCTTCATATGATGCCAAATGCAAGCTCATTAACTTAAAAAGTCTTCACATTAGAAGAATTAATCTTGCAATGTTATTTGTTTTTGATATATCAGTCGGTAAAGTCGATTGCCCTCAACTTCTGGATTTAATTAACTTTAATGTTCCGACGAGAACACTAAGGCATTCTAATTTATTTTATTTAGGCTTACGCCGTACAAACTATGCATTAAACTCTCCAATGTATAGAGCTTTATTTGAACTTAATAAGTTGTCTGAATATTGTGATGTAGATTTTGCTAATTCTAAGGATTCGCTAAAGTCATTACTAAACAGAATTTAATTCTTTAAGATATATTAAATTTTTTGTATATAGTTATCGTAGTCTGTAAGAATATTGTTCATAGACTTAATAAATGAAATGAAATGAAAACTATTTGCAGAAACCGAATTGAGAAAATTATCTTCCGTACCACTTCTGGTGCCCGAGATATAACACCTTATATTCATTTTGTTGTTAAAAAAGTTTACAAAGTTGAAAAATTGTATTCAAGTATACATTTCTCCAAAACAAGAAAATGCATATGCGAAAAATATGCAAATTATTAATTCGCCAAATTTAAGGAAAACGTTAACACTGTAATCAATATCACCAAAATCAGATAACAATTAAAATTTCTGTGCAACCTCGAGTGTACCTTTAGATTCGAATATCCTTCACACAGGAAACTGTGGGTAAAAGCCAAGAGTGACTTCGTGTTTGCCAAAATATTGTTAGTTAAAGTCTACATTTACTTTTGCTTTAAGACACATTTAGTTTTCTTACAAAACCATTAAATCATTTTGAGATCGTGATATTTTACTGTTTTTCTCAAAAAAACAACTTGAGGGAGAGGAAGACATCCTTATTTATTTCTCAAATTTTTTGGGAGATCTTGACCACCCTATGCAACTTTTGAGACGTCTTAGAATGTGAAATTTTAAAAAAAATTAATTCAATACGCCCTAATGTACATAATGTAGTGGTCCTTATTTTCTTTCGAAAGTAATGAATTACGAACCGGAATTTTGTTCCTTCACAAAACAGAAGTAAACTGCAAAATGTTTAGAAAAAATATTGATATTTAACCGTAACGCTTGCGACGTTTAAGTTGAAAATCTAATTTATATGAGAAAAAAGTGATATTTTTCAAAAAAATCCCAATAAGAGTTTTTTAAGTGCAAATTTTAAAAGAACCGGAACGCGTCCCGTTTTTTATTTATTTTTTATTTTAAAAGAGCTATCAAAAATTAAAATTAAACAAAAACTACTAGAGTTGTAATTTTTTTACTTTTACCTTGTATTAAAAAAAAATCGCAAAAATGCAAATTTAAAAAAATTCGTTGTTATGTTGTGGAAATATTTTCTTAAACTATATTTAAAACAGATACAAAATATTATGCGATTGAATGGTAACATTAAATTACCTCGTCGTTATAAATTTTTTGTTAGAAGTGTACCTTTTTGGAAATTTCAAGTTTGGGTCCCAAAAAAATTCCAAAAATTTAAAATTTCAAGTTTTGAAAAAAACACCGAAAAAGGGGCATAGAATAGTTTTAGCATAAGCTGTCAATAATAAAATATTATTGGCGTAAGTTTCTTGGATGCGATGCAAATAAGTTTTTTGGACTCTGATTTCTCATTCAGAGTAAATTCGTAAAAAGATTAAAAAACACGTCGAACTGTCGAAAACACCAAAACAACACAAAACAAAAAAGAAAAGAAGAAAACTTGTTTTTGTTGTAAAAATAATAAAAACCGAGAACTGCAATTTATATATTTCTTTCATATGACGTATCACTTTTATGCAAAAACTATTTCAATTTGAGACGAAATTTGTTTTTATATTTCTTTTTTATTTTTTATAATTTTGAAAAAACGATTTACCTTAAGGAGTAATTTCTTGGGACCCACCCACCCCACCCACCCCCTCCTAAGCATTTTTTTTATTTTGTTTAACGGTTCTTTAACTATTGCTAGCGTTAATCCAATCTTAAGAAATACTTGGAGTCCCTGGTTTTTACTTTTATATCTATATTTCATCGTTAAAGTTACAGCGAAGTATACAACAATGTGTACAACTCAAAAAGAAGTTGTCTCATCTATACTATTATATAAAATTGGAGTGAAAATTTAAATTTACGACTTTACTTCAAAATTACTGGGCCGATTTATATGAAAAAAATTTTTAAAATATCATATTTGTGCTACAGATTTATTTAGGGGTATTTTTCTTTCGAAATTTTATTAATAAGTAGAGGAACTTCGGGTATTGTGGTATAGATTTTTGTATTCTGCGATTTGTGAAAAAACTATAAGTGTGTTCTCTGTCAAATGTTATTTTTTTGGATGCTTGAAGTATTGGTAACAAAATAGCATAGAATAAGAATCTTATTATAACCCATTAAAAAGTTATTAGGAAAAGTTTGAGAAAACCCAAAAACCTCCTTCCCAAAAATTTGGAGGGTATTGTGGTACCCTCATATAGGTGTAATGTGGTAACATATAGGTGACATATAGGTGTAATGTGGTATACTGTTTTTGAGTGAATTGGTTTTGAAAAATCTTTAAAAAAAAATTTATTTTATATATATGGACTGTTTGAGGGGTTTTTGATTTATAAATTTATTAGAATTAAATATTTCAAATTTAACAAAAGAAAACGTTTATAATTCAATAAATAAGAAAAAAGAATGACAACAGGGTTGCTTAATAAACTCATTACATAAGGTATCGTTGAAACTTAAAATAAAGGGTATTGCTACGTTTGAAAACGTGTTAGGTTTCGTTGATTTTCTTGAACTCTATTCTCTTTTTTATTAGTTTACACAAATTTTAACAAGATTGCTAAAAAACAAGTTTAGCGGAATCGGAGATATTAGCCTATACCACATTATCCTCCTATACCATAATACCCGAAGTTCCTCTATATTTAATTAAGGTATTAAGTTTTTTAAGAAATCATTCCAGCTGCCACGCATTGTTTATTCGTTGGCTTTTTACGCGTTTGTGTTGTGAGAGTTTCAATAAACTCCATGTTGCTCTCTATTTTTTTCATTCTCTTCGTGCTCAGCTGGCACAGCGCAACAAAAAAAACTGATGAGCCTCGAGCAAGGCGAAAAGTTAAATGCATATATATGCAGAGCGGCGCGCTCCAAAGCAAAACAAAAGAAAAAAAACATTTTTTATTTCTTTGATATGGGCATTTCCAAACTGGCGTTACGAACGATTTGTACAAAGAATTATTAAAACAAAACATAATGAAAATGACTTATATTTGAAAAGGTTTTCTATATTTGCGTAGGTATTAATTAACACTATATTAAGCAAAAACAATGACAACCATAGACCCTAAGGATTTAAAGATATAACCAAAAATATGTGTAGGCGTTACGTTACAAAAACCCGAAGTGGTTTTCGACTTGGATCACAAAATTTGCAAAACTCTCTGAACTGGGCAAGACTTTTTGCATACATCTGTTTATGGAAGGGTTGGAAAGTTTATTTTCCAAGTGATCAAATTTAAAAATATTCTCTGGTTTTTTTTAGGAGGCTTTTTGATCTGGCGTTACGTTTCTTAAATTTCCTTTGCAGTTTAATCGGGTAATTAAGTAATAAGTAAGTTAAGTAATTATGTAATTCAAAAACATATTTAATATATTGTCCTTTCCTTGCCTCAACTATTTTTTCATTACCTTTAGCCAATGCCTTCCATTTTGGCTAAAACAAAAAGTTTACGAAACATTTACTAAACATTTACGAAAAAGAAAAACTACATTTGTAAAACAAATGAAACAAAGATATCCCGATAGCATACTCCGTGCGCAAAAATTTAAATCTTCTGCGCACTACGTCACTCGAGCTAGTCAGCTGTAACACGTGGTGCATACATACAAAACAAAATGTGAAAAAGCAAAAAGTAAACACAAGCAGCAAGCAGTACAATTGCAAGCATTTAAGAAATATTGCATTCATTTAGTTGAATTTCTAATATTGTGCACTTATAGTACGTGTAAATTATAATTTTCAATTTTATTTTATATAATTAAAATCAGTACTAAAGTTTTAGGTGGTTTAGATGAGAGTAACAATGATTTTAATTCGGGCCATAAAATGAATTCGCCACTTTTTTCAACAAACGAAACAACAAAATGAAAACAAAGAAGCAATCAAACTGCTGTCAAACTCTTCAAGCAACGTAGCTATTTTTTTGTGTGGGAGACCAAATGGGAGAAAACACCCCTATTATAAATAAATTTACTTTTAATACTATTACTGAAAAATATATTTGCTTAAATTTGTCAATGTGCTGTCATGTCAATTAACGAAGTTTCAATAAGAAAATGTCGATATATTTCATCGCTATAAATAAATTGTCCCCTTTAAATATATTGTGACTACGTTTTTAATTAGCCACTTTGACAAGCTCGAACTACGTCACAACAAAGATGGCGGACATGCGCAATACTTTATCAGTAGTTCTTTGTATCGTGTGTAAAACAGTGCAGACGATTTGATCATCATGGTTAATAAATTTATGTAGAAATTTCTCAAATTAATAAAATTAAAATACTTCTCTTAGATAATATCATAAAATAATAAGTTTTTAATAAGTTTTAATTTTTTGGTCACGGTAGACTTTTCTGTGGAAATGCCCATATGTATTGTCTTAACCCAATAAGGGCGATGTGTGAAAAAAATGTCCCGTCTTAAAGGAGATTGATAAATAGGTGTTTGAAATAGGGGAATTCAGACGTTACAATATGCTGCACAGTACGGCTTAAAATTTAGCAAATAACTTAGATTGCTTCTTATATTTTTCTTTAGGTTAAAATGCATTGCAATAATTTCTGAATGTTGAATAATTTTCTGTATGTTGAAATGCACTGCAATAATTTTTGAGTAGTTCATTGAACTTGCAGCAATAATCATAATGCCCATTTCTTGCATTTTCTTGCAGTTTTATTCTACTGGATTTATGTCGACCAATTGGTTATTTCGATAATATTGTTCAAAGGTTCCTGTATAAAATAAATGGGCAACCTCTTTCTTAAACCAATGTGCACAAAAACAGATGCGAAACTCCACCCGTTTCAGATAAAATATACGAAGAAGCAAGTCCATTTCGAATTCGAAACGGATCCGTATGGCACACTGGAAACTTACACCTTTTTATTTATTTACATTAACAAACGACTGCCTACATACAGCTATAGTCAATTACACCACAAACAAATAAGATAGTAGAAGTTTTTTCGTTGCCAGTACATTAAATAAATGAACATAAATACTAGGAGTATTCACGATGCAGTGCACTTGCCAGTGCAGTTGACGACTTGTGCGGTTGTGCAGTTAGGTTTTCGTACTAGCACTATTTCAAAGCTGTCAAAATTTTTCAATGCACACAAGTGCACAACTGCTCAAGTACTCAAGTTCTCAAATCTAATGGAGTTTTCTTTTCTCGAAAAAATTCAACATTTTTTCTGCCCTTTTTGGAAATTCCGCCCTCTTGAGAATAAAAATAGCGACCACTACAATTGAATCGTGTTCTTTTCGCGAAAATGTTGACCTAAAAAGAAGAAAAAAGAAATTCAGCTTTCTCAAAGATGGCAGAAAAAGGGCAGACAAAATGCAAAATTTTTTCGAGAAAAGAAAACGCCATAAGGCAGAGACCGAAAATAACTGTTATTTTACAATTTTCACATGAAAAAGGCATAATGAAAAAGTTGCCGGAGGACTTTTTTAAATATACCATTATTGTTGTAATTATTGGCAGCAGCTTCGCGAATATTTAATGCCTTTTAAATTTTTGGCTGTTACTATAAAATTTAAAACTAACTGTTATTTTTTGCCTTTTATTTATTCGGGCAAAAGTAACTGTTAGTAAAAAGGCATAATGAAAAAGTTGCCGGAGGACTTTTTTAAATATACCATTATTGTTGTAATTATTGGCAGCAGCTTCGCGAATATTTAATGCCTTTTAAATTTTTGGCTGTTACTATAAAATTTAAAATTAACTGTTATTTTTTGCCTTTTATTTATTCGGGCAAAAGTAACTGTTACTTTTGACTTTTATTTTTTAGGTCAAAAATAACAGTTATTTTGTAACTTTTATTTTTTCAGTCACAAATATCAGGCAATTTGTATTTTTTGAAAGGCCAAAGAAAAAACTTTAAAAACTAAAAAGTTTTATAGCTCAAAATGTGCGCGCTGATGAGACGATAAAAATTGCATAAAACTTATTTTGCCGTTCAAGTGGCCTTTAAAAAAATTCAAATTGCCTGATATTTTTGACCGAAAAATATAAGGCACAAAATAACTGTTATTTTTGACCAAAAAAATAAAAGTCATAAGTAACAGTTATTTTTGCCCGTAAAAATACAAGGCATTAAATAACTAGTATTTTTGTCGGAAAAAATAAAAGTTAAATGATAACTGTTAGTATCTGACTTTTTTCATAAAAACCATAACCGGTACGGTCCCTGCATAAGGCAATAGTAGGAAAGCACTTGTGCAGATTTTGGACGTACATACGTGTATTTTGTTTTTGTAAAGTGCACAAGTCCTCAACTGCACAGGCAAGTGAACTGAATAGTAAATACCCTATTGTATTTTTACTCCATTCAATACCAAAGTTAACTTTTTAAAACATTTGGCAGTCGCAAATAGAAAAAAGTACCTGAAATTATATCTCAAGCAATTTAGGGTTTTGTAACTCAAACGATTAAATTGGGTAACTCGCGGACATGTTTTAACTTTTCGGCATTTTAAGAAACAGTAAAACGAGAAGTGTATATTAAAATTTATATATTTAATTTGTCGGTAACACCGGGTTAATCAGCTAGTCTATATATAAAAAAGCAAAACACTGTCTATTTGTCTGTCAGTGAGATGCCTATAGACTCCAAAACTACTGGACCGATTTACCTGAAATTTTGGCAGTTGATTTGTTTCAGGAACGAGATGGTTTAGATAAACATTTGCTATACCCCCCTTTTACCCCCCCCCCCCCCAAATCAATGAAAATTATATATTTCAGTCGGTTTGGGTCGTATAAGACTAAAATTTAGTAGTTTAGTTTGTATGGTTACTGTCGCCTACTAAACTAAAAATGGGTTTCCACACCCGCTTTTACCGCCCACAAATCAATGAAAATGCTTTATTTCAGACGATTTGGTGGTATAAGACTTAAATTTGGTAATTTAGGTCAGCAACTGTACCAAAAAATGGTTTCCATGCCCCCTTTTCCGCCTACAAATCAGTGAAAATGCTATATTTTAGGCAGTTTGGGTCGTATAAGACTAAAATTTGGGAATTAGTTTTGTGTGGTTACTTTTGACAACTGTACGAAAAGTGGGTGTGATCGATCTATAGGCACGCCCACTTTTTGATACATAATTAAAATTGACTACTGGGCCGATTGAGCTAAAATGTTGGCTTAGTTTGTGTGGTTACTGTCGGCAACTGTACTAAAAATTGGTTTCCACGCCCCCTTTTACCGCCCACAAGCCAATGGTAATGTTTTATTTCAACAGTTTGGGTCGCATTAGATTAAAATTTTGTAATTTAGTTCATATGATTACTTTCGGCAAGTGTACTAAAAATGGGCATGTTACGCAAACTTTTCGGGGGATCAGCGTAGAGTGAAACAAAGCGGACCAGGCTTTAGCTAAATTGAGCTGAAATTTTAGCAGTCGATTTGTTTAGAGTACGAGATGGTTTAAGGGAAACAAATTTGCCACACCCCCTTTCACAGCCCCAAATCGACAAAAATTATATATTTCGCATGGTTTTGATCGTATTGGACTTAAATTTGGTAATTTAGTTCATATGGCTACTTTCGGCAGCTATACTGAAAACGATGAATATATTTGGCATTTCTTGACATTTTCGTATAAGGCAGGCAGTAAGGCGGTCTGTGGCAAGACAGCATCTGCCGGGGATAACTAGTAATTAATAAACAGCACAAGCTGTGCTTATATCAGAGAACTTCATCGGGTGATTGCAAAACCCAAGAGAGTATATATAAAGAGGAGCAGATACTGAGAGTCATGCTTTTGAGATTTATTTCAAGGCATTCAGCAATAACATCTACCGGCGTGGCGATGCTGTTGTGCTGCCGCGATTCTTCCATTCTGCTTTTTTTGGCAGAGCTGTTGTGAAAACTTGGAACAAAATCTGTGTGCACAGGCGAGCTGGGAATACATTTAGAGTTTTTGTATATCAAATGCATATTATTAAGATTCTATAACTATCATTTTTAATAATAAATGCATAGAAGTATCCAGAGAAAAAATAAATAAATTATAAAATTTTGTTTAATTTCTAAGAAAAATAAGCGAATGTCCTTTGATAATTGCTGTATAGTCTTTTTAGGTTTTTGGGAAAAAATTATACTGTCTTTGAAAAATGTTCAATCAGTCAACTCACACTCACCCGAACGACGCGTTCGCCAGCATAAAGCTAATTTTACTCAAAGCTGAGTTTTGTTAGTTTTGTTAAGTGATTAAATGTGAGTTCGAATTTTAGTGTATGAATAAATCAAGAAAATATTGAGTTTTGCAATTCTCTGGCTAATATTTAATAGTAAAAGCAACTTCTCTCTCTCATTTGTACATTTAAATGTGGCAAACAAAAATTATCATAATTGTTCCATTTAGCATTTTTTTAATATTCATAATTGAAAATTAGATCATAATTTATCTAAATTAATTTATTTAATATATTGATTTTTATAAAATTTTATATTGATTTTTATATAATATAAGCAAAAAGACAGCTTACAAACGTTTAAATAAGTATTTTTAATAAATATCTCACCAAATATAGTCCATAAAGTGCACGCATATTATTTGGATTAAGCTTCAGTGCTTGAGTATAGTACGTTTTTGCTATTTCAATGTTTTCCATTCCGCCCTGCAATCAAAATCATAAATTTTTCTCTTCGCAATAAACACCATGGGGGTCACTCACCATTGTGTAACGTATTTCGGCAATTCTTTGATGTACTAAATGACTGTGGGGATTGTGCAGCAGAACTTCTTCCATACAGAATGCGGCCTTGCCGTATTCGCTTTCGGAAAGATATAGATTGCATAGTTCATGCCAAGCCTCCTGATCGGACATGAATCTTAAAATAAATCATTATAAATAACAATCACAGTATGATTTAATTTTTCGTGCTTTAATACTTTTTTAAATATTCAGTCAGTTCCTTAATAGCATCAGTTTTGCGTCCTCTGGCTTTTAGAATAGCTATTTTTCGTTTGCGGGGTGCAGCATTTGTTTCTTCTTTTGCTATAATAGCATCTAGAACATCGATTGCCTCATCATAACGCTCTAGCGCTTCTAGACGCATCGCCTTGAACTTCATTACACGCATGCTTCCGGGAAATTCAACACTCAATTCTTTAGTGCATTTTGTAGCTATATCAAAACGAGCCGTATCGAGCGCTGCCATTATCACCTGCTCTAATATTAAGTGTCGCTCGTTGCCAGTCTTTTGAACCTTATCCTCGAGCACAGCTTCCCAAAGCAAGATGACATCGTCGCTTTTGCGTTCATTATCCTCGCGCCACTTGCGGAATACATCACGTACTTCTACAAATATGACAGGATTTTATGTTTATTATTAATTATAGCTCATAATTTCAATGCTGGAAAATGCATTTCATGTTTTTTCAATGGAGTTTTCTATGTCATATCTCTCTTCTCACCTGACCAGCTCATCTCTTCGTAATTGTACGACATTTTATAATTTGCCTAATCTTTGCTTTAATTTACACACAATCATTCACTTTTTTTATTAAATTTAATTAATTTCCTTTTTTATTTACCTGAAAAATTAATTTTTCCGCACTTCACTACAAAATGCAAATAAAAGAACACGAAAGTGGTGAGAATTGTCAATAGTGACAGCCAAAGAAGTAAAATATAAGGAAATGGTGTTGCTTACACATACACTGTACGTGAACTGTCGCACCATTCGTAAATTGTGCGAGCGAGAAAGAGTGTGTTTTTTGACAGTTTTGAGAACCCTGGCATCTGATTGGAAGACTCCTCAGCAAAATAGTTGAAAATAATTTAATTTTAAGCATTTTTCACTGCTTAAAAAGCAACAAAATTAAAGAAAAAAAACCACTAAAACAAATGCAATATGAGTTGTGCGGTTAAGAGTTGTAATAGTTCCCGAAAACTTCAAAACAATGCGCATTCGTTCCACAGGTAAATATGTCCATACGGTTTAAATTCTTTTAACAAAAGTGCTTTATTTAGTTTCTAACGATATTTTTTTAACTTATTTGTGTTAGAAATGTATATATTTCTTATTAAAAATGGTTTAAAAATGCAATTTAGACCCGTTGATTTTCCGCCAGTTCGATCAAACCACATCTGTCAAAACACAAACACTGCTTCAGGGGCGCAGTCATTTTTCGCAGTTGAATACATATTTGGGGCGCTCTTGTTTTCAGGATAGTGAATCAGATTTAGTACCTGTTTGTTAAATTTTTCTGATTTTTACACTACAACTAGGCAGAAACACCCAAAGAATAAGGGTTTTAAAAAATTAACCTAATATAATTTGTAATTAGAGTTGAAGTTTAGAATTTAGGCCTTCAAATATAGAAAAATTACCTAAAAAATCTTGCAGTTTTTCCAGCTTTTCAACAAAACTAAGCTTTATGGGTATTAAAACAAAAGTTATGTTTGTATCTATTCAACGAGGTGTCAAATTTAGAATTCCATAAGAATTCATTAAGATATAATTTTTTTATAATTAGAATTTGTCTGAAAGACAAGTGGTTTTTCTTTTAAGAAAGCAATACATTAAAAAGAGAATTATTAAAAAGATAACTACATTCAGAACTGCTGTAGACAGAGAAGCCTGTGTGGTACTTACTGAGGTTTGTAAACCCTAAGCAGCATCCGAAGGCCTCCTTTTGATCCATTTATTTTTTTTTTTAAATTTGGAAAAACCTCGCGATTTTAAGTAAAAAAAGGGTTGTATCTTAAATGCATGTATTTCTATGTTTGATATCTTGTTGGAGAGATACTTGTATTATCTCTCTTTTGATACCCATAAAGTTTAGTTTTGTTGGAAAACTTAAAAAATCAGCTAAATTTTTAGTATACTTTTCCATTTTTTTCCACTTTTTCCACTTTTGGATGCCTAAATCTTCTAAGCCAATTGCGACCGATCAAAATTTTTTTAAATAATTAGAGTTGTTGCTATTCTTGAAATGTTTCTAAAATTTTAATGCATAAGAACAAACTTTAACAGTTTGGGCCTTATTTTACGATACAACCGAATACGGCCCTTTGTGATTGTTTCTGTATTTGTGTGAACCAACACCAATATAGAAAATACCACACTTTTCTGCTATTACAGCACTTCCTTATATTTTACTTCTTTGGTGACAGCTGAGTGAATTTTGTTCAACTTTGTTCACAGAGATGGTACAAAGGTCACTTTAGTGAGTTTTATTCACCTAAAACCAAATTTACATGGCCAGACCATAGTAAATAAAGAGGGTAAGAAGATTCACCACACCGACAGCGGCACGACTACAATTTCCGGGGCGCCGCAACTTGAAAGTGCTTTCTGGTAGAGAAATACAAAAAAATATGATTGGCCGAACAAAAAATCGATTACCCAACTAGTTATCGAGTTATCAATTTCTGTTTTCTTTTGCTAAAAGATCTTAAAAAAAACATGCATTTCTTTGCCATTATCCAATGGATCTAAAAGATTGGTATGTCATTTGAAAGATGAAAAAATACTTATATCAATGCACGCGTATTCGTAATTTTATAAGCAAATCTATTACAACGTCTATACGGCAAGTCAAAACGCAATCTCTTACATCGTTTTTACTCCGTATAGTCTAACTGTGCGTTTAGACCGCCTGAACGAACGAAAGAAACCTCGTTCGTTCGCTCGGTTTAAAACAGTGTCGGGCAGCTTTGCACACTTGAGATTGTGTTTGTGCAGTAAAATATGTATTTATCTCACCTACAGAACGATCAAAACGTCAGTGTTCAAGCGAATGTCAAGCAGATAAGGTCTGCGCTTGAGTGTTCCTTGAATATATTATATTATATCTGTGTCGATAAGAAAAAATAGCTTAAGTCGATTTAAGACAGAATTGAATTATTGATATAGTTGTCTTTCACGTATATATCATTATGAACACACAAAATCTAGAACTTCTAGCATGACCATAGCCAAAGATATGACGCAAAAACAAAAGAACCTTTCATATAACTTATATGGCGATTGAAAACTTTGAAGCAAAATTTCTGGAAACTTTGAAAATTGTATGTATGCAAAATTTTTTTAAGTATTTATGAAAAATTTTTTATTTTTAAAATAACGGCATGGCTCGGCAACAAAGAGGTAAAATTGAAAAATTATTCATTACAGGGCATTACGATAATTTGCATGGCCAGTATAAGGTAATTGTGGGGCATGCTTTGGAGAAATTAATAAATTATTTAAAAGCGGCATGTGCACATATCATCATATAGTGATCAGTTCCAAATACGTATAATAAAAGCATCTTACGCTGTCAGTTTAGCCTTGGCAAAACACAATAAGCAACATAAGCAGTATAAAAAACATATTTGTTTTTTACTATTAGTAGGCCTTTTACATTTCCGTCTGCTTATCTGTATTTCACATTATCTGTCTGTCGGTCAGTTTCCTTTTGACATTCCGTCCACTACTTATTAATTTAATTTCGCAATATAAATCCGAGCAAAAAAATATTCCATAATGCCTAGTAAGATTTCTGCAAAAAGCGTTTTAGCACTATTTTGTTTTCAGTGTGAGCTTTAAAGCGCTCATTAATACATGCTCAATATGAGAAAGTATAGGTGTGCAAAGCTGCCCGACACTGGTTTAAACACTTTGCCCGAACGAACAGTGTTCGCTATAAATTTATCGCGAACGATGTTTGCCCAGTGTAAAAAGTAAATTAGGGCGAACGTACGAAGATTCCTTCGTTCGCTCTGATCGAATATGACCCCTTTTACATTGATCAAGACTTGAAGTCAAGTTTTTTTGACGTTCTCTTTTGAACTTGAAAGCTTTCACATTGGTCAAGACTTGAATTCAAGTTCTTGTCTCCTTTCCTTGTTTTCTAAAAATAAAACGAGATAGGTAGCAAGCAAATGAATTATAGTTTATAGAAATTTGCAAACTGAATTTTATTTGTTTACCACGATGGAAGTTAACAAAACGTTTTTGCTTAAAAATTTAATGCAAAATTAAATTATATTAAATGCAAAAAAATTTTAATGCAACCGAAGTCTAGCAAACTCACATTGATATGCGAAAAATAAAATAAAAAGCACTGTCAACAATGCGAAAATAGCAAAAGGAACACGAAAAAACACGAAAAATTGCCGGTACAGCTTCAAGTTTCTTTTTCCCTTCCGTCGCTTCCGATGTGCGGCGAATTGCCTACAAACTCTGAAACTTGACTTCAAGTCTTGACCAATATAAAAGGGGTCTAAGCTTCGATCTTTTTGGGCGAATCCGGTGTTGCGCTGTGTTTAAAAACAGAAAAGTAGCAAATAGGAGTAGCTTAAGAGAATAATTTATGAAACGTACTAAAATATGTAGTAATTTATGTTTTATGTGTTTTAAAGTGTTCTGTTAATTTTCGCTGCAATATAATTGTATCGTGTAAAGCCCAAATTAAGTTTTTTAAGCGGAAAAAACCCTATATTTAAAGTTTAATTTTAAAGCGACTGTTTATTTGATGTAATTTTTTTTAATAATAACTATATTATGGATAGCAAATATTATTTAGTATAGCAGGAGTCCGCAATAGAGCTTCTCAAATAAAATAAAAAAAATATTTTAGGTTCTGCTGAAACTTTTTGAGTTTTTAATTTAAGATTTTAGAAAAATGTGGATATAAACCAAAATGGTAGTTGAAAATTCGATTTGTGACTAAAAGCAATTCTTTAAAGTTATAACATAAAAAGTATTTCTCTAAAATAAAAATCGTACTACTAAAAGTACCAATTGTATTTGCTTAATAAGTGCATACAATTTGGTAGCAGTTTTTATTTAATTGACTTAAAATTTACGAAATTTATTGACACGAAAAATGTGAAAACATTTCTAGGCCTATAACGGTTCACAACACAACAGTAATTACTGTTTTATTGTGTACATTACTAATATCTAAAATAAGACACAGCAATGTATTGCTGTGTACCGTAATAGGCCTATTCATTTTTAAATGGGCCCTAAAGTTGAACACACGTCTTTTCTATAATAACTAATAGAGTAATATATTGTTATGGAGTGGCAAACCATTTGTTGTTGAGAAACGGAGTATAAGTTTTAGTACTAATATAAAAATAAGGGCAAACTGCACAAATTGCTGCTTACACCGCCTAAACGTACAAGATGGTGGCCAATGTTTGTTCGCGAATGATGTTCGTGCGGTCTAAACAGTACTACGAACGAAGAATTTATTGCAATAAATTGTTCGCGATAAATTTTTCGTTCGTTCAGGCAGTCTAAACCTACAGTAATATAGTGTGTTTATACCCAAGCACTGAATCGACTTCAGTGAGAGAGATTGTGGAAGCGTTTTCAAAATTTGACAACTCAAATAAGTTTGTCAATGAAAGCAAAAACGCTGATTTTCGCAACTATTTAAAAATAAATTTTTTGTTTATACGCACTTTCTAAGTGACTTGAAAATTTAAGAACCGATTTGAAATTTAATTTTCTTAAATCACTTTGAAATTTTCAAGATGGTTTGAAGTTCAATTCGAATCAAACCGAATTCGTTCAAAACAACTTGAAGCGTCGAATAAACATGGTATATATCATATTTGAAATTATTATTTGCATTATTTCTACTAAATTTGCGTTATTAAGGTACTAAAAATATATTTTATTTTTAAAGCTTATAATTTAACCTTTCGTTTGATATATTAATATGTCAACATTTATATATATATATCTATGTTGCCTTAAGAACAATTATTTATTGTAATGGTGATATAAGAAAATATGGAATAAGAATACTTAGGCAATTCACAGTTCATGCTAATTAATGTTTAATGTGCTAATTCTGAAATGTGCTATTTTGCCTGTTAATTTTTTGTTTTTGTTTTGCATTTAAACACAAATTAAACCGGTGTTGCCATTTTGTACATGCCCTAAGGCATGCTTTTGTAGAGTGTTAATGTTTTATTTCGTGAAAAGCTGTTTTACGCGAAAAAAATAGTTGCCTGGTAAAAAATGTTGATGAAGTTTTCAATAAAACTGAAATTTAAATTGAGTTATTTAACTTTTAATTAAATCCACAACATCTGAGCTGCATATTAAAGATTCCAGCGCTGTTTTGAAACTGCAAATCAATACTTTTCACTTAAGTTATGCTCATGTTGTAAAAAATTAGTACATTAAAATATTATATATTAAAACATTACAATGAACTGTGAATTGCCCAACTGTAGTATCTTGTTAAAATATTTGTTGAAATACTTGTTGAAATATTATATTAGCTGCGTTCCTTTCGCCTTAATATAATCGCGATAGCAAATTTTCTCAAAGGAATGGCAAGAAAAACGACTCGTAGAGGGCACTACCGTTGCAGTCAAGTTTAAATTTAAACAAGCAATCATGATACAATAACTATTAGGTGTCATGAGAACGTTTGTCGTTCAAAACTATTGTGAACTGTTATGGTAGCGATACCTTATTGAATGATGTTTTTCTCTGAATGTGTTTTACTCAAAACGTTAGAAAAATTGTAAATTATTTAATTTAATTATTAATATTATGCAATTATATAAATAATTTAAGTGCAATTGCTGGCTCCTCTGAATGCGTCCAATGTGTGTGACACACGCGGTTTGTTTTGTTTTATTTTGTTTAACATTCGATGGTCGCAGCTCGTGAGAAAATAGGTGGCTGTCATGGCTACCTAATAGTCATTGTATCAAACAAACAAATAATTCAAAAAATGAAATGACAGCTCATAGAAATATACAGGTGCGGCACCTATGTTTAAAATTTTTTAAAGGCTACATAACAATTTTATATGGGTAGCAAAAATAATCCTGTTTGTTATAGGATTATTATTTTTGTTTTTGCTTTGCATGTAAAAAAAAATAATCTGGATTATTAATAGCGCAAAAAAATAATCTGGATTATTAACATGGAAAGTATGTATTTTAAATACGCGGTGGTTTCTACTGAATAAGGAAGTATATAAGGACATGGAAAGTATGTATTTTAAATACGCGGTGGTTTCTGACGATTAAAAGTCACGACGATCGCTTGGATGTGAATAAATCAGAATCTGCTTAAATGTAAATTGAATAATTTAAATGTAAATGTAAATCACTTAAATGTTAATAAAATCGAAATTTGCTTAAATGTAAATTGAATAATTTTTGGTATTCGCTTAAATGTGAATAAAATTGGGATTTGCTTAAATGACAGTAAAATAAAGTTTAAGTGCTTATTAAAAATTTTTTTAATACTTTACAGCTGGTGAAGACAGCGGCCAGTTGTGGCAAAAATGGCTTCGGTCTTTTAAATACCTGTTGCAAGCAATGAATATTGAAGATGATGCCATAGGAAAACCATCATTTGAGTGTGTCAAAAGGAAACTTTTCAGTCGTGGTAGGATAGAAAATATCAAGTTGAATAAAATTTGTGTGTTTTGAAATAAATTTATCTTTTTTGTTGTGTCAAATGGACGATGAAATTTTGACACTTACAAATTTTGACGTTTCACATTTCGGTCGTGTTTTAGTGCAAATATTTTATTTAATTTGCATTTTGTTCAATTTGCGACATATTTAATTTGAAAGCTTGTACTTGCAACTTATTTCGTAAACTTGTAATATTGTAAACTTAAAAAACTTCAAAAATAATAATATTTAAAAAAAACGAAAGTGTGTGCGTGTGTGTGAGCCAATGATCTCCCGGTGCATCAGCAAGTGCAGCTAAGTTAAATTGGCTTTCTTTGCTGGTGCCATCACCAGTATCCTCCAAGTGCCATCACCAGCAGCACAAGCAAGTGAAGCGCAAATTTCCAGATTCTTTTGCTTGCCAACGTTCTCCGAGAGTCGCCACGAGCAGTATCAGCAAGTGCAGCACAATTCAATTGACTGGTCAAATGGGACAGAAGCACCATTTCAGCATGTCTCAAGCGCAGAGCCAAATTTCTGCCAGTTTTTATTTTTATTATTTTGTTATTTTTTAAGTTAACAATATAACAAGTTTACGAAATAAGTTGCAAGTACAAGCACTCGAATTCAATACTTCGCGGAAATTGATGTGTTGTTGTTTTTTCTTTATTTTTGAGTGTGTCAAAAATTCGCTTTCGATTATCAAAATTTGTAGTAGCCCCTGGGGCTTGTACAAATTTTGACAATTATATTCACTTCACAAATGCCAAAATTTGCTCTACCAACTGTCAAAATTTGATCATTCGACAGAAAAGTTTCCGATTGACACACAGCCATAAAATATAAGATGTTTTTACATTAAATGAACGACAAAGCACAAGAAGTATTTGAGCGACTGCAAGACTCATAGGATGATCAAAATAGAGGACCACTACTTTCGGTTGAACGATATATACCACATTAATCAAAATTTGAGATAGTTGTTGAAAAACTGAATGTTTTGCACCAAAACAAAATAGAGCATATGAGAGGTATATGTTTAGACTAATGAAGCAAGAGCAAACAGAAAATGTTGCTGCATTTGCAATCAGATCGGATATCCAAGCTGGGCGATGTGATTTTGGTGCGGATAAGGATAATCAAATAAAATACCAAATTATTGCGGAATGCCAATTACCAACATTGCGGCATGAGATGCTAAATCGGGAAAAAGCAAAAGGTATTTAACAATACTACGGAACCAATGAGAGTGGCCCATGAGGTTGCCAAAATCGATACTGGGTATGTTGAACAAAGTCGAAGACGTTTTAATAGCCAAAATCAAAATCGTTTTAATTTTGACAAAACGGTTGACTGCCAGAGATGTGGATTGTTGGATCATAATGTTGTCGATGAAAAGTGCCCTGCAAAAGGCGAAACATGTTTTAAGTGTGGTGGATTTGGCCATTTTGGTCCCAATTGCCGTTCAAAGAAACGTTTGCGCCCCTTCATTGAAAGACCAAATGACTACTTTTTAAAAAATAGTCATTGAAAGACAAATAATGAACGGGCAGCCCAATCTTAAAAAAAATGAAGTAGTTAAGTACATTTCTGAAGACAAAGATGAGTATGTTTTTAAAATCACTGATTGTGACAGCAAGTACGAGGTTCGGTGCAAAATTGGAGGAGGATTGCAAATGGGGTCATTGATTCTGGATCCAAGTACAATTAATTGGACCAGAACACATTGGAATTACTGAAGGCCCAAAAAGTGGTACTAAAAAATCAATGTAAGCATTCGGGAAAACTTTTCAAGGCTTGTGGTGGACATGCACTAGACATACTTGGTGTTTTTGATGCCCAAATCGAGTTTGGGAAAGATAACATAATGGCACAATTCTACGTTATTAAAGGCTATGGCAGCTTGTTAATTGGAAGAGATACTTCTGAATCACTTGGCATATTAAAAATAAACTGTGAAGTGAATAAAGTTGAAAGCGTTGTAAGAACTCACGGTGCACTAAATAAAATTAACGATTTAGTCACAGAAATTCCAATTAAAACTGATGTTAAGCCTGTCATACAACCGTATCGGCGAGTTCCAGTAGCGCTTGAAGAAGCGGTTGACAGAAAGATCAACGAATTGTTAGAACAAGATATAATCGAAAAAGTAAATGGTCCTTCAAAATGGATATCGCCTGTTCGCATTTGTCTTGATATGCGTCGCGCAAATGAGGCAATACAGCGTGAAAACCATCCACTTCCAACAATTGAATATTTCTTGCCACATATCGGGGGAGGGAAAATATTTTAAAAATAAGATGTAAAGAACGTATTTCATCAAGTGGAAATATCTGAAAATTCTAGAGAGATTACGACTTTTATAACTCGAAAGGGATTGTTTAGATATAAAAGATTGATGTTTGGGATACTTATCTTGTGCTCCAGAGTTGTTTAAAAAAATTATGGGAAGAATTTTGTGCGAGTGTGAAGGATGTTTCAACTTTATAGACAATATAATTAAATACAGATCTACCAAAGAAGAACACAACAGTCGATTAGAAAAAGTACAGAAGACCTTAAAAGAAAATGACGTGATGCTAAATTTGGACAAATGTATGTTGGGAGTCACAGAGCTCAAATTTCTTGGTCACCACTTTTCTGCAGCCGGTATAAAGCCAGATGAGGAAAAGTTATCAACAATAAAGTCATTTCGAACTCCCAAAACCGCAGAAGAAGTCAGAAGTTTTCTCGGTTTGGTCAACTATGTATGTAAATTCGTCCCAGACTTAGCCACAAGTACAGACCAGTTGCGATACTTAACAAAGAAAGGAGTTTTACTTTCGACTCGCGTCGTTTCATCACCGAGGTCGTGAAGCGCGACTAGCCAGCTGTAATTGTGTTTGTGGTCCATCCGCTGATGCGACCGACACAATTAAAGTACAGTTTTAAATAGAATCAAAAAGATTCATAATTTGTGATGGCGTTTTAAAATCTATCGATTATGGCCAAATAATTTCCTCATCAGTGAGGAATCTTCTTGAGCTAGGGAAGCCTAGTTCTCGCAGTAACTTAAATATCAAAAAAAAAAAAAAAAAAAAAAAAGGAGTTTTATTTGAATGGGGACCAAGACAAGAAGAAGCATTTAAAAAATTGAAAAATATGCTGACGGATGAATTAAAACTGGGATATTATGATCCTTGAGAGAAGACACAACTTATTGCGGACGCTAGTCCAGTAGGATTGGGAGCAGTTTTGATTCAAATTAATAGCAAAGGCCCACGAATTATATCGTATGCAAGCAAAAGTTTATCTAATGTCAAAAAAAGATATGCACAAACAGAAAAAGAGGCATTGGCGTTGGTGTGGGCAGTAGAAAAATTTCATTTTTATCTTTTTGGACGAGAATTTGATCTAATAACGGACCACAAACCACTGGAAGTTATATTTGATCCTAAATCTAAGCCATGTGCACGAATCGAACGCTGGATTCTTCGTTTACAGTCGTATAAATATAAAATCATACATAAACCTAGTAAATCAAATATTGCGGACCCATTATCAAGATTGGCTGTTGGCTCAAATTCATATTCTACGTTTGATGAGGGTGCTGAACACTATGTGAACTTTGTAGTAACAACGACAACACCAGTGGCACTTAAATTGTATGACATCGAGCAAGAATCTTCTAATGATGATGAGATAAAAGCGGTAAGATTGGGCATTTTCAAAAATCAATAGATTTAAATCGCAGCTCCATACAAAGTATTTAAAGAAAAATTATTTATGGCTGGCGAAATACGACTACGTGAAAACCGTATTGTCATACCTGTTAATTTACGAGAGCGAGTTCTTCAATTGGTACATGAGGTTCACCCTGGCATGACTGTGATGAAAAAAAGATTGTGATCGAAAGTATGATGGCCGAAAATTGACCAATATGCAGAGCAATGTATAAAAAAATCTTACGGATGCACATTAGTATCGGCACCAGAAGCAGTAGAACCAATGAAGCGCAAAGAGTTACCATCAGGACCATGGCAACACTTAGCTATTGGTTTTCTTTGACCTTCTTGGACTTGAGTTCTTGTAGATTACTGCAGTCGATTTATTGAAGTTATGAAGAAAATTAATGCATCTGAAACAATCAAGAGATTGTCAATTATATTCTCTCGTTTTGGTTGGCCATTGTCGATTACTGCAGATAACGGTCGGCAATTTATATGTGACGAATTTAGAAATTTCTGTGACATTAATAATATCAAATTAATAAGTATAACACCATATTGGCCACAAATGAATGGTGAAGTAGAACGTCAAAATCGGTCGATATTAAAACGCTTAATTATATCTCAAAATACAAACAGGAGTTGGTTAAAAGATTTACAATATTATTTGCTGATGTATAGGTCAACACAGCACTCTACTACATTAAAAACTCCTGCTGAGCTTTTATTCGGAAAAAATATTCGCGATAAATTACCTGACATTGCGAGACCACTAGAAAAAGATGAAGAACTAATAGATCGTGACAAAGAAAAAAAAAAAAAGAAAAGCAGCTAAAAGTTATTATCAAAATTTATAATTTTTGATCTTAAAATTTTGGCTGTATTTCCTCATTTATTCGATACGTTCGCAATAACTTTTGTTTGTTTCTTTATTCAGTTTTGATTATCCGGAATATTCTTGTTGTATTTCGTTGTTCTTGCGGAATATTCCAACCGCGATCTTTTTATACTATCAGCTAAGGTAGAATAAAAAGAATATTCCTTGTGTGTGAGGTTATATTCGATTGTTTGAAGTAAAATGGCGCTAAATGAAAATGGTAAATTTTTTTAGTTTAAATGTTTTAAATTGCATTGTTGCATTTTTATTTTTTAAATTTTATCTGGTGTATTTGTTGTCTTTAATTTAATACGAAAAATATGTTTCTGGTTTTACCAAAAAAAAAAAGTTCTTTCTTTTCCCATACTAGCCGCATTTTTTCCAACATCCAAATCCTATTTTCATACAAACAAAATCCTGCTATGGATTTAGATTTTGTGAACTTGTAGTTTGAAACATCACAGCCAGTTGGCGTATAATAAAGTAAGTGATCGTAAAAAGTATTATTGGCGTTCTCATCTTTGACTTCAACGCCATCTAGTTGTCAAATACCAGATTTGGATGTTGGAAAAAATGCAGCTACTGTTCCTTTATTCATTCTGTTCTGGATAAACAACAATATATTTACCTATATTCTATTCGTTCTTTTCTTTGTCCGGAATGAATTAAGAAATACACCCTATGATTTGCAATTAAAAAAATTCAAAAAACACGTTAAGGGTATTCAGAGGTAGTCTTGTTACGGTGTTAGATTGTTGAAATTTTGATGTACGTGTGAACACCCTCAATTAATTATTGTGCTGCACCTACACCTCTGTCAAAATTAGATTGTAAAGACCCCTTTTATATTGATCAAGACTTGAAGTCAAGTTTCAGAGTTTGTAGGCAATTCGCCGCACATCGGAAACGACGGAAGGGAAAAAGAAACTTGAAGCTGTACCGGCAATTTTTCGTATTCCTTTTGTTATTTTCGCGTTATTGGAAGTGCTTTTTATTTTATTTTTCGCATATCAATGTGAGTTTGTCAGACTTCGGTTGCATTAAAATTGTTTTGCATATAATTTAATATAATTTTACATTAAATTTTTAAGCAAAAACATTTTGTTAACTTCCATCGTGGTAAAAAATTAAAATCCAGTTTGCAAATTTCTATAAACTATAACTTATTTGGTTGCTACCTATCTGGTTTTATTTTTAGAAAACAAGAAAAGAGGACAAGAAATAGAATTCAAGTCTTGACCAATGTGAAAGCTTTCGTCAAGTTCAAAAGAGAACGTCAAAAAAACTTGACTTCAAGTCTTGATCAATGTAAAAGGGGTCTAACTGACAACAAAAATATTTAACACTGCCCCATAACAATGGGGTCGAGGCATGGCAGAATAACCAGGTAAGGTAAAGAGATTCACCACATCGACAGCTAATGTCAAAATTAATTTTAGCGATGCCACTTTTCAGTATTGTTGATCATTGTGAGACAAATGCTTTGAGGGGAATTTTTACTTGGGTAAATGGGATAAAGTAAGAAAAAAATGTATATTTAATAAAACAAATAAGTTTTTACGTGAATTTAAAGTTTTATTTTCACTTATTTAATAGTGCCCATTGTTTTTTGTTTTTTTTTTAATTCTTAATTTTAATATAAATATCAATTTAAAAAAAATCAAAAACACAAAAGCGCGACTGTTTGAAACAATGACATTAGAGAGAATGGCTTAACCTACCTTATTATATCAGCAAATTCTTCAAATTTTGCTTAAAAATAAAAACGTGTACTTCCCCGTTTTCCAGTTTAGTATAAATAATAATATTAAACAGATTCCACTCTCAGTGCGCATAAATGTGCAGCCTACATCACATGTGAAAATACATGCACACAAAAAACACATACACAACAAACGAATCTAATTGGCTTATTGGAAAACAAACGAAATACAAAGAAACAGTCAAACTGCTGTAAAAACACATAAAGCAACACCTGTTAATGGAACAATAAAAACCACGTTCATCAAACATGTCATTGGGCTACTTAAAACTAGCAGACTTTTGGTTTGTAGATCTTTCATATAAAACAGCAACATTAGTACAATATATAAAAACGGGTTGGAAAAGTGTGGTATTAATACTACGGGGCTTTTTAGCCACACTGAAAACCACGCAACTGTGAAAACCCTTAATGATACAATCATGGATTTTTCTTTGAAGATATGGCAGCACTGTATTTTGTGATTCTGACATTAGCTGTCGGTGTGGTGAATCTCTTTACCCTTCCTGGTTATTCTGCCATGGGTCGAGGTATTGTTAAAGTGTTGAGTTCTTGAAATATGACAAGACGTGCATTTTGTTGTTGTGTTGTTGAAATAATCAAAGAAGTAAAATGTAAGGAAGTGGTGTAATAGCAGAAAAGTGTGGTATTTTCTATATTGGTGTTGGTTCACACAAATACAGAAACAATCACAAAGGGCCGTATTCGGTTGTATCGTAAAAGAAGGCCCAAACTGTTAAAGTTTGTTCTTATGCATTAAAATTTTAGAAACATTTCAAGAATAGCAAAAACTCTAATTATTTAAAAAATTTTTGATCGCTCGCAATTGGCTTAGAAGTTATAGGCATCCAACGTTGGAAAAAGTAGACTAAAAATTTAGCTTATTTTTTATGTTTTCCAACAAAACTAAACTTTATGGGTATCAAAAGAGAGATAATACAAGTATCTATTCAACAAGATATCAAACATAAAAATACATGCATTTAAGAAACAACCCTTTTTTTTACTTAAAATCGCGAGGTTTTTTCAAATTTAATAAAAAAAATAAATGTATCAAAAGGAGGCCTTCGGATGCTGCTTAGGGTTTACAAACCTCAGTAAGTACCACACAGGCTTCTCTGTCTACAGCAGTTCTGAATGTAGTTATCTTTTTAATAATTCTCTTTTTAATGTATTGCTTTCGTAAAAGAGAAACCACTAGTCTTTCAGACAAATTCTAATTATAAAAAATTATTTCTTAATGAATTCTTATGGAATTCTAAATTTGACACCTCGTTGAATAAATACGCACATTACCTTTGTTTTTATACCCATAAAGCTTAGTTTTGTTGAAAAATTAGAAAAACTGCAAGATTTTTAGGTAATTTTTCTATATTTGAAGGCCTATAAATTCTAAACTTCAACTTTAATTACAAATTATATTAGGTTAATTTTTTAAAATCCTTATTTTTTTGGGTGTTTCTGCCTACTTGTTGTGTAAAAATCAGAAAAATTTAACAAACAGGTACTTAATCTGATTCACTATGCTGAAAACAAGAGCGCCCCAAACATGTATTCAACTGCGAAGAATGACTGCGCCCCTGAAGCAGTGTTTATGTTTTGACAGATGTGGTTTGATCAAACTGTAGGAAAATCAACGGGGTCTAAATTGCATTTTTAAACCATTTTTAATAAGAAATATATACATTTCTAACACAAATAAGTTAAAAAAATATCGTTAGAAACTAAATAAAGCACTTTTGTTAAAAGAATTTAAACCGTATGGACATATTTGCCTGTGGAACAAATGCGCATTGTTTTTAAGTTTTCAGGAACTATTATAATTCTTAACGGCACAACTCATATTGCATTTGTTTTAGTGGTTTTTTTTTTAATTTTGTTGCTTTTTAAGCAGTGAAAAGTGCTTAAAATTAAATTATTTTCAACTATTTTGCTGAGGAGTCTTCCAATCAGATGCCAGGGTTCTCAAAAATGTCAAAAAACACACTCTTTCTCGCTCGCACAATTTACGAATGGTGCGACAGTTCACGTACAGTGTATGTGTAAGCAACACCATTTCCTTATATTTTACTTCTTTGGAAATAATCAACACTTCAGCAATCTAGCACCGTAACAAGACTACATCTGAATACCCTTTTGGACATATTAAAAGTACTGGGTAACTATTGTTATTTTTCAGAATGGGGCTGTCAAAATGCATACAAGAATTAAATTCTTAATTAAAAGATTAATAATCAAAACAAATAAAAAAATAGTAGGCAGTAACAAATTAGTGAAAACAATACTTCGGAATAACATAAAAGTTTATTTGCTTACATGAATTAAACTGTAAGCTTTAGATCAAGTAAATTTTTAAGAAGGCAACAACAACAACAACAACTCAATCACATGACAAGAGTCAATCACTTAGCTGACTAGACAGTCTGTTTCAAAAATCGCTACATTTTTCTCTTCAGTAGTCTTTTAAATGCTTAACTCAACTCAATCAACTCAATTAACTCAACTCATTCAACTCACTGTTTAAATTCGCAGATTTAGGAATTCATTCTTTTGAATGAACCGAGTTTTTTGCTTCGCCAGAAACTAGTGTTCTAACTGAAAGGTGGCTATTTTCAGAACCAAATGTTCAACTGCACATGACTTTGACCGAAATCGATCAATTATTAGATTATTTAATTAATTTTACATTAATTAAACTTATTTGGCCGTGCTCCGCCATAGTTGGTTAATTAGTTTTATGATCTATTAAATTATTGCATGAATTAAATTATGAGCTTTAGATCAAGTAAGTTTAAGAAGACAACAACAACTCTGTATAGAGTCAATCACTTTGCTCACTAGACAGTCTGTTTCGGAAATCACTACATTTTCCTCTTCCGTAGTCTTTGAGTGATTAAGCTGTGATCAAAGCTCACAATTTAGTTCATGTAATAATTTAATAGATCATAAAACTAATTAACTAACTATGGCGGAGCACGGCCAAATAAGTTTAATTAATGTCATATTAATTAAATGATCTAATAATTTATCGATTTTGGTCAAAGTCATGTGTAATTGAACATTTGGTTGTGAAAATAGCCACGTTTAAGTTAGAACACTAGCTTCTTGTGAAGCAAAAAACTCAGTTGATTTCTATGACAAGTTGATTTCGACAAACTGTCGAACACCAATGAATATTGAAATAAATAAAGAAGCAACTAGAACAGATGGCAACCTTGGTAGAGTTGATGGCGGTGATCTATAAATAGCCTACTGCTTTGAAATATCATATGACTAGCAGCCATACAATTAAAAAGAATGAATTCCTAAATCTGCGAAGTCATATACTAATTTAAACAGTGAGTTGAATACAGCTTAATCACTCAAAGACTACTGAAGAGGAAAATGTAGCGATTTCCGAAACAGACTGTCTAGTCAGCTAAGTGACTGACTCTATACAGAGTTGTTGTTGTTGCCTTCTTAAACTTACTTGGTCTAAAGCTCACAATTTAATTCATGTAATAATTGAATAGATCATAAAACTAATTAACTAACAGTTTATTTATTTATTTAAATATACCGTTATAACACAAAAACGACGATTTTTGAGTTAATGATACGGAAGTGTGTATTTTAGCATGATCTATCTGTCAAAAAATGGTACTGCTATCTTATTTACTCATTACGTGGCAACCATAGAAGTAAAATATAAGGAAGCGCCCTACAAGAAGACTATCGGTTATTTAACTAAGCAAAAACGGTTTTTCTAAACTGAAATATCGGTTACCTCTTCATACCAAGTTTCGGTTATGCTAGGAAGAGCCTCGGGAAGAAATTAACCGAAACTCGTGTATACGTGTGATCTGGCATCCCTTTTTCACACGTATCAATTTCCAATACCATCGAAATATAGCCGTCTCGCTCTCTCTCTCGTTAGGGTTAACATAAATACAGGTTATAGGCAACCAAATCTCACCAGATAGATGTAACCGAAAACTCGGTTATATGTAACCGTTAGATATAACGTAAAAATCAGTTTTATCTAACGTACCTCTTAAAAAATAAAAATGCATGCAATTCGTTGGTGTCTTGAAACAAATGGTTTTAATTTATTATAACATTTTTTATTGTTGTTGTTGTTGTTGTTACTGTTGTTGCTGCTACTGCGAGCCACTTCTGTGCCGACGACTTTGAGAGTGGAATTAGATGTGGCGAATGTTGAAATGCTCACTGCATTCTTGATATTGGCAAGCGTGCTTATTGGCTCATCCTTCTTTGATGGGTAGCAGCGTTCCAACAGTAAGCAATTTAAAGATATTTAATTTTTTTATTGCAGAACTTGGTTTTTGTTAGTGAAACCAGGAATGGTAAACTACAATGGCGGATATGCAAAAATTGGACATGATTTTTAATAATGATACCTTCTCTTTCTTTCACATGCACTTGCTAAAATGTTCATATTTTTCCCTGTTTCACAATTTTTGACACTGAAATGAGTATGCGAATGTGGTTGTAAATAGAAAAATGTATGTGATTGTGTTAGAGTTTTGGTTAGCTATTTCTTGTAGGGCGGTGTAGTTGAAGTAGAATGAAGTACTTTACAAACACAGTGAAGTTGACACAAACACAAAAACATTCAAACAGGGCCGCATTCAATTATGTAGTAAATAAAGGCGTAAATTATTTTTTATTTTTTGGATGTATGCTTACTATGCAATTTTTATATACCACCGTTTTATAATATGTTGCGTTACCAATTTTTTTACAGAGAAAAGCATTGCTAAAATAATGTAAAAGACATGAACTCGGAATAAGACTGAAACGACAAAAGTTACTTTTAATGATTTTTTAAAAATTCATTTCAAAAAACTATTTTTTATATACTATTTAATTGATATTAAAATAACACAAAAACTAAACAACTAAAATACATACTAAATTAAACTCTTTTAAAATAAATAGTATTGTGTAGTTTTTTCCGAACTGTGGGCTTTTAATTAGTTTTTTTTTATATAAAAATACCTAGTAATAGCTTGTAACCTTAGGTTGCTAATCCGCTTTAATTTCATGTCCAGTTTTCAAAGAAATTGTAAACAAATAAATAACTATTAAAGCTTATCACAATATGAAAAAAAAAATTAAGGCCCTTGCCACCCTAAATAATGAATGCGCTCATGAAGCAGAACTTGTGTTTTGACAGATGCTCTTCCTCAAAAAAATTTTTTTTTGCTCGGGAAGGGCTGATGTCAAATAACGACGCTCTATCTCTCTTCCTCAGCGCCGAAAATTCCTTCTACACACGTATAGTGTGTGTGAGTATAACACCACTTCCTTATCTTTTATTTCTATGGTGGCAACATAATATGCCGTTGTTTCGTTTGGCATCTTAGACCCTGTCCACACTGGTCTCACTCAACCAAATCACCCAATGTCAAATAAAAGTGAGTCGCAAAATTTTTAAAACTTTTTAATACACTGCCTCATTTCATTCACCTTCCCACTTTCTCATGATACAAATAACTACAGATAAAGTATTGCGCATGTCCGCCATCTTTGCTGTGACGTGCAAGGTGCTCCTTGGTTGCAACGTAGTCACAATTTATTCATAGGGTATAAAGATTTTAAAATGCCTACATTTTCTTATGAAAACTTGTTTTACTGAAATGAAATAAATATTGTTAAATAAAGCTTCTGTCAAAACACAAGTTCTCCTTCATTAGCGTATTCATTCTTTAGGGTGGTAAATAAGAGGGCCTTAATTTTTGTTTGGTATGAGGATAAGCTTTATTATTTACAAATTTTTTTACATATTTCTTTGGATACTTGACATGAAATTAAAATGGATTGGCGCCCTAAGGTTGGAAGCTATAATTAGACTCTTATATAAAAAAAACTGATGAAAAGCCGACAACTCGGAAAAACTGCACAAAACTTTTTCTGTTAAAGGAATTTAATTTGGTATGGATTTTAGTTGTTTAGAGTTTGTTTAGTTTTAATATCAATCAAATAGTTTATAAAAAAAGTTTTTTGAAATTAGTTATTAAAAAATCATTAAAAGTAGCTTTTTTAATTGTACTAATGTTTTTGCCTTTACATTTTACTAATGTCTGTAAAAAAATCGGGAACGCACCATATTGTATAATGGTGCTGTATAAAAACTACTTAGTAAACATACATCTAAAAACGAAAAATAGTTTACGCCTTTCTTTACTACATAACCGAATGCGACCCTGTTTGAATGCGTTTGTGCTTGTGTCAACTTCATTGTGTTTGTAAAGGTCCCTATAGACGAGCAACTAATCGAACAACTGATTGATCAACTGGTTTGTGTTTTTCCTACAGACACAACTTTCAATTGATAGCAGATGTTAAAATTCAGTTCAAAACATTTTATTTATAAAATGCCCATAGCAGAACTTCAACAAAAACCGAAGAAAAAATTCAGTTTTCCGTTTAGTTGCTAAGTTTGCTAAAAACACGACAACTAGTTGATCAACTCGATGAGGTTCAGCCGAAAAAATCAAAACCAAGCGGGTCGAGAGCTAATTTCATCTGGGGGGCAGTACAAATGGGGGGGCAGTACAAATGGTGGTGCAAAAAAAGTTCACCAAAATTTCTTCAAAGAAACATGAATGTGAATAAACAAATTTTGTATTTTAGTTTAAAATAAAAAAAAATATAAAAATATATAAAAAATATTAAAATTTCATTATTTTTAAAAGTTCTTCCAATTTCAATATTAGAGATCAAGGATCTTTCATATGGTAATATGAAAATATAAGAAATAATGGTTGCTTTTATAAAGCAAGACTAGGCATATCTTTACATGTTTTAAATGCAATAAGGTACAAAAAGTTATATCAATTTCAATTATTCCAAAATGTTTCTTTCTGTCCTTGCGAGAAACAAACTCTTTCACCACCTCCATCGATTTCAATTCTTCGGTTTTATTTCTGTGAATGTGTATAAGTGCCGCATGAGTGAGTCGTTTCTGTGTTATAGTTGTTCGAAGATACGTTTTAAGTCGTCTTAGTGCACTAAAAGAACGCTCAGATGAAGCTGCTGATGCATGCACAGTCAAAAGCAAAGCAATAAGTTTTTCAACTTAATTTAATAATTTTCTTACAGTATCCGACTTTTTCGCAAACTGGGATACAATCCCACAACAATTTCAAGGTGTTTGGCCAGGCAATTGCTTCAGCAATTTCATCTGCAAAAAAGTCATCTGCATAAAGATCTAGTTTTGTTTTTAGATTTTGTTCAGAAGGCACTTTTCCGTTGAAGGCTTCGATTACAATAATGGTATTCATTAAAATTTGTTAAGTCCTGCTAAACTGCTAAATTGTTAAAGTTAGCAGCTGTTGATGTGAACATACCTGCTAAGACATTTTATAATCAAGTGCTAAACTGATATGTCAAAATCAGCTGGAAGACTTCTACAGCTTAAAATTGAAAAAACTGAATTATTACAAAATCAAACGACGGCGTTTATTTGCACTTGGCTAATAAATAAATAATAAAGCTTAATTAAATAGAAATATAAGTTTCTTACTTCAACCATTTATAAATAAATAAATTGCAAATATTTTGCAAAAATTGTTTGCAAATGTTAATTTGACAACTTTCAATGTAGCAATAGATCTGTGGTTTTAATAACCCGTGTAACCAGTACTCAGTAACCAAAAATGTATTTTTATTTTTATATTACAGTGCGTTAACACTTTTGATACATTTGCTACTCAGAAACTTTGAAATGTCTTAAATCTCTACCAACATCTTTACAAAGTTTTCACTTTTTTATTAAAAAAGGGAAGTTTTTAGACTTTGAAGCTGCAAATCATAAATAATTTGGTACTTGTTAAAACTCATTCACAAAACGATTCATCACCACACTCAATAACTTTGACGTTTCAGACTTAACAAATGGTATCTGCTAAACAAAAACACGGTGCTGAGCTTGTTAACTTGCTAACAAGCTGCTAAGTCTTTTCCCAAACAAAATTTTGACAGGAGTTAACAAATTTGTTAAGTTTAGCAAGTTAGCAGGGCTTAACGAATGTAGTGAATACCATTAATATTTTCCAACGATTCCAGAGTGTCAAGATCTGTTTAAATGTACAATAAGATTTACAAAGTGCCAGTTTACACTAGCTTCACTCAACCGACTCACCGAATGTTAAATCAAAGTGAGTCGTATAGCTGGTGTAAACTTGCAAATATAAAAAAAAAGTAAAATATCAACCTGTTTGATCGAATCTAGCCGTTATCTCATTTGAGAGAAGATCTAAAATTTCGAAATAATCTTTTCGTAGCCGATCATATAATGGCAACTGTACTGAAGGAACCGGAATTCATGATTCTTCAAAGCGTCGATGTGGATTTTCATCAGCTAATTTACAGTAGGGGCTTTCGCATGGTCCAAAACATTGGACCAATATGGCAGATTGTACAACATGTAGTACCATGCGTAAGCTAAAACGTTAGTCGAAATTTTTGGTTTTTTTCTGCCGATTGTACAATATTGTACAACTATGTAAAATTACTGCTCAATTGTTAGGGCATCTAAAAGTTGCTTAGCTATTAGCTGGATGTGTTCTGCTTGAGAGCTTGCAATTAATGATGTTGCACTACAAGTTGGATCGTTCGAACGCTCAATCAAATAGTCCCATTAGTTTTCCATCTAATTTATCGTACAACATGTCGTCCAATATGGAAAGCCCCTAAGAACATGTCAAATTTTTTCTTACCAGAGTTGCAAAATTAACAAGCATTAAGCTACATACTTAAGGGTGCTTTTAAACTAAAGTGGTGGGTTTGCAGTAGAAATTCTACATTTTCTTCTATCTTTTTGCAAACACAGAGAAAGAAAATGGTTATCCGCAAACATGCTTATGAAGAAGAGAGAAAGAAGAGGAAAATATATAATACAAAAATATTATCGTTGTAAAAAAAACTGATATTTTGAATAACTTTTGAAGTTTTCCTTTTAAATTGTTTATCTTGCTAAAAAAGTGGTGGGGCAACTGCCCCCTTTCCCCCCGCTTCCGACGTCAATGATCAAAACTTTTTGATTTTTGATTGATCAGCAACTGGTTGGTAAACTGGTTGAAAAACTGAAATAAACCAAAAACCCAAGAATGATAGAATAAGAGATTACGCTTTGCGCAGGTCCGTTACTTCTGCTAATGCAGTCTGACAACCAGCTGTTCAGTTGACTACGTCACAATATTTTATTTCTTTGAGAAACGTACTGCGATCGGTTGTGTTTTATTTAATTGTGTATATAATTGTGTATATAATTGTGTATATAATATATATACTATATATCGAAGTATATTTGAGAGTTTTTAACTTAAAATTTAAAAAATGAAGTGTGCAGCTTCTAATTGTGGTAACAGTAGCAAACAAATATTTTTCAGAAACCTGATGTTTGCAATAAATACAAAAATTAAACCAAGAAATTGTACAAAACGCACACAAACGAAAACAAAAATACAAAAATATATTAACTTAACAAAATTTGTTTCATTATTTAAAAACTTGGAACTATCATTTATTTGTCCTTTCAATTCACAGGTAAATTAATGGAAATAAAATATCTGGGAACGTTTAAACTACATCAATTAAACTCTTAATAAACATTTTTATAAAATCCAAGTCAAAAAATAATGCTAAAAAATTTTTTTTGACGAAGCTGCTTACTGGCTGTAATAAAATAATAGTAAAAATAATGTTTGCAAAGGAGTTCTTAATAAATTAACCTCTTCTCGTTCCAATAAATTGCTTCTTACTTCTTTTATTTTAATTATACAAACTAAAATGTATGCAATTTTCATTTCTGTGTAGAAATCGTATGCAAAGTGATCGCTCTCCAAAACAGCATTGATATTATGACGTACATGCGCAGAACGACAATTTTGTTGTACTCATTTTCTTGTCTTCGGCGCAATCTTTGTATTCTATCATTCTTGCCAAAAACCCACCTACACACTGCTTATTTTCATCAACCAGCAACCATTTTATCAACCAGTTGTGCGATTAGTTGCTCGTCTATAGGGGCCTTAAAGTACTTCAATTCACTTCAACAACATCGCTTCCTTAGACCCCTTTTATATTAATCAAGACTTGAAGTCAAGTTTCAGAGTTTGTTGGCAATTCGCCGCACATCGGAAGCGACAGAAGGGAAAAAGAAACTTGAAGCTGTACCGGCAATTTTTCGTATTTCTTTTGTTATTTTCGCGTTGTTGACAGTGCTTTTTATTTTATTTTTCGCATATCAGTGTGAGTTTGTCAGACTTAGGTTGCATTAAAATTGTTTTGCATTTAATTTAATATAATTTTACATTAAATTTTTAAGCAAAAACATTTTGTTAACTTCCATCGTGGTAAAAAATTAAAATCCAGTTTGCAAATTTCTATAAACTATAACTTATTTGGTTGCTACCTATCTGGTTTTATTTTTAGAAAACAAGGAAAGAAGACAAGAAATTGAATTCAAGTCTTGACCAATGTGAAAGCTTTCGTCAAGTTCAAAAGAGAACGTCAAAAAAACTTGACTTCAAGTCTTGATCAATGTAAAAGGGGTCTTATATTTTACTTCTATGGAGCCTGTTCTCACGCGCCTTACGTTAGGCGGAACATCGGATTAATTTTGACGTCTACAGGTAAGGTGGGAAGTGGGAAGGTGACAAGTTACGTGAGGCAGCATTTTCAAAAATTTTAAAAATTTTGCGATTCATTTTGACGTCTGTTACTTTGAAGTTTCATTGTGCCTCATTTTCCTCGTGGTTCTCTTATGTTTTAGCGCAAATAAATTTTGTTTTGCATTGGTTGGGTTTTCTGTTTGCGTTGCTGTTTAATTTAAGACTTACAAAGTAATGAATTCTCCGAAATTTAACACCACATTTATGGACTGTTCTCGGAATGCAAAATAAGGCGGGATTAAAAAAGTCGGTAGTAAGAACACCTGACAGATGCATAGTGTCAAAATAACGCCATTACTCTGCCTTTTTTAAGGCGAGTGAGAACAGGGTCATGGTGTGACCCCCGTGTAACTTCGGTGTTCAAGAAAAAATTAAATTTGACGAAAAATTTTATGAGTATGAACACTTTTGTGGTCAAACGATTTGACAAACGATATGATGAGCGATTTGAAGTGTGAACGGAACTAGTCGGTTGACTAGGCAGACTCTCGAAACAGTATAAACCAAGGTTCATTTATAAGGTTTTGGCACTTGAGAGAAATGCGCTCTTTTTCCCGCCTTTGCTCGAACTGTCACTGTGCTTTTCCTTGTTCTAAGCAAGGTTCATTTATAAGGTTGTGGTACTTGAGAGAAATTCACTCTTTTTCCCGCCTTTGCTCGAACTGTCACTAATGATATTCCCTTAACGCTTCTTAAACTGCTTAACTTTAAGCAATTGGGGAATTTAAGCAAATTTTGTATAGGACATTTTTTGCAAGGTTTAAGTGACAATTTCTGTGCGTAAATTATGGAAACATGTTTGCTTAAGCTATCAGCTGTCAAACTTGAAACGATTCTATTATATGCTCAATTAATAACTGCTGAAATGCTGATTGTTTATATATTTAATTAATTTTTCTTTTCACTTTGCTTAGGCATCATAAATGTTTAAATTTTATATTGTTCAATTTATAACAACAGCTGTTATTGTCATATGTGCGGAAAATTAAACAAAATGACAAAGAGTGCATTCCCTTAACAAAAGCTCTGAAGTTTACATGTTTACGAAATGGGAAATTTAAATTTTTAAGGGAATACCATTTATGTGATTTTCCTTGTTCTAAGCATTCATTTTCTTCGTTTCTTTTCATCCATTCTGACAGTTCGACCGAGCTCGCTCTTAAGTGCCACAACCTTATAAATGAGCCTTGGTTCTAAGCATTCATTTTCTTCATTTCGTTTTATCCATTCTGACAGTTCGATCGAGCTCGCTCTCAAGTGTCACAACCTTATAAATGAGCCTTGGTCTTAACGAATTTGACAGCTCATATAAAATCTGAAAATGATGAGAAAACGAAAATTTACCGCATTCAGTGGAGTCAACGGTTTTGGTGGCGATACCTTAGCGAGCGATGTTTTTCTTTGAATGTGTAGTTCTTTAAACGTTAAAAAAGTTGAAAATTATTTTATTTATTTTTTATAATTGCGTAATTACGTAAATAATTTAATTTCAAAGGTTTCTCAAGAAATTTTAACACAACAGTCAGTTACCAACTGTTGACTCCGCTGAATGCGTCTATTGATTTCCTTTGGTTCTCATTATGGGCCGAATAAACGACACAAATAATTTGAGCGAATCGAAAGGTAAAGTTTGTGTAAATATCAAAATCATTTTGATTTTTGCGCAACCAGTTGCACAAACTGGCCACAGATGGCACAGATAAACTATACAAAAGCCGATTTGTGCAAATAATTTGTGTAGCTTATTCGGCGCATTAGTAAAAAGCTGACTTTGAACATTTTGGATGAGAAATGCCCATATTACACGATGTCCGTTTGCTCGGCTTACCAATAATGTTCTTGTTGCTTCCAATGCGAAACTGTCAAAAATTGTTTAAGAATACAACGACATCCATACAACAACCATATTGTACGGCCAAGTGTACGCCGAGCAGGTCGAAATGCATCTATCTCCTCTAGTTCTGCCATGCTTTACACAGTGTCTCCACTGACAATATTTGATTGTTGCATGCGAACTGTCAAATTGAATTTCATGATATATATTTCAAGTGTAGACCACTCATATCATGAAATTGTTCATATAATTAAATTTATCTCTTGAAATATTTCTTGAGATAATCAGTCATTTTTCAGTAAAATAGGTAAGTTTATGCATTTTTAAGAACTTTGCAAGCAAAAATATTGCAAAAGCATTAAAAGAGTCAAGAAACATAAAATGGAAGGGTGAATGGAGGAAATTATTTGGGCAATTCACAGTTCATTGCAATGTTTTAATATGTTAATATTTTAATGTACTAATTTTTAAAAACTGTGAGCACAACTTAAGTGAAAAGTATTTATTTGCAGTTTCAAACAGCGCTGGAATCTTTAATGTGCAGCTCAGATGTTTTGGATTAGCACGAGGCAAAATAGCACATTTCAGAATTAGCACATTAAACCTTTAATAGCATGAACTGTGAATTGCCTTATTAATTTAATAAACTTTTACAAAGAATTCCAAAATGAAATTTCATGAGATTTCATGAGATAATATTATAGCATGAAATCTGGATACCAGAAAATTCAATTTGACAGTTCGCATGCAATCAAATATTGTAAGTGGAGACAGTGTGTTACCGAGCGTTTCCACTGCCTGAACGAGAGAAGCGTTCATCTCGAACAAAACGTAGCGATGAACTCTTCGCTCGCTCTAACCGTTTCCACTGCACAGGCACAAGTGGCGAACATTGGTAGGTCACCATCTCGTTCGTTCGTGCAGTGGAAACTTAAATTCAATGGCCCATTATCACAGTCAAAATAAAGTCGACTTTAAATTTAGTGCAAAGAAGTAAAATACAAGGAAGTTGTGTAATAGTCCCCTTTCACATTGTTCAAGGATTGAATTCAATTTTTTTTTACGTTCTCTTTTGGACTCGACGAAAGCTTTCACATTTGTCAAGAATTGAATTCAATTGTGTTTCATCTATGCTTGCTTTCTTAAAAACAAAAGCGATTGCATCAACAGCTTAAAATTGTTCGTAAAAAATTAATTATAATTCATAAGCGATGGAAACATGCTTATTATAAATAAATATCGAAAATAATTCAATAAAATAACTTGTTTTCAAGTTTCAGTACATCAAACGCACGCCGATACACAAAAAACAAAATGAAGCAATCTGCAAAAAATGAGAAAAGCACAAAAAGAACACAAAAAACGGTACCGGTGTCTCTGTACCGTCAACTTTTTCTCCCTTTCGTCGCTTCCGATTTGCGGCGAATTGCCTACAAACTATGAAAATTGAATTCAATTCTTGAACAATCTGAAAGGGGTCATAGCAGAAAAGTGTGGTATTTTTTATATTGGTGTTGGTTGACACAAATACAGAAACAATCACAAAGGCCCGTATTCGGTTGTATCGTAAAAGAAGGCCCAAACTGTTAAAGTTTGTTCTTATTGCATTAAAATTTTAGGAACATTTCAAGAATAGCAAGAACTTTAATTATTTAAAATATTTCAGATCGCTCGCAATTGGCTAAGAAGTTATAGGCATCCAACGTTGGAAAAAGTGGAGTAAAAATCTAACTGATTTTTTAATTTTTCCAACAAAACTGAACTTTATGGGTATCAAAAGAGATATAATACAAGTATCTATTCAACAAGATATTAAAGATAAAAATACATGCATTTAAGATACAATAATTTTTTTTTACTTAAAATCGCTAAAATGTATTTAGTTGTCTCTTTTTAATAGGAGGCTTTCGGCCGCTACTTAGGGATTACAAACCTCAGTAAGTCCAACACAGGCGTCGCTCTCTACAGTACTTCTGGATTAGTTACCTTTTTAATAATTCTCTTTTTAATGGATTGCTTTCGTAAACGGTAAACCACTAGTTTTTCAGACAAATTCTAATTATAAAAAAAAATTATATCTTAAAAAGTTATGCATGGAATTTTATGTTTGACACAACGTTGAATAAATATGCACATTATTTTTGTTTTAATACCCATAAAGCTTAGCTTTGTTGAAAAACGAGAAAAACAGCAAGATTTTTAGGTAATTTTTCTAAATTTGAAGGCCTATAAATTCTAAACTTGAACTTTAATTACACATGAAATTATATTACTTTTTTAAAATCCTTATTTTTTTTTTTTTGTGTTTCTGCCTAGTTGTCGTGCAGAAATCAGAAAAATTTAAAAAACAAGTACTAAGTCTCATTCACTATGCTAAAAATAAGAGCGCCCCAAAAATATATTCAACTATGAAAAATTACTGCGCCCCTGAAGCAGTGTTTGTGTTTTGACAGATGTGGTTTGAGCAAACTGGCGCAAAATTAACGGGGTCTAATTTGCATTTTTAAACAGTTTTTAACTAAAAATATATATCTTTCTAAAACAAATAAGATAAAAAAAATATCGTTAGAAACTAAATAAACACTTTTGTTAAAAGAACTCAAACCGTATGGACATATTTACCTGTGGAACGAAAGCGCATTGTTTTTAAGTTTTTGGAAACTTTTACAATTTTTAATCGCACAACTTAGGTTGCATTTATTTTTGTGGTTTTTTTCTTTGATATTGTCACTTTTTAAGCAGTGAAAAATGCTTAAAATCAAATTCTTTTCAACTATTTTTGGAGTTGAAGTTAAAGAATCTTCCAATCAAATGCCAGGGTTCTCAGAAATACCAAAAACACTCTCTTTCTCGCTCGCACAATTTAAAAATGGGGTGACAGTTCGCGTACAGTGTGTGTGTTAGCAACGCCATTTCCTTATATTTTACTTCTTTAATTTAGTGCAAGCTTTTTGACAACATATTATATTGAAAAACTGTCAAAAAAGCTTATACTAAATTTAAAGTCGACTTTATTTTGACTACGATAATGGGCCAATGTTTGCGATATTGAAAACTTAAGTAATAAGAAAACTTGACAAAAAAATAACAGTGTTCTTTTGTCTTAAGTTTTTAATTTATTTTGTTCCTTTTTTGTTTTTTCCTACGTTATTAACTACCATTTCAACAAATCTACTTCTCTATTCACAAAGACCCTGTTCTCACTCGCCTTAAAAAAGGCAGATAAATGGCGTTATTTTGACACTATGCATCTGTCAGGTGTTCTTACTACCGGCTTTTTTAAGACCGCCTTAGTTTTAATTCCGAGAACAGACAATAAAATGTGCTGTTAAATTTCGGAAAATTCATAACTTTGTAAGTCTTAAATTAAGCAGCAACGCAAAAAATTAGAAATGAGTAAAAGTGAAAACCCAACCAATGCAAAACAAAATTTATTTGCGCTAAAACATAAGAGAACCAAAATTAATTGCAAAATTTTTAAAATTTTTGAAAATGCTGCCTTACGTAACTTGTCACCTTCCCACTTCCCACCTTTCCTGTATACGTCAAAATTAATCCGATGCTCCGCCTAACGTAAGGCGCGTGAGAACAGGCTCAAAGAAGCACCGGATTCGCGCAAAATGTTCGAGCCATGGTAGAAGGATGGAGGTATATGCAGCGCTGACTGTGCTCTCTTTCCATACTGCCATGTCTGTCAGATTAAGCTGTGTGGCGAATGGAAACAAAAGAAAATAAAGAAAAAGTTTTGCTTTGTCTTGACAATTCTGGCAGTATGCTCTCATCTGGTGCATCTGGTGATTACCCAAGCATAAGGTAACGTAACGCGACGTTGCCAACTGTCAAGCTAAAATCTGTTTAATGATATATGTGTACAAGTCGTTACCGAAACCGTAACGTGGCGTGACGCAGCGTAGAAGTCTGTAGAAAATAGATTTCAACGCAACGTTACGATTTTTGACAATTCGACAGCTGTGGGACAAGCGGAAAACTTTGTTTAACAAAATTTAAAATTTTAATACCATATAAGAAAGGATGCAGTGTTTTTATTATTGAAAAGGAGAAGTTAATAAGCCTACTAGAATAAAATAAGTGCCCTCCACTACGGCGCCTGCACTATGTTGGACTACGATTTCGGTAATCGCTTATGTTCGAGTCAACGTCGCACTGCGCTAAAAGTGTTTCCACAGCACGAATAGCACACGCGAGCATTTTGAAAAAAAAAAACCAATGTTCCGAACCTTGGTTCGCACCAAACTGTTTCCACTGCCTGAACGAACGATAATCCGCATTAGGGCTGTTCACATTTCAAATCGCTCATCAAATCGTTAGTCAAATACAATAGAACAACGTGAAATTTTCATGGAATTCCCACGTTGTTCTATTGGATTTGACAAACGATTTGATGAGCGGTTTGAAATGTGAACAGCCCTATTAGGGGTAAATACAATAGAACAACGTGAAATTTTTATGGAATTCCCACGTTGTTCTATTGGATTTGACAAACGATTTGATGAGCGGTTTGAAATGTGAACAGCCCTATTTAAGTGTGGCAGCTCTCGAAACATTACTTAAAGCTATCTGCATTTTTCCTTTTTTTTTAAACAATTTTAAGCTAAATTTCATTAAATATAACTAGTGATGCCTCCACCAATGAATCATGACTTGAACATAGAAGTGGATGTGCTAACAGCTGGCTCTGCTGCTGAGTTGGTGACAGCAGTTCTAGAATTATTGCTTTATCAGCGCAATCAAATTCCGTTTGTCTACAAAATATACAAATATTATGTTGACAAATGGAAGGACGATGGCGAAAATGTTGACACCGATAATTCCGATGATGAAGTAATCCCCACTATGCACAACTTAAACTTGGAAGCGCAAAGAGAACGCGCTAAACAAACAAAACACTCTATCGTTGCTATGCGTGAGGTAAACACAATTTAATGCATTATAATTTTGTTAAACTTATTTCACTTTGAGCATGTAAATAGTTAATATCACAAGTATTTGAAACTAATACCATAAAGTGCCTGCGTTTTCTGTTCGGTTCTACCATTTTTACGCCCATTGAAGCCTACACTATTAACATTCCGACGGCAGCGATCTCAAGAATGCACTCGCATGTGCATCACCGTATTCCTCAATCACGTTTAAATCAGACTTTAATGTGCGTAACTGTTATCTTGAATAAGTATTTACTTTAAAGAAATACTAGTGTGCATTTTTATTGCAGCAACCTGTTAACTAGTGAAGATCTCAACGCGGTCTTCTCAAAAAATCTCAGTCCCACCAACGTATTTCTGGAAATAGAAATGCTTGAAAATAGTTTGTTCGTTGAAACTTCTCCCAAAACTAGAGTTATTCCTAAAGACTTTTGTGAACTACCTGCCAATTGTAAGGATATCCAGTTACACTTAAAGCATACAAAACCGATCCCTTGCGATACTATTGCACTGCAATGTTGCGAAGAGATGGAGATTTTTAAGGATATGATTCACCTGAGCCTGTCACAAACAGTTGAGAATGATGTTAAAGAAGACGAAACTAAAATCATGAAATCGGCGCTTAATACAGCATGGTGGGAGGCGGAAATATTTGTACGTGGCTTTAAGGAAAAACCGATGAAAGCTGGTAGTTTCTGGACAAAGTGAGATGTGATTTTTGTACTTTTAGCAGTTTAGAAATACAAGGTAAAAATTAGTCAAGCAAAACATTGTTAAGATCTTAATAAATTTAAAAATATTTAAATACTGAGTTAAAATAAGTATTTTTGTGAAACATTGGCCGCATTCAGCGTAGACAACTGTTGTGAACTGTAATGGTAGCGCTACCTTAGTAAGCTATGTTTTTCTCTGAATGTGTTGCTACTCTACACGTCAGAAATTAGATTTAATTCAATTATATATAATTTTCTTGTAAATTTAATTCAATTGCAAAGGTTTCTCACTTAAATTTGCTTCGTTCTTTCTATGTTTTTTACTTTAACAGTGTCAGTAGCAGCATCTGACAGTTGTGCTCTCTTTCTTATGCCGTGGTCAAGGTTCATTTATAAGGTTGTGGCACTTGAAAGAAATGCAATCTTTTTCCACCTTTGCTTGAACTGTCACTATGCTCATGATTCAATTATATATAAGCATGGCACAATTACTGACAAGGTAGTAGCTTAGACTGGCTTTTTTCTCACGAGCGGCGATGGGTAGTTGTCAAAATTAGCTGTTTATGCAATTAATCAAAGAAAAGTGAAAAAATAAGCGACGACTTAAGCATAGCTAGTCAACCGCAACAAACTAAAAACATTTCAATCAACTTCGCGAATAAATTTAATGAATCAAAGACAAGTTAAAAATAAGCGCATAGTCAACAGCAGCAAACTACAACTCCTTTAGCTGTTTTTGACAACTACCAATCGCCAAAAACTGTCACGGCTACCTTGTCAAATAATTATTCTATGTATATAAGGTTGAGTAAGCTGAGAGCACATATCTCTCGGCGAATGTCAGAAACAGCTGTTTGGTGTTGTTATCTTTTACTTTGACATTCGCCGATCCAAATTCCATCCATCCAGCGTTTTCGTTTAAAAATGTCACTGGGTACTTTAAAAAAGGAAACGTTTTCCTTGTTCTATCTAAAAAAAAAACAATAGAACTTTAAAGAGTAAAATCAATTATGCATATATGTATGATATTTATACACCTCTATAATATTAATTTTTTTGTAACTATCATTTATTTATTTAGTAACATTTAAACTAATTTTTACTATATTTATCATAATTTAGTAAAGCCGGACAGGCACGCTCTTTAACAGCCTATTGGCACTGGGGCAAAAACAAAAGAAAAAGAAATGAGCAAACATGAAATAAATTTAAATATCTACAAAAAAAAAACTTCAAGTTACTTGAATCGAGTACAAAAATAGAATTGATTTTTTTTAAAAGCTGAAATAATAATTTGCAGATGAGCATTAAAATTGACAACAAATTTTGAGCAAAACAAGTTCAACACAATGAGGCCCGTTAACTCATCTCAGAAGTTAAACTGCCTTAACCTCAGATTTTCTAAACAAAGTTTCAGTTTTAAACCCAATTAAAATTATTTTCTTAACTCGTCTCACTTTTATCGGCAGTTTACTTAAACTTGGATTTGTAGGTGCTGTTTGTTAAATTTGAGCAGCACTGCAGTAATTTTTTTAAAATTTGGACTTAAAATTTCCCAACATTTCAAAGAGGTTACAATTATTTAGAAAATTTTCAAAATCAATATCAAATTCAACAGCGTGATATTCCAGATTTAAATTGAGATAGTAGACGAATAACAATACATACAGCGAAATGGACGTATGGTGACTAAGTTTAGTAATCTTTACATTTTACTAAAATATTCTTTTTAAGAGGTAAAACTAACCGCAAGCGTGCATCAAATTTCAGCCAGGTGAATATTGACTTACTTGTTGAATTGGTAGCGGAAAGTAAAGAAGCCATTGAAAACTCGAAGACGGATGGGTTTTCAATGAGGAGTAAAAACATAGATTGGAAAGATCTTTCCTTTCAATTTATCGCAACAAGCATCACAACATCAAACAAAATTTAAAAAAAAAAGAAAGGAGAAGAGCAGTGGTACCTCAAAAGAACAAAGGGTGGGCTCCCTCATACTTAACCCACTCTGTAGAAAACATTTAGAGTATATTACCCAAAGAAACTGTGGTAAGAATAAATAATTCATACGATTGCGACGCTGTAGATGGCTTAACGGAAGCTCTTTTTGAATCAGTATCTGAAGAAGGCAGATGTGATATCCAGGCATTGAGTCTTGAAATGAATCAAAACTATGACGATCACAAAGAACCTTTTGATATTTCTTGGGAGGTTTATACTCCCCAAACTCTAAAAAGAGAAAAGCTTATGAATTACAAAATTAAAAAATAAGTAAAATAGCAATAGATAAAAAAATAAAAATTGCACAATTAGAACAAGTTCAAAAGCAAATTAAATTTTGTAACATTCAAATGGAACTCGACAAGTGACAACTGTGAATGGATCTTGTTATGTGTTCGTTATTGTTATAAGTAATAAGGGCTCTCATCTAAGCATGCAAATATGTAAAATATTTAAACTTTTGATGAGCGATAAAGTGTGTATAGCGTAAATGTCGACAAAATGCTAGCTGCGGTTACGGTCAGGGCTAGGATCACTTTTATTCAATTTTAACCCTAACACTGGTACTATTTACATATGTAAATATTTCACTTTTTAAATGGCTACAAATTTGATGTTTTTGGCACGATTTGAACATAATTTACATTCAGTGGCTAATTTTGTTTATTTTAACAAATTTAAAAATTAGCCACTGAATGTAAATTATATTCAAATCGTGCCAAAAACATAAAATTTGTAGCCATTTAAAAAGTGAAATATTTACATATGTAAATAGTACCAGTGTTAGGGTTAAAACATTAAAAAACCTTATTAACACAGAAAACACACGTAGAGTTATGTGCTAGTTTACATACCAAAATAGGATCGGAAATTATGTAAACTCACGCCCATACGAATTTTGACATATAGTTTACGCATATGGGCAGTTCCACAGAAAAGTCTACCGTGACCAAAAAATTAAAACTTATTAAAAACTTATTATTTTATGATATTATCTAAGAGAAGCATTTTAATTTTATTAATTTAAGCAGTTTCTACATAAGTTTATTAACCATGATGATCAAATCGTCTGCACTGTTTCACAAATTTAGATTTTAGTTTTCGTAAATGTTTAGTAGATGTTTCGTAAACGTTTTTGTTTTAGTAAAAATGGAAAGCATTGGATAAAGATAATGAAAAAATGGTTTAGGCAAGAAAAGGACAATGTATTAAATTTGTTTTTATTTACTAAATTACGTTATTACTTAACTACCTAATTACTTAATTACCCAAATAAACTACAATGGAAATTTTAGTAACGTAACGCCAGATAAAAAAGCCTCATTTCCTCTTCAAAACAGAAAATTTTTCAATTTGATCACTTGGAAAATAAACTTATGTTAATTTAAGCTTCTAAAAAAAGCTGTATACAAAAAATCTTACCCAATTTTGAATGTTTTGCAAATTTCGTAAACCAAGTGAAAAATCACTTCCGTTTTTTGTAACGTCACGCCTACACATATTTTGCTTATATCTTAAAATCCTTAGGGTCGATGGTTGTCATTTTTACTTAATATAGTGCTACTTCATTACTACGCAAATATAAAAAATCATTAAAAAAATGAAATTAGACATTTTCATTCTTTTTTTTAATACTTCTTCGTACAAATTGTCCGTAACGCCAGTTTGGAAATTCTCATATGTAAGTTCACAATGTTTACGAGCCAGTTACATGCTTAGATGAGAGCCTTTAATATTTATTAAAATAAAAAACTTTATTTAAAATTAACGAAGAACTTAGTTTATTTAAGAAAATTATACAATCTTCCGAAATCGCATGCTATTGTATTTTAGCCATAATCACACCAATTTTGAATGATTTTTCCCGGGGAATTGGAAAAGGTAGTTTTAATTTTTAGAACAGCAGATAATGATATCACATTTTTTACACTCATGAATATTGACGGTTGATGAACAAACTGGCATTAAAAATTTCCAAAATGTTTTTGAACTTTATCTTAACTCCCTTTTTCGATTCCCCGGGAAAAATAATTCAGAATTAGTCTTTATATTACGGTTTTTCTGAGGGATTTTTTAGTCGGCGTCCATGATTTTCTAAAAATTAATTGTCAATGCTAAACATACTGTGCATGGCGATATCGTTTTCCATATTTGAACTCTGAACTTTTCTGGTGTATCAGAAATTAATTCCCGAGCATCACAAGCTTTATTGTGGAGCACAGCATACGCAACAATGACGCTTTGTGTTGTGTCCATTTGGAGACTTATACCGGTGGCTAATATTGGAAAACGTCGCCTGAGTACTTCATATTGCCTTTCCACGACAATTCTCGACCTTATTTAGCTATCGTTGAAGAAGTTTTCTCTTTGATTTGAAACTTCATTCAGTGCAGTCAAGCAGTACGTACTCAGAGCATATCCCTTATCTCCAATAATATGAAAATTTTTAAATGCTTGACTTTCTAAAAAGGATTTGATGTTTATTGATGAGAATTATTGAAACTGGTGGAGTCGCGCGTCAAACCGGGCCATCAAGCGACAATATATAAAATTTTAAGTCCACTGTCACTTATCATCTGAACATTTATTGAAAAAATCCCTTTCGGTTCCGATATATTTCTCCAAAAACTCCAACTGAAATCGCAATAAATAAAACAAGGATTAATTTCATGTTATTAAAATCAAACAAAACTAGTACTTAAAATGCATTTTTGAATTACCTGTTTTAAAACATTGTTGGGCATTCTGCTGCTCACGGGATAAGGGCTTTTTCTGCCACCATAGGTTTCTTATGATCTCGCTACCTGGTTGACGAATCCTCACATGAGTACAATGTATGGCACCACAACAGAGTGGCAATTTGGCTATTTTGAAAAAGTCGGTACAGGCATTTTTTTCAAGATTGCTTTTTTTTTTAAAGATCAAAGAATTAAGGCTTATACAAACAAGGTTTGGTCTTAGACCTGAAAGGAAAGGGATAGATTATTTAGAGGCATTGATTGTAACCCTACGTTAATTATTGGTTAGGCGAAACAACCGTGAATGACAATTTGACTTGATTTTAACCGAGACTAGTGTTATGCCTTAGCCTCGGCAAGCATTTCCAGCCCTAAGTTATGTTCCTGTCCTTTATTTTCACATTTTCCACAATTTGTGGATTTTTTAGTTTTCTATAATTCTTAAATGTAGGAAAGAACAAAAAAAGTGAAAAGAACCATGCCCGAGACCGGATTTGAACCAGGGACCTCTGTTTTGAAAGTCTAGCGCACCCTCCAAAAGACTACAAAGGCTTTTTGGAAATTTGATGAAACGTGGTCGCAGTTTGGCTAAATCTATCGACACTTCAAGTACCATACGTGACGCATTCATCGTTGAAACAACAAAGTTCCCAGCTGCTAATAGAACGCTAAAAGAGAAATTAACATAACAATTAAATTACCTTAATTTTATTACGCGTGGCTTAATTACGTCAATAACCTTACTGCAAGACAAAAGTCACTGTTTTTTTAACGAACGAAATCGTTTAAAAAACTTTTCATCACTCCACTTCATCCAATTGTTCTAGCGTCCGGAATTTTGACGAGTTCTCTATATAACCGTTACGCTTGTTGTAAAACTGCTGTAAAAATTGGCCATAAAATCCATTGCGAAATTTGGTTTTGAGTTAAATTTTCGTTGCTTATGTTTTTATTTGATATTTTTTGTTCTGAGAACATTTGTGAAAAATCTAAGTTTAACTTGCTTAAACCTTTTTGGTTTATCTCCTAAACCAAACGAGGGCGACAATTGTTGTTTTCTTATTTAGGCTTAGGAGGCCCAAGTATATTTAATAAAAACAAAAATATTCGTGTCCGGGCTCTAAAGTAAAATTATGCCCAACCTTCTGAAGCTTCAATTTATTAGGATAAATACCGGTAGATATAATCTCAGCAAACAGATGCTTGAGGACATTAGCCACAGCCAACGCTGAATTCTTTACTATGATGGGTGGAATATCATCGACGCCAATAGCTTTGTGAGTTTATAAATCATCAAATTAGTGTAAAATCTCCTCAACTGTTGCCAGCTGTTAACTTCGCTGAATGCGACCATAGTAACTTATGACAATTTCATCGTTTTCTGCAGCCAACTTTACTTCCTAATGGTCCAATTAGCCTCGCATGCAGTGGTGGATTAACCCTTGGGAGCGAGCGAACAATAAAACATTTTGTTTTTTTTGCTAAGATTATAAAAACGTAATTTATAAAAGCTAAAAAAAATGTTATTTAAATAAAATAAGTCAATATTTACTGAACGAGTTTCCAGATATAAACAAATTTACGAAAATTATTAAGTTTTGGAATGTTTAAGTAAAATAATTGTACCCAAGAATGCACATAATCCTGCTATGATAACCTTATTAGAAGTCGCTTAAAAGTTAACCATACGTCTTTTAGACGTGTCATTGTTAAACAAAAAATAGCAGTTAAACAATTCTTTGTACTTACATGACTATTACAAATTCCTTTGTTATTCAAACACATTTTATTGTAATTCTTTTTATTTAAAATGAGAATAAGAACTTACAGTGAAAGCATTTCACGAAAAAGAGACCAAAAAATTTAGAAAGCTATCAAAGCAGGGTTAAAAAATGATAAAATGTCACTCTTATTATTTAGAATCAGAATGCATTAATTTTTAAGAATATATAAAATAAATTTACATTCACTTCCGCGTAACAAAGAAAAAAGCACTTAACCTGAATCACCATTAGAAGAATTGTCGCAATTCTTATTTAAAAACAGCAATCACAATCAAGAGAATATAATAATTCAGGTGGCAAATATAATTCGAAATAACCAAGTTAAAATAATTTTTCCAAATTTAGATATTACATTTCGAATGTTTTTATGCCTTTTTGCAACAAACTGCTCATCCGAAAGATCGTTTTCAAAAAATTAAACTGCTTTGGAGTATTGTGCATTGAACGAGCATTAGTTAATGCAATTGATTTCTATGACATAATTTGGGACTTTGCTTCTGCAAAATCCCGACGTTAAGTTCATTAAATTAAATGTATTGTAAATCAAAAGTAAATCAAAAGAATTACTAACATTTTCAGCATAAGTAGACAAACTATGTTCAACATTTGCAGTAATTATTTTCAGATCATGAAAAAAATAAAAAGTTAAAATTATATTAAATAAATTAAGAAAAAAATCTGACCTATAGCTCGTTTAACTACCAATAATCTAATATAAAAAAGGTCAAAAATTTAATAAATTATTTTTTTAAAATAAGCTTTTATTTAAAAAAGACGTGAACTAAAAAGAAAAAATTAATTTAAGTGACATTTGTCATATATGTATAAAGTAGGTATATTCTAGATGCAGAAGAACCCCTCTGTTGGTTACTCATCATCTATAATATTATATAAAAATGAAACTTTTAAAAAGTTAGGATGCTTGTGGCTGCTGGTAAACTCAAGAACCGCTGAACGGATTTATTTGCAATTTTCATTATTCGAATCAGAATTGATCATAGATGGTGCATGTATACTCAAAATTTTGATATATATAATAGCGAACAAGTTATTGACTGAGAAACTGGCTTAAATCTCAATTTTTGGTAAAATTCGGCAAATTTTCGCATTTCCTGCCTAAACAGTAAAATATATCTGAAAATTACTTATAAACATAAGAAAGATTCCAACCAAAAATTTTGAGGTGACATGCATCTAGACAATATGCAAATAGACATTTTAATTAAAAATTAAATCATTTTTTTGCAAGCAGTTCGTCTGTTGATTGACTTTAATGCGGCTACTGCTTGCAGCTTTGGTTTCGTTGTTATTGCGTGTTTGTAACTACAACAACTGCTGTGCGTTGGGATGAAAAGAGAACAACGTGTGTAGTTATAATTGCATTAACTCATGGTATGAAGATGGAGGTAGCTGTAGCGCTGACTGTGCTCTCTTTCCATACTGCCATGTCTGTCAAATTCAGCTGTGTGGCGAATGTAAAAAAAGAAAAGAAATAAAAAGTTTGATTCGTTTTGACATATCCGGCAGTATGTTCTCATCTGGTGCATCTACCGTATTCTTCTACCATGCATTAACTTAACAAACCACGAAATAAAGCAATTATTGACCAAATAATAAGTGACTCATTTCATTAGTGTTGTTTAATGACTTCATATTGTTTGAATGTAATTCTTTTACAATAAAATTTCTTGGTATTTAAATATGTTCAAAAATACGTTGGTTGAAGCATAAATTGAGTGTTGCTTTAGCTTTATGATTGCTTATACAAATATTTAATAAGCCCAACCTCATTCAGCGAAGTTAACAGCTGGTAACAGTTGAGGAGATTTTACACTAATTTGATGATTTATAAACTCACAAAGCTATTGGCGTCGATGATATTCCACCCATCATAGTAAAGAATTCAGCGTTGGCTGTGGCTAATGTCCTCAAGCATCTGTTTGCTGAGATTATATCTACCGGTATTTATCCTAATAAATTGAAGCTTCAGAAGGTTGGGCATAATTTTACTTTAGAGCCCGGACACGAATATTTTTGTTTTTATTAAATATACTTGGGCCTCCTAAGCCTAAATAAGAAAACAACAATTGTCGCCCTCGTTTGGTTTAGGAGATAAACCAAAAAGGTTTAAGCAAGTTAAACTTAGATTTTTCACAAATGTTCTCAGAACAAAAAATATCAAATAAAAACATAAGCAACGAAAATTTAACTCAAAACCAAATTTCGCAATGGATTTTATGGCCAATTTTTACAGCAGTTTTACAACAAGCGTAACGGTTATATAGAGAACTCGTCAAAATTCCGGACGCTAGAACAATTGGATGAAGTGGAGTGATGAAAAGTTTTTTAAACGATTTCGTTCGTTAAAAAAACAGTGACTTTTGTCTTGCAGTAAGGTTATTGACGTAATTAAGCCACGCGTAATAAAATTAAAGTAATTTAATTGTTATGTTAATTTCTCTTTTAGCGTTCTATTAGCAGCTGGGAACTTTGTTGTTTCAACGATGAATGCGTCACGTATGGTACTTGAAGTGTCGATAGATTTAGCCAAACTGCGACCACGTTTCATCAAATTTCCAAAAAGCCTTTGTAGTCTTTCGGAGGGTGCGCTAGACTTTCAAAACAGAGGTCCCTGGTTCAAATCCGGTCTCGGGCATGGTTCTTTTCAATTTTTTTGTTCTTTCCTACATTTAAGAATTATAGAAAACTAAAAAATCCACAAATTGTGGAAAATGTGAAAATAAAGGACAGGAACATAACTTAGGGCTGGAAATGCTTGCCGAGGCTAAGGCATAACACTAGTCTCGGTTAAAATCAAGTCAAATTGTCATTCACGGTTGTTTCGCCTAACCAATAATTAACGTAGGGTTACAATCAATGCCTCTAAATAATCTATCCCTTTCCTTTCAGGTCTAAGACCAAACCTTGTTTGTATAAGCCTTAATTCTTTGATCTTTAAAAAAAAAAGCAATCTTGAAAAAAATGCCTGTACCGACTTTTTCAAAATAGCCAAATTGCCACTCTGTTGTGGTGCCATACATTGTACTCATGTGAGGATTCGTCAACCAGGTAGCGAGATCATAAGAAACCTATGGTGGCAGAAAAAGCCCTTATCCCGTGAGCAGCAGAATGCCCAACAATGTTTTAAAACAGGTAATTCAAAAATGCATTTTAAGTACTAGTTTTGTTTGATTTTAATAACATGAAATTAATCCTTGTTTTATTTATTGCGATTTCAGTTGGAGTTTTTGGAGAAATATAACGGAACCGAAAGGGATTTTTTTCAATAAATGTTTAGATGATAAGTGACAGTGGACTTAAAATTTTATATATTGTCGCTTGATGGCCCGGTTTGACGCGCGACTCCACCAGTTTCAATAATTCTCATCAATAAACATCAAATCCTTTTTAGAAAGTCAAGCATTTAAAAATTTTCATATTATTGGAGATAAGGGATATGCTCTGAGTACGTACTGCTTGACTGCACTGAATGAAGTTTCAAATCAAAGAGAAAACCTCTTCAACGATAGCTAAATAAGGTCGAGAATTGTCGTGGAAAGGCAATATGAAGTACTCAGGCGACGTTTTCCAATATTAGCCACCGGTATAAGTCTCCAAATGGACACAACACAAAGCGTCATTGTTGCGTATGCTGTGCTCCACAATAAAGCTTGTGATGCTCGGGAATTAATTTCTGATACACCAGAAAAGTTCAGAGCGGATATGGAAAACGATATCGCCATGCACAGTATGTTTAGCATTGACAATTAATTTTTAGAAAATCATGGACGCCGACTAAAAAATCCCTCAGAAAAACCGTAATATAAAGACTAATTCTGAATTTTTTTTCCCGGGGAATTGAAAAAGGGAGTTAAGATAAAGTTCAAAAACATTTTGGAAATTTTTAATGCCAGTTTGTTCATCAACCGTCAATATTCATGAGTGTAAAAAATGTGATATCATTATCTGCTGTTCTAAAAATTAAAACTTCCTTTTCCAATTCCCCGGGAAAAATCATTCAAAATTGGTGTGATTATCGCTAAAATACAATAGCATGCGATTTCGGAAGATTGTATAATTTTCTTAAATAAACTAAGTTCTTCGTTAATTTTAAATAAAGTTTTTTATTTTAATAAATATTAAAGGCTCTCATCTAAGCATGTAACTGGCTCGTAAACATTGTGAACTTACATATGAGAATTTCCAAACTGGCGTAACGGACAATTTGTACGAAGAAGTATTAAAAAAAAGAATGAAAATGTCTAATTTCATTTTTTTAATGATTTTTTATATTTGCGTAGTAATGAAGTAGCACTATATTAAGTAAAAATGACAACCATCGACCCTAAGGATTTTAAGATATAAACAAAATATGTGTAGGCGTGACGTTACAAAAAACGGAAGTGATTTTTCACTTGGTTTACGAAATTTGCAAAACATTCAAAATTGGGTAAGATTTTTTGTATACAGCTTTTTTTAGAAGCTTAAATTAACATAAGTTTATTTTCCAAGTGATCAAATTGAAAAATTTTCTGTTTTGAAGAGGAAATGAGGCTTTTTTATCTGGCGTTACGTTACTAAAATTTCCATTGTAGTTTATTTGGGTAATTAAGTAATTAGGTAGTTAAGTAATAACGTAATTTAGTAATTAAAAACAAATTTAATACATTGTCCTTTTCTTGCCTAAACCATTTTTTCATTATCTTTATCCAATGCTTTCCATTTTTACTAAAACAAAAACGTTTACGAAACATCTACTAAACATTTACGAAAACTAAAAACTAAATTTGTGAAACAGTGCAGACGATTTGATCATCATGGTTAATAAACTTATGTAGAAACTGCTTAAATTAATTCAAGCTAGTTCAAGCTAGCTTGAGCTTGATAATTTTGAATCAAGTATGGCTTATAATTAATAGATAAGCCCACGCAAGTATTCTAGCTTACAAGCGAACGGCACGAAGTTTCAAGTAAAGGAAAGCTTGATGCCTTCGGCAAAAGCTTGTAAGCCTCACAAGTATCCAAATTATTGAATTAAAGCAAGTATCCAAAAAATTCAATGAGCTTCTTTAGAGAAAGCTTAAGCGTAATAGGACTTTAAAGGATTCTGTGGACTCCGTGGTGTGAAGTTTTAGGGTAAATGCATGGCAGAATTAGAGAAGGTATATGCATTTCAGACTGCGCTCTCTTTCTCATAGCCAGAATTGTCAAACTCAATCATTTTGACATTCTTGCCTATTTTCGCTTTCTTATCGCATTCTCATCGTTTTCAGATTTTGTATGAGCTGTCAACTTCGTTTTGACAGTTGCGGCAGTCTCCCTCTCCAAAATACATATACCTTCTCTAATTCTGCCATGGCTAAATGATTTCGAAGATGCTGTCAAACTTTAAAATTTAAGATGGCGGATAGAGTTGCCACCTACATTTTTTTATTTTTGCGAATTCTTGTAATTTTGAAATTCTGACAACGGATTTGATTTCGAATATATTGTCACAGTTTTAAAATTTAAGTTGGAGGTTAGGGTTGCCACCTAAATTTTTACCACAATATGTATTTTTAAAAGTTTTAAACATCATTTATCAGTGTTAAGGGGTCGCTGATTTTGAATGTAAAATCAGAATTTTAAAATTCAAGATGGTGGATAGGGCTGTCACCTTCATTTTTTTTAGTTTTATAAATTCAGGACTGGCCAAAAAAAACTGGTACACCAAAAATGGGTCGCTGAATCCGAATCCGTTCTCAGAATTTCAATATTATAAAATTTTGAAATAATAGGGCTGCCACCTAATTATATGTCTTTTCAATAGTTTTAAACGTCATTTATCAGTGTTAAGGGGTCCCTGATTTCGAATCTTAGGTCAGAATTTTAAAATTCAAGATGGTGGATAGGGCTGCCACCTTAATTTTTTGTAGTTTTATAAATTCGGGGATGAAATGTACGAAAATTGGTAAGTTATAAGGACTTATATAAATTTAGAATTTTTTAAATACATTTACAGTAGTGGTCACGAATTTAGCACACTTAAGAAAGTAAAGTGAATACTTAAATTTTCCATTTATTAGTTGTAAATTTTTAATGAACTTTTTTTGGTGTATATATATTATATCTTCTTTATTACTTATATACATTTTTTTTATTCCAAAACTTTTTTATAGAACTTAAAATTAAAAATAAGCATTTCGACTTGGTCATGAATTTAGCACACGAGCGAAAAAATGTTTAGGATGAAAAATATAATCAAAATTTATTGCATAAATCTCAATATTTCGTAGGAAATCCCTTATTCTTAATTACTGCATCTCATATCCTTGGTAAACTTTCGATCAAAGCCTCTCAACGGTACTTTACAAATCGGCACAAATCTGGAAAATTTTTGGGTTTTACTGCTAATATTTGCTGCACGACATCCATCCACAGATTCTCAATCGGGTTTAGGTCCGGTGATTGCTATGGCCACTTCAAAATATCAACATGGTTGTGTTCCAAGCAACTCTTAACTATGTGAGCACTGTGCTTTGGATCATTATCCTGCATAAAACGCCATGAAAGCGGCAAATTATCCTTTTGAAACGGTATCATGGTATTGACATGTGCGTTTTTGTAAACGTGATGATCCATTTTTTGGTAAATTTTAACAACCGGACCAACTCCGTGCCAAGAAAACGCCGCCCATACCATAACATTTCAGCCACCCTGTTTAATAGTCGAGCGTGTACTTTGGATTGTGTTGCATGTTTTGAGAACGCCACACACATTGTTTGCTGTCAGATGCGAACCGGCAAAACTTTGATTCATCCCTCCAAAGCACATTTTTCCAAAAATTCGTTGACTTTTTAAATACTCTTTTGCAAACGCAAGACTACATTTAATATTTTTTTGCGACACATGTGGTGTATGTTGTGCTATAAAGCTACGGAAATTGTTTTCATTCAAGCGTCTTCTTATGCCTTTTGAGGATACATTTATGCCATATTTTGATGAAATTTAATTTTTAATTTAATTTAAGGTCTTAAAAGGATCACTATGTGAAGCTCTACAAATCAAATGGCCCTCTTTCTATTTTTTGCTCTTTAAATCGCTATTTTACATTTTTAATGCTCTAATACTGCTCTACATGTTGTAATGAGTTATATAATAACTTTCACGAACATCTAAGAAGCAGAACAATCTCTGAAACTGTGCTTCCACCATTTTTCATTTGCTGAGTCAACTGCCGCTGAGCCTGAGAAAATCAATAGACTTTCGCCATACCTTTCTGGAATTTTTTATTAGAACTCAAATAGAAACTTAATAAATTTAGTATATCTTGCTAGTAAAGTATAATTAACCAAAATAAAATAAGATATGAAACAGTAATTCTAACCTGTGCTAAATTCGTGTCCAGCATTTTAACCACATTGATTAATACTACTTGAAATATGTCAGAAAATTTAAGAATAACTAAGAAACCAACTAACGGTACATAGAGTTAACTTCATAAACAATACTCAACAAAAATATTTGATTACAATTCTTAAGCTAAGATGTAAAATTTTTTACAATAAGAGTTTCTAACACAGGGTGTGCTAAATTCGTGACTACCACTGCATATTTAAAAGCTTAAGGCACTGATATTGTGTAGTAAACCTGTATAATTATCCATTATAATGGATCGCAGTTTATATACAGGTGAGCATACTAAAAGATTCAATGCCACTGATAATGTGTAGTAAATCTGTATAACAGATCGTGGACATCGGTGCCTCAAGCTTTTAAATATATATGTATTTGAAAACTTCTAAATTTATATAAGTCCTTAGAATTTACCAATTTACGTACGCTTATATTATGATGATTAGTAACCAAGAGAGGGGTTTTTCTGCACCTAGAATAGTAGGTATATTACCTACCTATATATATTACCTAGAATATATTATATATTACCTAGAATATAGTAGGTATATTACCTACTATATACATATATGACAAATGTCACTAAAATTTATTTTTTTCTTTTTAGTTCACGTCTTTTTTAAATACAAGCTTATTTTTTAAAAAAAATTTTACTTTTTATTTTTTACTTTTTAGTCTTAATAATAAACCCATTAACATCTTTTATTTTCAAAACTTATGGAGACATAGCATTTTTATTGATTTGTGGCGTTAAAAGGGGGTGTGGCAAAATTTTTTATTATAATATTGCATTGTCACCAGACTTATGTATGTTAAATTTTAGCTTAATCGGATACCAACAAGTTTGCAAAATTGCGAAAAATGGTTTGCAAATTTTGACGGGCATACATGCATACGTACATACAAACATACATATATACGAACGAAGCAAGTTATAATCAGCCTCGTAGTTTTGAAGATATAGGATTTTTATTTATTTGTGGGCGGTAAAAGGGGTGTGGCACCATTTTTTCCTGAACCATTCTCTTCTTGAAGGAAATTAACTGCCAAAATTTTAGCTGAATCAGCCCCGTGGGCAGTAAAATCGGGTGTGGCCAAATGTTTTTTATAAACCCCATGCTTTATTTGATGAAACTTTACTGTTTCAATTTAAGCTGAATCAGCTCCGTTGTTTTAGAGAAATAGCATTTTTATGGATTTGTGGGCGGTAAAAGGGGGTGTGACAAAAATTTTATCATAATATTGCATTATGATATTAATCGGATACCAACAAGTTGTAGAAAAATGGCTTTCAAGTTTTGAGAACATACATACGAACGAAGCAAGTTAAATAAAAGCTTATAAAAATAGTCTTAAGGGAGTTTGGTTGGGAAATTTTTTTCGATTTTTAAAGCTTGGAGTTTTGAAATTCAAAATTCCTTAGGAGATATGCCCTTTTTTGTCCAGCAATGTTTTCGCCAAAAATGCGATTTGCTTAATTTGGCTACTTTTTGAATGCAACGGTTCAAGCAACCACCGAATTTCGTTCAACGCGTTCTTTAGTAGGTAATGACTTGTTTGTATACGCATTTTAAAAATAAATGAATACACATTTTAGAGCATATGTATTCGAATGTTTGCAGCGTTTAGTTCATTTTGAATTGAGTTATGAATCGGAAAAGGTCCAAAGCCGGAGCTCTTTCCGCATCAAAAGATGGTAGAACTGCCCGAAGAACACAAAGAGCCGCTGAGTCCTCATTTTTTGAAGAAGAGGAAGGAGTTCTTAATAGGGCTGGCATTGCAGATTGATATATGTAAGTATTTGTTTTATTGCCTAAAATTTTCTTTGAGTTTTTTTAAAATCACGTTTTTGAACTTCGAAGTGCTACTGAACCGATTTTGATGAAACCAAGTGCAATCGACGCAAAATTGTCAAATTTCTAAAACTGCATGCTAAAATTTTTCATTTAAAATTTTTTGAATGCAAAAAAATAACTTCAAACTTAAACACGTTTATCTCGAAACCACGTTTTTCGAGCTTGCGTGCAAGATTGCGCCCGTAGTTCTGAACCGATTTTGATAAAACATGAACTGTTGCAGTTGCTTTTAAACTGTCACATATTATATTAACCCATTAGCACTAAGTGGACATTATTTTTGCACTCATATAATTTTTAACTTTATTTTTCGCTATGGAATATTTTTCCGTAGAAAATTTTGCTGCTTGTTCTTTAGACGAGCTATGCAAAACTCAAAACATTCTGAACCGTATGTTCAGTTGTTCTGGCCCATGTGGGCGTTTGTTCCATACTTCATGTGCTGGGATCTCTTAGTCGTGTCTTGATGATTTAATCTCACCACGATCAGGTCTTCGCTGGTATTGTGCTTCGTGTAGGGTTTTTTCACCAGATGAGTTTTTCTCAAAAATTAAGCTTTTCGGTGATAGTCTTAACGCTTTAAATAACAATTTTAAAGAAATTGTTACATTTTTTAATGAAGTAAGCACCTCACCCAGCACTAGCATTTATGATGAAAAATCTTCATCGGTAAATATATCGACCGCTCTTCTCAGACTTCTGTCTCAGACTTTTCCAGCCTCTTCTTCTGAGACTCAAATAATTTCACCTAAAAAATACCTAAATATTTCAAAGAAAAAGAGAAATAATTAAAAAAATAAAAATAATAAGCGGCGCATGACGCTTCCAGCCACTTTAGAAACGAAGCAGATCTCGGCTAAACCAGTGTTTACGTCAGTGAGAATGGATAATATAGTTATTACTCCATCTCCTCCATCTCTTTCTCCCCGGCTAGAAATGACATAACTAATGAGCGCAATAGTTCATTAAATTTAATTGAAAAAAAAAGGTTTTCATTTCACGCCTTCAGCCTGACACAACAAGTGAAAATGTATTGACGTTTGTCAAACATAACCGTTTAGTAAGTCAGACTGCTTTCTGCTCATGTAAAAAAATTCGCAATAAATCGTCCCACGCATCATTTATTCTCACAGTGGCTGCTGAAGAGTTTGCAACTGCTCTGAGCTCTAATCTGTGGGCTGATAATATCTTTGTTTCTGAGTTTAAGCCTAAACATAGGTCTTGAAGGACGAATAATATCGCCAGTCAGACCCAAAAAAACTAAATAGGCTTTCCCTTTACTATCTCTCTTTGCTCTGCTAATATCGAACTTACATGCATTAAGGTTGTACATTGCAATTCTAATGTATATGTTATTAATGCATACGTCCCTCCCAAGAGAAGTGTAGAGGTCTATGCAAGCCTTGCGGATTGCATAGAATTTATCTTAAATTTACTTGACGTTAATGACGACATTTTATTGTTGGGCGATTTTAATTTGCCTGACTTAATATGGCAATTTTCATTCTTCTGACGATGAAACACATTTTTGCGCATCTAATTCGAAGACACGCCAAGAACATATATTTGTTGACAATATATGTTCTGACTTACAACAAGTTAGTTGTATTTATAATAGTCTGGAAAGGCTACTTGACCTAGTCTTAACTACAGACAGTAACAATGTCATTGTTCAGAAGGCACTTCATGCTTTGACAACTATTGATAATTGCCATCCACCTTTGAGTATTTGGTATAAATCCGATAGGGAGAATATGGTAAATTCAAGCTCTGTTGACACAGTTTATGAATTCAATTTCAAAAGAGCTGACTTTTTGAAGTTGAATCATTTACTTTATAGTAAATTAAATATAATTACAGAATACATAAATAATAATTGTTTTAATAGTTCAATAAATTTTTTCTATACTCTCTTTGCCTTGTTTTCTCAGTCTGTACCATATGGTCTGAAATTTGCGAAAAATTCTGCGTACCCTTGGTACACAAAGGATTTAAAGACTCTTCGCAACAATAGGAATAGGGCATGGAAGAAATATGTTTGTAGTTTTGACTCAAATGACCTAGAAACATACAAACGCTTGTTTCTGGAATTTGAGAATTGCTCAGCTGCATTATAAAATGAGTATTTGGATAATATGAAGCTGAGTATTTTGTCGGATCCAAGAAAATTTTGGAGATTTATTAATGTTAAGAAGAAGACTGATGGATTTCCTTCTTCTTTCAAATTTCAGGATGGATTACTGACGATTCCACCATTATTTGTGGCCTATTTGCCAATCTTTTTCTCATCATTCTGTTCAGATTCTTTTAATCCTGATTTAGCGTATTTTGATTATATGAACAACGCACCCAAAGTTTCTTTGGAGCATATATCCTTTACCTCAGAGGATATTTTTAAGTATATTGTATCAATCGATGATGAAGATTTTAGCGCTGGACCAGATGGGAGTCCTGCCGCAGTATTAAAACAATGCGGCTCCATTTTGTATCAACCACTCTCGTTGCTTTTTAATAAATCAATTAATGAAAGTAATTTTCTTCTTTTCTGGAAAAAATATTTTATCAGTCCTATTTACAAAAAAGGTTGCAGGAATGACGTCACTAATTATAGGCCTATCTCTAAGTTGTCTTCGATTCCTAAACTTTTTGAGCGAATAGTGTACGATCGAGTGAATATTCACCGTGGGCAAGTCATGACGACTCGTCAGCATGGTTTTGTTACTGGCAGGTCCACTGTGTCTAATCTCCTCGATTTCACTACATTCTGCTTAAAATCTATTGATTCTGGCCAGGTCGATTGCATTTACACTGACTTTAGCAAAGCTTTTGATAAATTGCCGCATAATCTAATTTTATTAAAACTTAAATTAATGGGATTTCCACAGTATTTTGTAAACTGGATCAAATCGTATTTGGTGGAGCGATCTTATCAAATACGGTTCCGAGGCGTGTTGTCTTCTGAATTTGTTGCAGAATTGGGTGTTCCTCAAGGAAGCCACCTGGGCCCACTTCTGTTTATTTTGGCAATTAATGATGTTACTCAAGTCGTCAAACACTCTCATTTGCTTATTTATGCAGATGATATGAAAATATACAGAACAATTGATTCTAATGACAATTCAGACCTGCTCCAGTCAGACTTGAACTCCTTTGAGGTTTGGTGTTCTAAAAATAACATGTTTTTAAATCCAGATAAATATCAAACTATGACCTTTTCGCGTAAAAGGAACAATTTTATTTTTTATTACAAGATTAAAGATACTGGATTAAGTCGTGTAACTACCTTCAAAGACCTTGGTATATGCATGGATTCTAAATTGTCATTTAACATGCATATTGATAGAATTTGTAAAAAAGCGTCTTCTATGCTTGGTTTTATAAAACGGTGGGCCAAAGAGTTTGATAGCTTAATAACAACTACAACGCTATATTATTCACTTGTGCGTCCTCACTTGGAGTACGCAAGTCAAGTATGGTCCTCACACTACAATGTGCATGTTGATCGTATAGAAAGAATTCAAAAACGTTTTGTTCGGTTTGCTCTAAGAGGCTTGAGTGGAACTGACACATTTAACCTTCCTCCATATGAGGATCGTTTGAAATTATTAAAGATGCAATCCTTAAGTGAGAGAAGAAAATCTGCTGATATCGTCTACTTACACCAACTCATAACTGGTGTATTCGACTCTCCAGAGCTTCTTTCTCTTATAAATTTTAACACTAACCGTAGAAGCAGTAGAAACTCTAACAACTTGATTTATTTACCATTTAGTAGAACAAATTATATGTTTACTGCTCCATTAAATCGCATGAGTACCTTTGTTAACAACTGTAACGTGTTTGATGTTAACTTGTCGAAAGACCAACTCAAAAGTAGATTGAAAACTAATGAAGGATAAGATCTATGTAAACGCATGGTTAGTTGTTATGTCTTGTGTTGTCCCTGAGCCCAATCCATATTATGGTGGGTAAATTCTTCTCCCTTTTGGTTTTTTTTAGACCACTTCTATCGATATCTTTGAGATATTTCAATGATATTTGGATTGGTTCTTAAAATGATCTATTGCGGAGAAAGTGTGAAAAAGCTGTAGTAGCTGAACTCTATTGTTATTGCATGTTAAAATGCAATCGACTCAGAATTGTCACCATTCTGTTCCCTACCTCAATCACAATTTTAAATAATTTTTTACTATTTTTTTTACACTAAACTAAAAAAAAGCCCCAAAATAGGTTTTTAATTTTTTAATGACCGCCATTTTGTAAAAAATAATCGCACAATTATGATTGAGGTAGGGACTAGAATTACATTTATACTGAATCTAACGCCGTTTACTTTTTCCATTTCAGATGATCCGAAGTCGATTTATCCAGGCCGCAAGCAGCATACCTTTTTTTTCGACGCCCAACTTTGAAGGCCGACAACTTTTTGAACAGCCCTCGTACAAAAGAAAAATTTTTTTATTTAATTTAATATGTTCTTAATACAATTGTTGCGCCGACAGCAACCCCTTACTAAAAAATGTAGTACCTACGATTTATTCATGTACTATTTCGATAACTTTGTCAATTGGCAGCACTGAATTTATTGTAAGCAATCGCATTTTATCTTTTTCTTAATTCTTACTTTGAAATTAACCGTCAGCGTAGAGCAAAATGTAAGTCTTATTTTTATTGAATTGTATTATAATTAACTTAATTGTTTTTCAGTGAAATAAACAGAAAATCAACAACAGGTCTGTTTCCGTACTCACACTGTGTGACTTGTGAGTCGCTATTTTCTGTTTCCGTCAAAGAAGTAAAATGTAAGGAAATGGTGTTGCTAACACACACACTGTACGTGAACTGTCGCACCATTCTTAAATTGTACGAGCGAGAAAGAGAGTGTTTTTTGACATTTCTGAGAACACTGGCATTTGATTGGAACTCCTCAGCAAAATAGTTGAAAATAATTATATCTAAGCCTTTTTCAATGCTTAAAAAGTGACAATATCTAGGAAAAAAAAACCACAAAAATAAATGCAACATGAGTTAAAACTTAAAACCCAAAAACTTAAAAACAATGCGCTTTCGTTCCACAGGTAAATGTGTCCATACGGTTTGAATTCTTTTAACAAAAGTGCTTTATTTAGTTTCTAACGATAGTTTTTTATCTTATTTGTTTTAGAAAGATATATTATTCTAATTAAAAACTGTTTAAAAATGCAAATTAGACCCCGTTGATTTTGCGCCAGTTTGCTCAAACCACATCTGTCAAAACACAAACACTGCTTCAGAGGCGCAGTCATTTTTCACAGTTGAATATATTTTGGGGCGCTCTTATTTTTAGCTTAGTGAATTAGACTTAGCACTTGTTTGTTAAATTTTTCTGATTTCTGCACGACAACTAGGCAGAAACAAAAAAAAAAAATAAGGATTTTAAAAAAGTAATATAATTTCATTTGTAATTAAAGTTCAAGTTTAGAATTTATAGGCCTTCAAATTTAGAAAAATTACCTAAAACTCTTGCTGTTTTTCAACAAAACTAAGCTTTATGGGTATTAAAACAAAAATAAAATTCCATGCATAACTTTTTTACTTAAGTAACTTTTTTTTTTACTTTTTTATTTACCATGCATAACAAATACCTCTATCCTTCTACCATGGTTCTGATGTTATGTTAGGGTAATTTATATATGTTTGTATATCTTGCTCTTTTAATGCCAAAATTATACTAAACTAGAAAAAAAAACAAACAAAATGAGCAGTGAAACAGAAAGTAAGTATACAAATAATATTATATTTATAGATCAAATAAAAAATTCAACAATTTTTTTTCAGAAAATCAAACAGATTCCCGGGAAACATTTTCGGTTGACTGGATTATCACCAATTTTAAATCAAAACATTTTCAAACAAATGCTGCTGTCGCTGGTGCCATTGTTGCTGTTTATGAAAACACGTGTAATGTTATAAGAATTGTGTGTGTGTTTACATATTAATTTTTATGCCGTAACTTTTGTAAGCTAAAGGTAATTTGTTTATTAAAAAAATAAAAGAAATTCATATACAAATCGTCTTTTGTAATTTAAACAACATGCCAGAGTTCTATTCTCTTGGTTAGGGGGTGGGCATCACACAGCGGCTTGGGGGAGAAGTAGGCACAGCTGAATTTGTTATTGGTGTGAGCAGTTCAGATGTACTTTTTCTTATCGGTAAAACATGGGTGGCAGACAGAGATGCCAGACCACACAGATGAGCGTCTGTGCATATATCTACCATCATAGCAGAACAAATTTAACGTACAATGTATGGAGATTTTTATATGACTTTAACGTCAAGGTCGCTACGTATATGCCATATTTACGGAATATTTAACAGTTAGGTGCCTAGCTCGGATTAGATAAACGTTTCTTTTGTTTTGAGGTAACTTTGTTACCAGCCGCTAACAATTTTATTTCAGTTTTGCACTGTGGTTTTTCTTTGCCGGCTTCTTGAAGTCACGTACGCCGTCGTGCAAGTTCGAAAAAGTTTCAAGGGCATCCGAAAAAGTGAGCGAACAAACAAAGGAAAACTTTCAAAACATTTAGACGACTTTTTACTCGAAATGTCCGGAACATCAATTTCAGAGCACCATAATGAAGGCTCTACCGATTTTAATGATTTCAGCCTCAACGATACTTTAGTTGAATCACAGCCTAAAAATGAACGCAGGGTTTTGATCAGTGTCTTAATGGAACGAATAAAAAAATTGAAAGATAGTCAACTACGCACTTCACAGCAGCTGATCGAGAGTGAAACCAATCGCGCCCACCTTAAACCTATCCCCGTCTGTGACCAGCCCATCTTCTGAAGATTCGCCGATACCACTGGTAAGTGGCAACTGGAGCCACACATTTTTATTCGTTTGTGATAACTGGAGTCACACATTTTTTTGCGCCTGTGGCAACTGCAGCCACACATACTTCTACGCCTGTGACAACTGAAGCCACACATTTTTCCTCGCCTGTGCCAACTGCTGTCACACAATTTTCCTAGCGTCAAACGCAGCGACATTTCCGTCAATTCATCGCTTTATCAGATTAATAATAATGGGTCATATACACCGACAGCCATAGATCTATGCGAGAATTGCACGTTTTACCGGATTTTAGTGGACGCCCTGAAGACTGGGTTGTCTTTATTGTTTCGAGAATCATCTATGGCATATGGATATACAAATTTGGAAAACACATTTCGACTACAGAAGTGTTTACATGGAGCTAAGATGTGGAAAGCTTGTTGATAAATCCACAGAACGTTTTAAATATTATGGAGTTGCTTGAGTTCAAATATGGTCAGCCTGAGCTTCTAATTAAAAGCCAACTAATGAAAGCCAAAGAAATTCCCGTTATACCGGAAAGCCATTTAGAACGTTTGGTGCCATTTGCCACTAAAGTGCAAAATCTGACTGCATACTTAAGAAATGCGAACGCAGTCCAACATTTGGCAAACCCAACTTTATTAGAGGAGCTCACATCCAAGATACCTATGGCAAAAAGGATTAAGTGGACCTCATATTCGACGCAAATAAAACCATATCCCCTCTTGAATATTTTAGTTGCTGGATAAATCAGATGGCCAGAATTATATCTAAAGTAACTATCGCCACGCAGATTGCACCACCGACCACAGCAAAGGCTCAAGCCTTTGGGCAACGTGCTAGTACAAAACCCATTCATTCGTGCAAGAAAAACCAAAAAATTTCGTGTGTTATGAATGTCAGGGAAGCCACCCTCCTATAACGCAATGTAAACAATTTTTGAAAAATAATATAGAACAGAAGAGGGAAACTGTTAAGAAGAATTTGTTTTAGCTGTTTGTCGAAAGGACACAACGTATACCAGTGTGAGCGTAAGAAGGTCTGTAAAGTTGATGGGTGCAAAAAGGTTCACCATTCAAAACTTCATACCAAAACTAATGATGATGCAAATGTTCAAAAACATCATCTTAACACTGTGCAAGAGATGCCATCAAGCTATAGACCAACTAAATTGCTGAAAGTCATAAACAGTATTTTAAACCGAGGCATCACAAACCAAACGGAGCAGATTGTTATTAGTAATGGAAACAACAACATAACTGATTTCAAAGAAGTTGCTAACGTACTAAATAATCACTTTGCATCAATTGGGGAAACTTCTTTTTTGACTGATACCCATGATAATTTTCGATGTCCTGTGGAAAATGTTTCGAGCTATAGTTTTTACTTTGAAAAGATATCTGGAATTGAGCTTATAAGAATTATTAAGACCTTGGATAACTCCAATTCTTGTAGTTGTGATGGAATTTCAAATAATCTAAAAAATATTGCACTTAATATAGTTGATATTTTAAAGCACATTTTTAATTTAAGTGTTTTAACTGGAACCTTTCCTAGCCATCAATAGTTACCTAGGAAAGTTATTCCACTTTTCAAAAAAGGCAACAAAAAAGATAAAAACAACTACAGACCAATTTCTCTTTTATCTTCAGTTTCGAAAATTTTCGAAAAAGCAATTAAGGCGAGAGTAATATCATTTCTTCAAAAACAAAACTTCTTCAGTGATTGTCAATACGGTTTTAGAACAAGTCTTTCAACTGAAGAAGCGCTTCTCGATTTCTGTTCTTCAATCTACAAAGGACTTGACAATAAAAGAAGCTGTGCTGGTCTCTTTGTTGATATCACCAAGGCATTCGATATGGTTAATCATAAAATCCTAATAAATAAACTGCATAAAGCAGGCTTCCGGGGCTTTATTTTTGATTGATTTAGTTCTTATTTAACAAGCAGAATGCAAATGGTCAAAGTTGGTAATAAATTTAGTAACCCCCGTAGTGTCAATCTAGGTGCTCCCCAAGGATCTGTCCTTGGCCCTGTACTATTTTTAATATACATTAATTTTTTATTTTCTCAAAATTCAAGAGGAAAAGTTCCAGCTTTCGAAGATGATCTTGCAATAGGCTTTGGATCTGTTAATCCCATAAATATGGTTGCAGATATCAATCACGAAGTTCATCTGCTAAGAATTTGGTTCGCGGAGCATAGGCTTATTGTAAGCAGCAAGACAAAGATAATGTATTTTAGCATACATGGTGTAGTAAATCCAGACATTTATATTATATTTCATGTACACGACTGCTGTCGATTTAGCATACAAACGTGTACGTTACAAATCCCTACTACTTATAGTAGCAACACACTATGCAGTGCAAATTGCTTTACTGTAGAGAAGGTGCTATGCTATAAGTACCTTGGTGTGTCTGTTGATCATAATATGAACTGGTCTGAACACACTTCCTTGTTGAAAAAATACCTTCTTTCATCAGTTAGATGTCTCTATCGCTTAAAACAAATCTGCTCTTTTAACTTACTGCTTAAAATATATTATGGCTTATTTCATTCAAAACTTTAGTATGGGGATAAGTTGTTGGGGAGGTGCCTATCAACAAAAAATTAGTCCATTGTTAATACTACAAAAAGCAGTACTAAGAAAAATTTGCAATGCTAATCGATTCTCATCTTCAATTAACCTTTTTAGGCGTTTAATGGTTTTACCGGTAAGACATTTATACTACATGCAAAGCCCAATATATGGAAATTATAACCTTCGGAGGAATGCGGGCGTTGCTGTAATGGTATCTACTTTTTGCACTACTCACCACCAAAATTTCTTTACAATCTTGTCCTACATATTGTTTAACAAACTCCCCGTTAACATACAATTGTTAAGAAATTTATATATATTTTTGAAAAATATTAAATTGTGGTTTCTAAATTTTGACCACACGGAAATTGAAGTTTTGTTGCGCTCCGTTAGCTTAACTTTCTAAATTTTTAAAAATCCTTGTCTAAATTTGTATTTGAACTTGAACTTTTGTTTCTTTGAACTTAAATTTTTTTCAATTTAAATTTTATTTTTTTACATTTCGCTTAATTGAAGTTTACACTTAATTAATTTTTGATTTGCAACTCACTTAGCACTCAAATTTGTAATGTGAATTTTCTAATTTTGATACTTTTCATTTTTGCACTTTATTCTTGGTTTAATATATATTCATTTATTGTACATTTTTATTTTAAATTGTATTAATTTAATTATTGATCACAAACAAGTATATTTAATTTCCACCCCATAACTCAATCAACACGTTAAACAAAATTTTGAATTTACATTTAACACTATCTTCTCTTATGAATATAATAAATGTCAAATACTTTTATAATAATATTGTATTATTTTGAATTATATTGATACCACTAATGTAAATTTTTGAAGAATAAGAATAAAGAACAATAAATAAAGAAAAGGTACTGCCAGTGGAACTTCGAGTATCAAACAACCGGGTTTTTTTAGACTAAACCAACGCTCAGGGGATGCCCCCTATAAATGCGTAAGCATTGTGTTGATTCGGAAGATGGGTGATAGTTAGTTGGAGGGTGGATAGATGGAGTAGTGTCGGCGAATATTTGTTTTAAATTTGCACAGCTCAAAACTGCCGGGAAACACGCTCGCAGGGAGACTATTCCACAACTTAGCAGTGCGACTAAAGAGCGAATTATCACGGTAATGCGAGGTTCTATTGGACATCGACGCAATGGTAAAGGGATGGGCTTGGACAGCTGCCCGAGTGGACCTGGGAAACACACGAGCTGGTGGCGTCAGGTCATGTATCTCCCTTGAACACTTCCCATGGTAATATCTATACTAGGGCGGGTCAAATTCTGGCTCAGCGAAATTCGTAAAATACATGTAATTTCAAGACTTTTTCTCCACTACAGCATATACAAATTCTGAAAAAAAGCTGTGTGGACTTTCGTAAATAGATTCATACACATACATTCATACATTCATATTTTATAATTGAGAACAAAATCTATTTACGAAAGTCCGCACAGCTTTTTTTCAGAATTTGTTAATGGTGTAGTGGAGAAAAAGTCTTGAAATTACATGTATTTTACGAATTTCGCTGAGCCAGACCTCCAAAAAATTCGCCCATACAAATTGACCCGGCCTAATCTATACAGAAGGCTTAGGCAACCAACATTGCGGCGATGTCCAAGAGAGTTGAGAGAGGATGAAATACTTTCATCCCCTATCAAATATATCGCTCGACATTGAATTCGATTCAGAAGCTCCAAATAAGATCTTGAAGCCCCTGCCCAAATGTGCGAATTGTACTCCATTTTCGGGCTAATATATAAGGTGTAAATCATGCGAAGATCAGCTGAGGTGAAATATTTTTTGCACCGTTTTAAAAAACCTAGGCACTTGCCCGCTTCTTTCGACACATCGAAAATATGATCATTCCAAAAAAGATCACACTTGATCGATATGATCAGAACGTCAAGAGCGGCTGATTCCACAAGATCCACACCATTCATATCGAGGGGTGCTAAGGGGCAATCCAGGGGTTAACATACAGCACTTGCATTGAACTCTACTCTATTAGCAAGACCCCACTCGGAGATTTTTTGTAGATCATTTAGGAGTGTGTCATTCATATTTTGCCTTTTTCTCTCAATCTCCATAGAGCTTGGGCGTTTTTTAAATGAATATGAATGACAAATGCTGCTGTCGTCCGCAAACGAATGTATTGGGTTATGCGTCAACGACAGAAGGTCGTCGATAAAATCCAGAAACAAAGTTGGCGATAGAACTGAACCCTGCGGTACTCCTGCGTTAATGGCATGCTCCTCGGACGAAATACCGTCAACTACGACTCGAATCGTTCTGTCCTTGAGGAAACACGTGATCCATCGAGCAAAGTTACCACCAAAACCATATGCAACAAGTTTTGACAAGAGCGCTTTATGCCACACTCGGTCGAGCGCTTTAGAAATATCAGGAGCAACAACCCTGCTCTCGCCGAAAAAGTGAACGCATTTATTCCATTCTTCGGTTAAGAACGCCATAAGGTCACCAGTAGAGCGAGCCCTACGGAAACCATATTGACGGTCACTGAGCAGTTGGTTGCGCTCCAGATAGTTCACAACGTTGAAGTTTATTACGCTCTCCATAACTTTGGAAAGCGTAGAGCATATCGCAATGGGTCGGTAGTTTGCAGGGTTCGTGGCATCACCCTTTTTAGGTACCGGCTGGACATTTGCCACCTTTCGGAAATACCAGATGGAAATACTCCTGTTCTGTAGGAGATGTTGAAACGGTTGCGCAAAGGCCGAGCCAGCGAAGAAGCACACATTTTGAGGACAATTGGCGGTATGCCATCAGGACCAGAGGCTTTGTTTACGTTGAGATTTGTAAGGACCCTTTTAACTGCTCTCGTTCGAAAGTATATCTCCTGCATTGCAGAAGATCCACCCTCAACAAAAGGCAGTGGCTGATTGCTATCCGAGAGAGTGGATTTTGTGCAAACAATCCAGCCGATAGGTTCGCTTTATCAGCCGAGTCAGTGAAGATTTGGTCATCTTTTAAAAGAGCTGGAATCGATGACGATGTCTGGTTCTTAACTCTTAACAAATGACCAAAAATGTTTGCTCCCTTTGGGGCAGAGAAGAACCTGTTCTCGAATTCGAGCTTCGTGCAGAAACTTTTCGCGTTTTAAAAATGCATTACAGCGATTCCTTGCCTCGATGCGAAGTCTTTTAGTATCAGTATTCTTGTTAGAACGCCAATTCTGAAAGGCTTCCTCTTTGGACCTGACTGCAATCCTGCAAGTCTCATTAAACCATGAGTGATCTTTTGGTTTAATGCTTCTCATCTTATTGGGAATGAAAGACCGCATACATAATAAAATAATTTTTTGTACCATGACAGCCGCGGCATTCACATTTCTATCAGCGAAAAATAATTTCCAATTGAAGCTGCGATAAAAATTATTTTACGCAGTCCAATTTGCCTTTCCATAAAACCATGCATTCCTCTTCGGGGCTTTAGGCGTAGAGGTGCAGGGGTTAGAATTTGGAAAAACAGCGGAGATGGTACAGTGGTCCGAGTTACCAAGAGGTGCGTTGACACTCACATCATATTTTTCATGATGTGAAGTCAGAAAAAGGTCTAGGGTATTATGGCTATGCATATCACTTTGAGGAAAAAAGTGGGTTCCTTCACTAGTTGAATCAATTGGTTCGATTCAGCAAATAGCTCAACATATTGCCCAACAGGTGTCAATGGGCCCGATTGACGTAACCAAGCCGGGTTGTGGACATTGAAATCGCCTGCTACAACGATCTCACTGTCAGGAAACAACCCCAAAATATGCGTAATCGAATCAGAGAGAGAGTCCAGTTTGTTAAAAGTGGGCTCTCTCCCTAGATTCGGGCTTCTATAAATAAAATAAAAATGCAGCAAGTGAGAGCGAAGCCTGAACCTAGCCCACTTTGAGCTAAACTCTGGATCGGTCAAGTTCAGACTCCTCTCACACTGGTACGCTACATCCGTTCTTATAAAAAGGGCGATGCCTCTATGCAAAGAAAATAATGGCAGTAAGCGGTACCCAGGTGTATGAAAATCCAGTGGATCTGCATCCTCGGCCACCTGGGTATCGACTAGTGCCATTATTTGAAGCCTATGTAGAGTACAATGAACATATACCGAGAAAAAATTCGCCCTCATTCCACGAATATTGCAAAAATATATGCGAAAATTACCCGACATTTCCGCACCATGCAAATATTAAACAAATAAGGACATATAAGGTAATTAGTTACGGCTGCAAGAGAGCTGCACAACATGAGCAATACAAAAGTACTGAAGCAAGTGTTATGCCTTTACTTCAGCACAATTTAGCCCACTGTGCAACCCTACTTACAAACGTAACTAATGGGAGAGGATAGCGGAGATGACGGAAACGAAGACAACAACAAAAACTTAAACTGCGAGGAGCATAGAAAAACCCTTCCCGTGGTCAGCTAAAAAAACTGCACTGCTGTCCAGCAATGATGATGCTGCAGCTAGCGGCTCTCTTTGAAACAGGTTTTGCTGCTGTGCTGTTGATGATGTACTTGTTGAAGCTGCTGTTATGTTGTTGTCGTTTAGTTTTTTTTTTTTAGTTTTTCTTTTCTTTGTTACACAAAACACTCATTGTTATTTTTGTTTTGTTTTGTAATAGATTCGATGATGAACTATATCTCAAAAGGGTATGCAAGAAGGTTGACGCCAACTGAAGCAGCAGTTACAACGAGTCGAACATGGTATTTGCCACATTTCGCCGTGTTTAATGCCAACAAACCAAGTAAGCTGAGGCTAGTTTTTGATGCAGCAGCAGCGGTAGATGGAATAGCTTTGAATTCGGAATTGATAAAGGGGCCCGATGAAAATCAAACATTGAACACAATTTTATTCAGATTCCGTGAAAACAGCATAGGGTTGTGCGCCGATATAAAAGAGATGTATCTTCAAGTCTGAATAACAAAAGCTGATCAAGAATCGCAACGCTTTCTTTGGGGAGGCAACGATCCCAAAAAGCCAAAAGACAGTTATTCTTCTACCATAGTATGTAACACTACGGAGACTTTCCAGCATACCCAAAAGCTTCCCAAATTATTAACGATCCGCCACCACAATTTCCGTTATGGCAAGTTTGGAGGGGTTGCCTTACATCGAGCTAGTACTTATCACAGCCATCAGGGCCGTCCATGGTGGAAGAATGCAGGTAATGTCAAAATGTCAAAACGAAGCAAAACTTTTTCTTTTCTTTTGGTTCCATTCGGCACACAGCTAAATTTGACAGACATGGCAGTATGGAAAGAGAGCACAGTCAACGCTGCAGCTACCTCTTTCCTTATACCATGGGGCCGTCTAAATTAATTTTTTTTTCTCGTAAGAAAAGTTACATTTTTGAACGCATCTGCCTAAAACTTAAGCTTTTCGATAAATGCCAAACTTGCTCTTATGTGGCTTTTCTGCAATTCAGGTACAGGCTCTCGCATTTTATTTCTTACCATTATATTTTCGGTCAAGACTTGATGGATTCTTCTCCTTGATAAGCTCAGAATTTAGTGACCTTTGAATTCCAGACAAGACATATTTTTTTGTATAATGGCTAGATGCCAAATTTCTCGCTTACACCCTTCGTTGATGCTGATCACTCGGCCACAACGCTTAATATCGCCATTTCTTTCAGGATTTTTCAGAAAACTAGAAATGGTACTTCTATGTCGGTTAACTCTTTTAACTATATTAGCAATTTTCGTACCAACTTCATATAATCCTCTTATCAATCCGCGCTCCTCCTCCGATAAATGTGTATGTGAATGCCATACGTGGCATTCTAACCTAAAAACTGCATTTGGTGTAAATGTTATATGTTGCATTTGTACACAATACTTTTACTTAAGAGTTCCTAATTGAAAAATAATTACTGCTTCAATTCACTTCACTTGCTTAAACTGCAATGTACATTAATCTATGTTTGAATAAATAATTATTTACTAAGCAAATCTCAAAATATTTATATTATTTATTTAAATAAATTAATATAACAGTACTTAGAAAGAAGGTTAAAGAAGAATTTCGCATAAGACAAAGAATAGAAAACCATTGCATACCTAAAACAATAAAACCGGTTTAAAAAGAGAAACGATCGCTAAAAACAAAAAAGCACATATACTTACTTCCCTGAGGTATATTTTCATTATTTTAAAAGACCAAAAAGTTTGACCACCTCCGATTTTGCTTAAACGTTAAGAATTTAATCTACTTATGAAATAAAAACACTAATTTGAGTAAAAATGTTTTAAGATTTTTTTTTAAAATTTTTATGTTCAACATTTAAATTTGGTAAAATTGGAAAAAAAAGTGAAATTGCTTACCTTTTGAAAATCATAGATTCAACAAAGCATAGTTTAGGTATTTTTGGATGTATTTTTCACGTTGGAGATATTTTTGAAAAGACAATAAAAAGATATTAAAAAACTATAAAATTTATATCAAAAATTTTGATCTGATTTGGAAAACCCGAGTATGCCACCAAATTCTATGACCGAAAATTAAGGTTATGGGTCTTGGAGTTTTTTGTGTCTTTAGTTTAAAGTTTAAAATTTACCCAGTGTTATTTATTAAAGGGTGCAGAGACTGGCCTGTGTATGCATCACAGGGGCCATGAGAACATGCCCTACAGCAGCACTAGAAGTAATTCTGGACCTAACACCCTTACACCTTGTCATAGAGGGAGTAGCCAAGCGAACTCTGTTGTGCATTGCAAAAGAGGGGACAGGTTCAGGTAAAACTATCAGCAGTAGAGAGAAGGAGGATATTGCAAAGCACACTCCCTACATCGATCTACCAAGAGACGATATAGTAAAAAGGTATAACTTCGAAAAACACTTCGGAATTAAGCTTAGTACCAAGAAAGAGTGGGACAGCGAGATGATATCGCAGGTCAAGAAACCACACAGTATAGCATGGTATACAGATGGGTCCAAGACATTGGAAGGTATAGGCGCAGGGGTGTACGGGCCAAGAACCAAGCACTTTGAACCTATGGGGACAACACCCAGTATCTTCCAAGCGGAGATCCTAGCAATACAGCTGTGTGCACAATTCAATCTGGACCGTAAATACAAAGGTCAGGATATAGTTGTGATGTCAGACAGCCAAGCAGCAATCAAAGCATTAGTTTCCTGTGAGATATCATCGAGAATAACATGGGAATGCCTAACAAAACACAAAACAAAAAAGGCAAGAATAACACTGTTACTATACTTTGGGTCCCAGGACACAAAGGAATACAGGGTAACGAAGAAGCCGATGGACTAGCACGACAGGGTGCAGCCACAAAATTTATAGGGCCAGAACCATTCTGCGGATTGGGCACACACTCTATAAAAGAAGAACTAAGAAGGGAGGAGAGGCATAAACGATCAAACCTTTGGAAAAGCCTCCCAAAGCTAAGACAATCCAAATTGCTCCTCAGAGATTTTAACACTCGGAGAGCAAAATTGTGCATAAGCTTAGGCAAACCGAATCTTAGGATTCTAACGGGGTTCCTTACAGGACACTGTAAACTCAAATACCACCTGATGAAATTGGGCATAGAGACCGATAGTAACTGCCGTTTCTGTGAAGAAGCAGAGGAGACTCCAATACACCTACTTACAAACTGCGACGCCGTGGCTCGCAGACGTAAACTAGCACTGGGGAATTATGAGCTGAGTCTAGAGCAGGTTTCATCCCTTGAACCTAAGAACATTCTCAAATTCATTAGAGAAATAGGGCTGGATGAAATTCTGTAATCCGCAAACCCAGCGGAGCTTTGAGAAGGAGGTACAATAGATCTCATTTAGGTCGCAGTACGCATCTCCACCACACAACATTAACAACATTAACATTATTTATTAAAGATTTATATTTTTCAAACCAACTCATATTTGATTTAAATGTTTTATATCTGAAAGCATTCTGATTTGATTTTACCTAATTTTGTTGGTCAGAATGGATGAAAAGAAATTAGGAAAATTAATGCATAGAACAAAGAAAATTACAGTGACAATTCAAGCAAAGGCGGAAAAAGAGTGCATTTCTCTCAAGTGCCACAACCTTATAAATGAACCTTGAACTGAACCATAACGCACTGTCAAACTTGGGTTTTCCAACCGCTCAGCGTTGCCGTCGTGCTTTATGGTTTGCTTCATAGTAGAACTAGACAAGGCAGTGTTAGGGCTGATTGTGCTCTCTTTTTTAGTGACTATAACTGTCAAACTCAGCCATTTTGGCATTTTTGCTAATTTTTGCTTTCATATTGCATTCTCATTGGTTGCAGATTTTGTATGAAATGTCAACTTCGTTTTGACAGTTTCGGTCACCGGCTCTCCGCCCTAACACTACCTTGTCTAATTTTACCATGGTGTGCTTCATACAATTTAAATTGCCATGATGATTTTATGACAATGTGTAAGGTTTCACAGTTACTTCTATGGATTTTTTTAAAAAAAAATTCCCTGTTCCTCAAAAACAATTGGCCGTATTTCCGTAACCCGGCGTCTCCACAGGCAATCAATTATTGCCGATCAGCTGTCATTTTGCCAGACAGATATGAGCCATATCAAAATAAAGTTTTGTGTGGGCATTTCACATGATACAAAGAGCCACTGTTGTCAGAAAAGTACGATAAAAAGTGCTTATGGCATTTTTCAACGATAGTGGGATGCGGTAATTCCCATGGTATTTTGTGGGAAAAACCTCTCAAAATACCACAAAATACCTCAAGTTACCACAAACCTCAAAATACCACAAATTTCCACAAAATACCACAACGATATTTTTACTACGCGCAGTGGACATATGAATTAAGAAAACGAAGCGTTCATTGTTCAAATGACTGAATGCACTTGTTTGTTGTGATTTGTGGAAGTATCTATCTTTACTTTGTTTTTTTTATACAATTCGTCATTAAACAGATCACACTTTCATTCAAAAAACCACACCCTGATGATCGTCTTTATTTAAAGCAATTGTTGATTTTACGTTAATAAAAAGTGTTTAAATCTTTGCCGCAAACATCTTTCTGCAAAACATTTGTAAGTATACAAAAGAGTATTCACGATCCAGTGCATTTTTTGTTTTTTGGATTCGCCCGGAGGTATGAAATCTTCCAAAGATACGTATACCCGTCCTATACGCATGCACGATTTACATTCTAGATCCTGCCCGAATCAGCCAGAATGTACCTACGTACTAAAACATACACCCTATTGGCAATTAGGATTTTCCACTAAGCACATTAATTAGTTTTTCAGCGGAATTTAAAAATTGAATACATATAAAACGCGTATTTAAATAAACTTGATTCTATATAAATAAGCAACATCGAATTAAATAATAGTAATTATCAATTTAAGGTACCCGAAAAACAATCCTGATTTCAAAAACAATTCAAAACACTAAACTCATTTTAACTGGTTTGCGGCCATTGTCCAACCCAAGGACCTACGTGGAAATGAGATAAATCTCATACCCGCCAAATCAAAATCCCAATTAGTTGGATATGCATTTGGGCCAACGCAGGCATAAACTTGTGTGGAAAAGAGAAATACTCTGGCACACCAATCCAGGTGATAGTGTGAGTTCAGTCTAATTTCAAATCAGGAAACCACGTGAGCACGTAAATCCCAATTCGATTTAAAATTAAAATATTGAATAATTAAAAAGTAAGTTTTAAAAACGATTCATATTTGATGGTGCTAACTTTATAAAACATAATATCGAGACAAAATAGAGAAACAGAACAATCTCAATTTCCAATATTACATTGTTATAAAACTGCGTTAGGTATAATAGGATGAAGTTAAATTGATTTAATTATTTAAATGTAATATAATTTTCCGTTTTAAGACGACTACCGAATCAGAAAAATTAATCATGTTGAAGTTATCAATGAAATCACTGCACATACATCGTAAAGGTTCATGAAGAGCGTAATTAGAACTGCACTGACTCAACTTGAAAAACAGAAAATGTCTAGTTCCTCTCCTTGGGATGTTAAAATTTAGAGCTGAGATGAGATATTCCGAATTAATCCCGCCACGAAGTAATTTATATAGAAACATGACATTAAGCATCATTCTTCTGCTTCTTAGGGAAGGTAGTAAAATAATTTTAAGGCGTATTTCATACGATGGAAGCATAATATTGGGGTTCCAACGACTATGACGTAAAGCAAAAAGTAAAAACTGTTTTTGAACGGATTCTATGGCGTCGATGTAGACATTATATTGTGGGTTCCATATAACTGATGCATATTCAAGAATTGGCCTTACGAGAGGTATATAATAATTTAGTAGTAAAGGGATCACTGAATTCTTTAGCCCATCTTTTAATGAAACCAAGGACTCCTCTTGCCTTACTTATCACCATATTAACGTGGAGATTGAAGCGAAGTTATGAATCCATAATAACACCAAGATCGAGAAAACTGGAAACTATTTCTAAGTTAGTGTTATTTATAGTGTAATTTATGTTATTAGCAGATCTACGCGAGAATGTTATTTGCTTACATTTTTTTAAGTTGAGATTTAATATATTTAAGCTGCACCAGTCCACAAGTCTATTTAGATCAGATTGTAAAAGATGTCGTTCTTCGGGTGATTTGTAACAAAGAAAAAGTTTCACGTCGTCAGCATACATTAAGACGTTACAGCGTTTTATTACCGAAGGAAGATCATTAATGAATAGTAAAAACAAAACCGGTCCAATACTTTTTGAAAGAGAATTCTTATATAAAACCTTTTGAGTATGTCTAGATGAATACGAATTTATCCAATTTAATAATGTGACAGGAAACCCAATAAGGTGGAGTTTTTTCAAAAGAAGATTATGATTAACACTGTCGAAAGCTTTGCTAAAGTCCGTATAAATAACATCAGTCTGCAGTCCCAAAGTAAAACCATTTATAACACGCGTAATAAACTCTAAGAGGTTTGTTGTAGTGGACTTACCCTTCAGAAAACCATGTTGAAAGACAGAAATGGTGGAAGACACGGAGTGGGTTAATTGATCAGTTATGATTTTCTCAAATAGCTTAGGGATTGCACTTAATTTTGCAATTCCTCGATAGTTAGAAACATCTATCTTGAAGCCAGATTTATGAAGGGGTATAATATAAGAATCCTCCATATAGTAGGAAAATAACCACTATGCAAGGAAATATTAAAAATGTTGGCTAGAGGAGTACACAGGTTTGTAGCACATTGCTTTAAAATACAGCTTGGAATTTTATCAGGGCCGGTCGTAAAAGAAGATTTTACTTGTCGAAGATAACACATAACAATATTTGGGTCCATTACAGGAGTTTCAAAAGAGTTAACTGGCGGGAGAAAAGGATACACCGTGCTAGTATTAAATGATATATCGGAGTAAGTTGATTTAAAGAAGTTTGCAAACATGTTAGAAATCACATTGTCACAAGATGATTCTTCCTGATTGAATTTCATAAGGGGTGGAAAGCTGGAGGTTTTGAGTTAACAAATAGGTTATGGAAAGTTTTGAGTTAACAAAACTATAGAAAAGTTTTGGATCATCTTTAAATTGAGATTTTATGTTATTTATATAAGCCGAATAGCATTGTTTATTTAATAGTTGATATATATAACGACAAGAAGAATAGGAAGCAAAGTCTAAACTAGAACCAGATATGTTATATTTTTTAAATAAACGATTTTTTAAATTTTTAAGTGCCTTTAGATCATTTGTTAGCCAGGGTGGATTTAAAGGATTGGAGAAACACTTTTTTTTGGGACGGACATTAAGAAACACCTTTGCAGAGTATCATTGAAAAACTGTACAGAAGATTCGACGTCATAATATGAATATGATGTTCCACTAGTTAAAATTGGAGACCAATCAGTCTGCGAAAGTAAGGAATTAAGTTTTACATAGTCCGTTTTCTTAAAATTATAAACTTTTTTATTTCGCGCATCAGCAGTTACTTTATTTTCTTTTTCGTGGGGGAGTAAAACTATTATTTCAAGAGTTGGATGATGTACATTTTCTGGAAGAGATACGGGATTCGAACAATGGAGATTAACAGTAGTGCGTCTACCTACAAATACAAGGTCAAGGTGGTTTTTATTTAAAATATCATTGACTTGTTGAAGACTCAGATCAGACAGCTTATCTAAGAAATCATTTAACCAATCACTATTGGAAACAGGAGTAAGAAATGAAGAATCGTCAGATGATCTCCAAGTCACAAAAGGTAGGTTAAAATCACCCAGCACAATAGGAACGTCTTTATTTTTTAACAAATTGTGAACTTTTTTGATGGCGTGTAAATGTTTTAAATGCATTGTTATGTCACATTTAGGAGGAATGTAAGAGCAAGTAACATAAATAATACTATTATTTAATTTAACTGCAACACAAATGAAGTCAATGCCACTGGTGTCATGAATTGTCAATTCTTCAGATACAAGCGAGTTTTGAACAGCTATCAAAACACCACCACCGATCTTATCATGACGATCTTTACGAAAAATTTGATATTGCACATTATTTCAGAATTCAAGATAAGAGCGAAGCCAAGTCTCTGTAAAAATTATAATGTTATATTCAAAATCAAAACTGTTTATGAAAATATAGGAAAGTTTGGAGTTAAGACCCCTGACATTTTGGTACTTAAGCTGAAATTTAGACTTGCGGTTTATTAATTGTTTTTTGGATGAGATTCAGGGCTATTTCGGGGACGCGACAAATGCCCAACATTTACCGGTCTTGGATTGCTTTTAAATTCAAATTCGCGTACAATTGTGTTTGGCGGCCAAAAGTTTACATCAACTATAGAATTAAATAAATTTTCAGGAACTGTTAATCTAAAAGAAGTAATTGATCTTATATTTTAATATTTGAATTTATGAACCGAAAGATGCAAGGAACAATTCAATTTTGATTTAATGAAAAAATCTATATCAACCTCTGTTGTATCCGCAGCTAAGCGAGAAACAAAGACTGGTTTAGTTGGTGGAATTGCAATGATTGGAACAGAAACCTGAGAAGTAAGAGTAACAACCTGGGAATCGACCAAAGTTGGTGAAAAAGAAACAGTTTGGGCATAAATTATGAATGGCAATGAAGGTGGCTGTGCCAGCACTGGCAAAGGAGCAGAAATCGATATTTTTGCTGTATTCGAAGTAGAAGTTAAAATAGGTGGAGGGGCTGTTATACCACCAATGTCCACCATGTCATCAGAAATGTCATGTACAGAAGAATTTCGAGTTGGAGTTGAATCCGTTTTTTGCTTACTACGCAAAGACATGTGTTTTTTCCCTTTTGGGTGAAGGAATTGACTGCAATATATTTAAAATCGTCGAAAAGAGACTGGTATTTAAAAAATTTTGTAGAAAGCGAAGAAAGTTCCTTACTTATTTCAGAGAAGCATTGCTTTGTCTGCTTGAAAAACTTGTAGAAGTTGATGTCAGCCAATCTACATTTCTCGCCAGACCAACGCAACCTTTTACCTTTCTCAATACAATCCGCAACTCGGCCTGTCACGCCTGCACATTTGGTATGAACAGCATTATCACATAACCAACATGATAAAAACCGCTCAGTTTCACCCCTTACAGAGCAGACAGGCTTAGCACAAATCATATTGAAATAATTCAGATAAAATGATGAAAATAAGGCAAAAAAAAAACACTGCACTTAAATGACAAGCAACAATTTTAACAAATTTTATCAATAAGAATAAAAAGAATAAATATAAGAAAAATTAGCTTTGTAACAACCCTGTACTAAAAGTTCCTAAAAGTATACATCGATTAACAAAAGTATGTAGCAAAAATTTAAAATACAATTGATGCACAACTGCTAATGTAAAAATGAGACAAATAATCAAACAACAGACACAAGCAAATATGAATGTAAACACAAAACTCAAAAACTTAGCTTACCCACAGCTTATAAAAAAAAAAATTTGTCAGAAACAAATTTCATTTTTCTATAATAAAATTAAGTGGAAAAATAAACAAAAATTATAAAAAACTGACTGAAAAACGTCCTCAAATGTCCCAAAAAGTACAAGTTTACACAGAAATTAGACTTAAATATTCAAAAACACTGGATTAACTTAAAAATTTTCGCAGCTAAGTTATCAAACAATCTGTTTACAACAAGAGTTGGTTGAGAACTGAGCAATTGCAAAATATATTATGCATTTACAACTAGCTGTGAGCGTACTTTAGGAGTGCACAGTGGCAATATCATTGTTAATTTGAAAAATTCTTTAAAACAGCAGGTAAATCAGCTGATTTAAACATAAACAAAGTGTTATTTTGTGGGTTAAAGGTAGATATGCCAAGAAAAATTGTGAAAAGCGTTGATGATTTAGTGGGAATTGCTGCATCTGCCAAAATTTCAGCCTGATTTCGTTTATCCCTGGCGCACTTTGATTCACTCCACTGTTATCTCCTGAAAAAGGATTGTAAACATTCACACCCCATTGTTGCTAAATATATTTGTGGGCGGTTAAAAGTGGTGTGGCAAAAATTTTTGTAAACCATCTTGTAGTCGAAAACAATCGACTGTCAAAATTTCAGATAAATCGGCCCAGTATTTTCGGAATCTATAGCCCTCAAACAGCCAGAAAAAACAGACAGTCTTTTGCTTTTTATATATATAGATTTTTTTTAATTTGAGTTAGTTTGGCGACCTCAGTATAATATTTATTTATTCAAGTTGTCAGGCTCAAGGTCTTATTTCTAAATAAATAATTAAAAACGTGTAATGTTCTTTTTATTAATTTATTGTTTTTCCAATATTTCGACTTCCATCGGAAGTCATCCTCGGGGAAAACTGTTGGAGTAAACATGTATACATTAGAAAACATACAATTTTTTTCACATTAAAGTTTATCTTACCTCAATATTTTTGAAACGTTACATTAAACAATTTTTAAACGCGATTACATATAATTACTGAATTAAGCACATATAAAACATTAAACATTGAAAAACGATTCGGCCTTTGTAGTCTAGTGAAGAATGCACTAGACTATCAACCCAGAGGTCCCTGGTTCGAATCCGGGCTCGGGCATGGTTCTTCTCACTTTCTTTGTTCTTTCCTTCATTTAAGAATGATGGCAAACTAAGAATTCACAAATAAATTGTGGGAGATGTGGAATAAAGGACAAAACACAACTAAGGGCTGGAAATGCTTGCTGAGGTTAAGGCATAGCACTAGCCTCAGTTAAAAGCAATTCAAATTGTCTTTCACGGTTGTTTCGCCTAACCAATAATTCACGTATGGTTCCAATCAATTCCTCTAAATAATCTATCCCTTTCCTTTCAGGTCAAAGACCACAAACCCTGTTTGTATAAGGCACATGCCTTGATTCTTTGATCTTAAAAGACTTAAAACACTACAATAAACACTGCTTTCGCATCTTTCGCTTAGTTTCTGACTGTGTTGTGTTTTTTTACATATCGTCTGTAAATGTGAGCGCATTTGTCCGTATCCATTTTAAAATTTAATCGTTTTTTGGGGGTAAATTTATTATGTGGAGCATCTCTAGAGTGCAGCGTCTCACGTAATTATTTTCCTGTTGAAGAATTCTCGTATTTTCCAAGTCCGGTGTGTGCTTATGTTTAATGCAGTGGGCTGCTAATGCTGTTTTTTTGCTCTATTGGTCCGTTGAGTAATCTCTGGTCTGATTTGTGCGAAGCTATTCTTGTCCGTAGTTTGTTTCTTGTTGTCCCCACATTTGCTTGGTAACATATCACAACAGTCAAAATTTTGGAAAAACAATAAATTAATAACAACATTTCAAGTTTTTAATTATTTATTTATAAATAAGACCTTGAACCCGACAAATTGAACCAAGAAATGTAGATTTTTTTTATATATTTATATATTAAAATCTCTGAAATTATGTTACGATACTGCATAATAAAATTAGTTTTATGGTGAGAGAATTCTGGTGGTAATTTCATCTGGCGACACTGCAAAGAATTACAGATAAAGTATTCCCAGCGCAACGAAAAATATTTACTTCATAGTAGAACTGGACAAGGTAGTGTTATTGCTGAATGTGTTCTCATTCTTAGTGACTATAACTGTCAAACTCAGCCAATTTGGTATTTTTGCCAATTTTTTTCTTTCATATTGTATTCTCATTGACCCTGTCTACACTAGCCTCACTCAACCGACTCACTTTGATGTCTGTAGAAGAGATGAGGAAGTGGGAAGGTGAATGTACCGTGAGGCAAGAGTTTCAAAAACTTTAAAAATTTTGCGACTCACTTTGATTTCACATTTGTCATTTTGAGTGTTTTTTTCGTGTATACGCTAATAGCTGCTGAAGTTGCAGAGCTATATGCAGTTACAAATCACACACTTAAGTTAACACCAATTTTTTATTACTTTAAAATGTTTTCGGTTAAAAACAGCACAAAAGCAAATGCAGACTCAAAGTAAGCCAAGCTATGTGTGTGAACTTTTAACAACTTCTTCATGGCAAAGTGAGTCGGTTGAGTGAGGCCAGTGTAGACAGGCTCATTGGTTGCAGATTTTATATGAAATGTCAACTTCGTTTTGACAGTTTCAGTCACCGTCTCTCCGCCCTAACACTACCTTGTCTAATTTGGCCATGATTTGCTGGAGGCTGTTCAGACTTGCCTCAAAAGAGGCGACTCACTGGCCTCATTTTGGCATAAGCTTGCTATCAGGTGTTCACACACAAATTATTGCCTCACTTTGAGGCAGCCTTATTTCGACGTTTATTGTTTTTTTTTCCTGTTGTTTTCTTTTGAATTATTAAACACAGAAACGTTCATAATTTAAACAATATTAATTTGCGAACAACTATGAATAAAAAAATTAATTCGCGCCAATACTGCGCCTGAATAGCCTCAAAAACAGGAAAATAAATCAACAGAACAAACTTCACTCTGACGTACGTCAAAATGAGTCGCAAAATTTTTAGAATTTTTAAAATTCCTGCCTCACGTAACATGTCACCTTCCCGCTTCCCGCTTTGCCTGTAGATGTCAAAATGAGGCAAGTGAGTCGCCTCATTTGAGGCAAGTCTGAACAGCCTCCTGCGCACCTCGTCATCGGTGCTCGTCAAATGTGACTCTTGATGAATACATACGAAAGAAAATGTCAAAAAGAGAAAATGAAAAGAAAAAAGTAAAAATTCTGTCAAACACATCAAGCAACGTAGCTGTTTTTTGTGTGTAGGAGTAAAAAGGGTAGAAAACACCCCTACAAAATATATAATTTTTTCACATAGTAGTTTTCATAAGAAAATTTCGACATTTTAAAATCTTTACACCCTATCAATAAATTGTGACTACGGTTGCAACAACGAGCTCCACCTAAGTCACAGCAAAGATGGCGGACATACGCAATACGTTATATGTAGTTCTTGGTATCATTGTCATTTCATATATTGATATAAGCATTTGTGAGATGGCGTCAAACACGAATATTTGCTGCATTCAAGTGGTTAAAAATTTTAAAAAATTGCAAGAAGTTGCTGAAGAACAGCAAAAAGGGAGAAAGCACAAATTTTGCCATAAAAATAATTCGAAATGTTAAAATTGGCTGTCAAACTACTAAACTGACAATTCATGGCAGGCAATAGTAATTAAGATATTTATCGTGACATATATTGCTCTTCATGAGCAATGAGCGATCTCCATTGGCAAATATGCTGATTGTGGAATCCGGCGGATAAGTTGCGTCGGGAGAATTACTCGTTTTCGTTGGGTTTAGAGGTGGGTAACTCAGTGCTGTGCTATGGCACTGTGCTGACTTTCTTTAGTGTGCCATGTGTGCTAGAACACTACGCTGACTCACATAGTGGCATAATAGCACGCAAAGAGCAGAGCTTAGACGAACTTTTGCGCGTAAAGTTACTTTTGTGTACAGTGTTGCGATGAATAGCAGAGTGTTGTGCTAAGATTCTTCACTGACACTCATTGGTTATCGCTACTATGCACTGCATTACTTACATTTTGTAAGTTTTTGCTTAGTAAAAATGTTTTTCGTTTTACTTTGGTTTACTTGCAATATTGACAATATGCAATTTGTGAATATTGCAGAGGTGGGTAACTCAGTGCTGTGCTATGGCACTGTGCTGACTCTCTGTAGTGTGCCATGTAATTAGTAAAGTTGTTTTTCGTTTTACTTTGGATTACTTGCAATATTGACAATATGCAATTTGTGAATATTGTAAACAAGTCAATAAAGAAGGGTGTTAGCACTTATTTGTTATCGACACTTTTATAAGTGCTTTGTATGATTGTGGCACAATTGTGCTAGCACAGTGTGCTGACACACAATGGTGCACATGTGCTTGTGAGTCAACACACAAAAAATTGTGCTATTACCCACCTCTAGTTGGGTTATTGATTTTGAATCCGGCGAGTAGCTTCGGAGTGAATCGGAAGCAAAGTTTGCGGATTTGGAGTGAAAAGGGCTATTGTTGAAAACGCAGTCCATCCGCACTTCATACAAATTTTTTCACTTTCCATCTGCAACAAAATTGGTGCGGATCTGTGCTGATTTGTAAAAATTCTCTCAAAGAAAGAAATGCGATACCTGATTTCAGGGTAATTTGATGTCGCTGAATTCGAATCCGGTGTTAGAAATATGAGCTTTCAAATATGTTAGAAATATTCGTACACGCCGCAATTTATTTTTTTTACTCAAAAATAATTTTTATAATTTTTAAAAAGATTAAGTTTTTATCATAGACGTTTTCAGGGCTCAATAGCAAAAAAAATGTTTCAGTCATTTGGGCCTATTCTGCCAGATCTGTTATTCTGTTATGAATCATAAAATATGCCGAATCATAAAATATGTCAAAATTGGTATTCTGCCTTTCGAACTCTTATGATACCTGTTATCAATCTTCGAAAACAAAAATCTATTACAATTACGTTAACTTCTGTTATCAAACAGCTGATTGCTGTCAATAAATTGAAAAATAAATTAACGCAAGTTAAAGGAGTTATCGCTTTTAACATGTAAATTGCAAATATTTTTACAAAATTAGCGCTAAAAAAGTGCCGTGCAGTGGCATTACAAATTAGCATTGTCAATTTGTTTAAATGGCTTGTTTTAAAAAAATATCGGACTGGGAGAACGACCCAAAGCAGAAGCTGAAATTTCCATAATAGTCGTGACTGACGCAGTTATGATGGAAGCGGAAGAGAAAGAGGTGACCGCGTAGGCTACAAACATAAAGAACAACGTGGAGACGAGCATGTGGAGGTGGCCAAAACCACCGAATGACAATCGTCGTGGCGGCGGATAGTGGTAGCTCATCCTACCAACGACAAAATATTGAATGCAAGACTGAGCGAACTAGTAACTTCGATGGAGGCGATGCAGGAGGTTCCTCATACTATCGACAGGATAATGGATGCAACAATAAACGTAGTAACACAAAGAATAAAATTTAAATTTTGATAAAAGGCAAAAAATGTATCTATTATTCTGTTGTGTTTCATAACAGGTTTTGTCACGTAGAATACCAATTCAAGAGTTTGTAGAAGATTTTTTAACAGTTCGAAAAAGCTTTTGTGATTTATAACAGATTTCATAAAAGATTGTCATGCATAATACGAATTTTGATTTGATAAAAGATTTTTTGACAGCTCAAAAACTTGTATGGGAATCATAACAGAATAACAGAATTTTTTCATAAAAGATTCCGCACAATAGGCCCAATTATTCGAGCTGTCAACTTGAAGGTGTATGTGTTTTATTCCGCTTTTACACATACCGACCATGTTGAAAATCAGGTTATCAACCTTTTTTTACACCTAAATAAAACGTCGAAAAGGTTTGAATTTTATATTAGGGACACTCCCAATAATAGACAAACAGCCTTGCATCGGAGGATTTGCAAAATATGATCGCAAATATTTTTAACACTTTATTAGCAGCGTATCTAGCCAGGGTAGAAACATAATCGCCGGGCCAAAGAAGCAGCAAATAGCATCCGAATCTGCACCATGAGCAACAGAGATAATGCAGAAATGTCTAGGTGTGGATCCAGATGACTCAGGATCAACATAAACACCCTAATATAACCAAAAATCATCAACGCCAACAAAAAAAGTACTGCGATGCGTCCTGACGGCTACAACGCTGTGCTGCGGTGAAACGAACACTCGCCAAGAGCCTCATATTGCCAGAACAATGTTTTGAGGATATTTGAAAAATAAATTTATTGTATTTTTACTTTTAAATTGTCTTTTTCTTTATATTTTTCACTTTTATTATAAACTAGTATTTCCCGGCAGACGTTGTTCTGCCACAGACCGCCTTACTGCCATATACGAAAATGTCAATAAATGTAAAATATTTTCACCATTTTCAGTATAGCTGCCGAAAGTAACTATATGAACTAAATAACCAAATTTTAGTCTAATACGATCAAAACTATGCGAAATATAGCATTTTTGTTGTTTTGGAAGCGGTAAAAAGGGGTGCGGCAAAATTATTTCCCTTAAACAATCTCGTAATCGAAACAAATCGACAGCCCAAATTTCAGCTCAATTTAGCTTCAGCCTGGCGCACTTTGCTTCACTCGACGCTTGCCCCCCGAAAAGTGAATTTAACTAAAGTGGGACGGCCTATTTTTAGTGCACTTGCCCAGAGTAACCATATGAACTAAATTAAAAAATTTTGTCTAATACGACCCAAATCGTTGAAATAAAACATTTTCATTGGTTTGTGGGTGGTAAAAGGGGGGCGTGGAAACCAATTTTTAGTACAGTTGCTGACAGTAACCATACAAACTAAGTCAAAATTTTAGCTCAATCGACTCAGTAATAAATTTTAATGATCTTTAAAAAAATGGGTGTGGCTATATAGTGATACCGCCCATTTTTAGTACAGTTGCTAAAAATAACCTTACAAACCTAAGTATCAAATGTTAGTCTTATACGGCCAAAAATGCTTGAAATATAGCGTTTGCAAGAAACCAATTTTTCGTAAAGTTACTAACAGCAACCACACAAACCAAACTACCAAACTTAAGTCTTATACGACCAAAACCGTATTAAATAAAGAATTTTCATTGGTTTGTGGGCGGTAAAAGAGGGCGTGGAAAAACACTTTTAGTACAGTTACCGACAGTAACCATACAAACTAAATTATGAAATTTAAGCCTTATACGACAAAACCGTTTGAAATAAAGCATTTTCATTGATTTGTGGGCGATAAAAGTTGGCGTGGAAACATATTTTTAGTATACTTTTCTACAGTAACCGTACGAACTTAATTAAAAAATTTTAGTCTTATCTGACTCAAACCGACTAAAATATAACATTTTTAATGATTTGGGGGCGATAAAGGGAGAGTGTGGCAACTCTTTTTCCTCAACCATCTCGTACCTGAAACAAATCGACTGCCAAAATTTTAGGTCAATCGGTTATGTAGTTTTGGAGCCTATAGGCATCACACAAACAGACACACATCGTTTTGCTTTTTATATATATAGATATTGATTTGTGGGCGGTAAAAGTGGGCGTGAAAATATTAATATATAGTGACCGCCTCTTGAAGCACCTACACAGAAATTTGCACTATAAAAACTTGTAGGTAGAACTCCGGAATTGGCATAATTTCGAAAAAGTGGGCGTATATATATTGCAACAACGCCCATTTTTTGTACAGTTACCGACAGCAACCACCTGAACAAAATTACCACATCTTAGTTTTTATTGATCGAAACCGTCTGATATATATCCTTTTTTGGTTTGTGGTCGATAGCGCAAATTTGGCTTGTATGGGAGGTACCACGCCCCCACGTCCGATCGTTTCCAAACCTCAGGATGTGGCTTCAGTTTACCTGAAAACTTCATAAAGATAGGTTTAGTGGGTTTGGAGTCTATTCGTGATATATCCACATACATACATCCATTTATATATATATATATAAATATAAATATATAAATAAGTTAACTTATTATAAAATTAATTAATTTTGTGACAGCTGAACAGCTTTTTTTCGGAGTGTGGAATGGTATTTATAGCTCCCTCTCACTGTTTCAGCAATGGGATTATTGTCTTCTGGCATAAGTATCAAGATATAAACTATTGCCTGTGGAGACGCCGGGTAAGCAAACAAAATGTAAGCTTGGCAGCATTGTCCCATTCAAATGTCAATTTTTCTTTCTCCGTATTATATTTCTCTTCTGCTTTGTGTGCCGTTGCAATTTCTGTTTAAGTTTTTGTAAATTTTTGCATTTTATATTAATAAAAGTGTTTATTTAGAAAAAAAAATCATAATAAACAAGTGCTATTTAACAATTATTCAACAAGATATTTTCACTTTAATTAAAATAATAAAATTCATTATAAAAGCCTTAACTAATTAAGGTGTGGTTGAGTTCGTCTTGTGTTCAAGCTACGTTTGAGTTGGAGCTGTGACAAAGCCGAGTAAACGCTGCGTATGCAGTGACGCTTACAATAGCTAAGTTCGAAGCTATCTAAAGTCAGGAGAAAAGGAAGTTAAAAAGGTGACCAGCCTAGAAATAATCAGTAATAAAAGGAGGTAAATAAACATTTTTATTGAAAGACAGTTCTAGCTAAGCTTTAAGCCATAATTTCAAGTTTTGGTAAAAAAAGCCACGCCCCATGATGACAAAGATGTTAGTCATACACAAACATGTTTGCAAAGTTATTTAAGTTAGTTAATTAAAAAAACTCGATGAGTATTGTAAGAGATGAACAAGCTATGAACTTACAAAATACAAATCAGGAAAACATTCTGACCCGTTTACGTTACGAATTGACTTCCGTAGTTTTGAATATTGCAGTAATCCATATTAAGCCATTATATACGATTTTCCCGACTTTGTGAAAATGAAATTTTCCTACATAAAATTAAAGTATAAAAAGAAAAACTTAATTTTTCGAAGAAACTTTTGCATGACAATCGTATCTTTGGACCCTCAAAAATATTTTATTTATCTGTTATAGAAAAAAAAAAACGTGCAATTAACTCTTGTTAAGCTCTTGTGTATAATAAAATACCAACCATGAAAATATATAAAAACAAATCATAATATATTAAAGTGCAGGAGGGATGAAATTGGACCTTTTGAAACTGGTTTTATTTATTTTATTTATTATAATTTTTTTATGCATATCGCGCTTATTTCGTGCAAAACTGTCACAAATCAAAATTGGCATTTTTAAAATAAGTAAACAGAAAGAAAGCTATGAAAATGTGTATGCGTTCAAATAACGTTTTTGCAAACACCATTAACGCGCTTTTTCTATGGAAGTTAAGTAATTTTAAAAGTTTAAAACGGTCTCCAGAAAAATTCTAAATTTCAGGTGGGCCATTCATGACATGAACGTTATATTTATACATGAACATTAAAATACTAATTTAAATAGATTAACACGTAAAATTATTAAATTCTTAAAATGAGATCAATACATTTTTAAGTAAAAAATTAAAAATGTTATGAAATTAAATTATAAATATATCAAATATTTTAAAACTTTATTTAATTTTATTTTTTTATATGAACATTGAAAAAATAAAACAATTAAATCAGCTTCTCGCAATATTTTTTCGACCACGTACCCTGGCTACCTATTTTAGAAAACTATAACCCCTGAAACAAAAGTCGGTTTTGAATTAAATAAATATTTATTTTTTTGAAAGCTTTGCTATTAAGAAAAGTATCTGTTTTAACAATATAATAAAAGTCCAAAATGGCCAATTAATTCAAATTATGTTTTATTTTTTTAATGATCAATGTATTTAATATCTTAGATATTGTTTTTTAAACCTATTAGATAAAGAACAAAAGAAAAGACTTAATTTTTAAGTTATTAATACAATACGTCTTTTATATGTAAGGGAAATTATATCAATCCTTTTTTTAATATAAAATATATAACCAAATCTGACTTTTTGGAATTCAAAAAAGTAACTATGTTTTATATAATACGGAACACAGTTCATATTTTGTCATGCTTTTGTTACGATTTATTTTAATTTTTATTAAAAAATGTTATTTATGTGAATTTTTTTTAACTTTTATTATTATTTATTGAATCTTTTTTTTAAAAACTAAAAATAATTCATCAAATCTTAACCTTAAAATAAATATATACAAATTCATAACCAGTGCTAGGAACAAATGTATACATAGTGAGCAAATATAATACAATCATTTTAATTTTTGTTAGTATTTAACATGAGTATAAATCTTTGCAGGTCTTATATATGTTTCTTCGTTTGATTAGAGCTGATTAGAGCTGTGCTCACATATGCGTGGCTAGACGGACATGGCCTAGCTTCAGCATATGCCAGACGAGACGGGCGTGGCCTCGCTCTGGAAAATCATTTTCTATTAGCTGTATATTTATATGTAAAAGGATTAGAGCATTGCTCACATATGTAAGACAAGACGGACGGGGCCAAGCTTCTACATATGCCAGGCGAGACGGATATGGCCTCGCTCTGGATAATCAAGACTGCTTCTAACTAACGGAACATTAAGATCTTTATGGATATTTTCATTCTTTACTAACCATGGTACATTCGTAATTGTTCGTAGAATTTTCGATTGCGAACGCTGTATTAGCTGTATTAACATTATAAGAACTGGCTTTTCCCCAAAGCTGTGCTCCGTACGTCCAAATTTGTTTGCTATACAGTATTGTATAGCAACACCTTATGTTCCAATTGCCTTGAACTCCTGTTAAGTAGCCAGTTTAACTTAAGAGCCTTTAGCTTAATTTGAGTTTTTTCGAACTCAATATGCTTTCGCCAGGTAAACCGTCTGTCAAGATGAACACCCAGATAGGTCACGGTATTCGCTTGAGGGATAGGTGTTTGATTGAGCATAACTGTAGGACATGTTACAGTCCGCAAAGTAAATGTAGCGTGCGTACTCTTCAGTTCATTGGTTCTTATTCTCCAGTTTCTCAACCATCTTTCCAGCATTTCTAGATGTTCATTTAGGTCCTTGGATGCAACTATAGGGCTTCAATGGGTGCTCAAAAATACTGTTAGGTATAATACTGGACCGAGGACGCTATCTTCAGGAACTCCAGCTGAAATAAGAAAACTAGATGAAACAAAGTTTTTACATTTTACTCTAAACTTTCTATCACATAGCACAATGGTTTCAAATCAATTTTTTCTGGCCAAAATTATTTAAGTTAAGAAAATGATAATTTTTGTTCAGAAATAAATTAATATTGTTATATGTTGTCAATCGTATAACTTTTTCCTCCTAACTGATCCAAAGTTCTGTTTCCTGCTTTGCTAACTTATAATTAACAAATAAAAACAAATATTAATTCAATTAAAATCTTATTTTTATGCTGTGAAAATAAAATTATACATTAAGTGTTAGTTGTGTCTAGCTCGCTCTCTAAGATTATATTATCATCTTTGAATTCGTCTTTATATTCTTCATCCGTGCTTTCATCCCCATCTGCATCCTGTTCAGATATTATATCTTCTATGGGTTCTTCACAAATTAACAACTCGATGACTTCAGATGGAAGAGCTAAACGTTTTCTTTGATGTATGCCAGTGTGTAGGCGAAGAGATGAAACAAGGGGATCTGATGTATCTAACGCTCTGTTGAACACGTCCGAGAGATTATTTATACGGCTTCTTCTGCGAGAGTGAAACAATCTATCATTTTTGTATATTTTGTTTCTGCATTCTGCAGCGTCCTCTCCAAAGCATCCAACTGGAAGTACTATGTTCTGTAACCATTCGTAGTTGCTTTGAAGATGTCTGGTAGTTTCAAAACAATATTGCTCAAACTTATCCAATTCCAGCGGAAATTGGCACGTTAAACATATAAGTATCATATGTAGACGAAAAATTAGCACTTCGTCACCTCCAGTAATTCGTGCAAATTTTTTATAGTTTTTGAATGCACGGCGAGAAGTGTTGCCATCATTTTTTGATCCAACACCGCCAACTTTCGGAAAGTCAACACGAAGGCCAAGCTCAGTCTAGAATTCATTTTGGATTTTCTGTTTCCTTTTAGAAACATTTTCTCGATCCTTTTCCTCCCAAATCTGCCATTTTTTAATTTCGCATTTGTATCCGAAATGTAATAAAAATTAAAAAAAAATCGAATACGGCAGTGAAGCGGAATAAAAATATATAAACTGGCCATTTCAGCCCTTGGAATGACTTTTACCTAGCTTCTATTGATCAATTGTGTTGTGCCTGTTGTTAAATGTTTGATCACAAATGACCGAGAACTGGACCCTACGTGTTTTATGCCGACTCCGAACGGCTTATGTTCTCAAGAAGATTTACATGGCAATTTTTACTCTCTGAGGTTTGCCATTGTCTGCAGAGAGGTGACGACCGAACACAAAAATTAATTCAATTGAAAAAACTTTCTGTCTGAGCTGGAATTGAACCGCGGTTCTTAAGCTTAGGAGCCACGCACTCTACCCACTAGGCTACAGTCGCCACAGTGAAGCGGACTTAAACCATATTTTAGGTTGCTTTCTTTCGGTTTAAATTTTACAGAATTGAAGTCCTTAATTTTTAGAAAATCTTTTGAAGTAGCACCGCATATAGGACACGAAAGGTCTGACTTTGTTCCAGTAAGGACATTTAAAACCTTTCCATCTATATCAGTTAAGGATAATGCAAAGTTTATTTTAATTGTCTTTGATTCATCGATTTGTATAGTGACTGTTGTCAACTCTTCAATTTCCTTATTCAAATCAGAGTTTTCCTTTAAAATTACTTCTCTTGTCTCTTTTACAAATTCCAATTTCAATAGTCTGCAAAATCTGGTTGATTGTGGAGTAATATTACACCATAATGGTGGTCTCATAGAGTCGATGAGTCTTAATGGGATTACCGTGGTTGCAAAAAGACTTGAATCAGCATTTTGAGATGAATTTGGGTCAATAGCCTGTTGTTTTAACTGAGCTTGGCCAGTAGTACTACTATCAAATCCGTAACTCAAGATTAATTCTGCGAAAATGGATGTACTTTTAGTAAAGTTCATTGTAGCTAAAATAAGTTCTTTCTGCATTTTGACAATTCTTGTTGCTGTATGTTGTAATAGCTTTTGCAACGGCACTTTTGCAACTCTTTCGCTTACAACTACATCATTAGGCCTGCGCATAGCTTTTACTGCTAGGATTCTCTTGTAAGACGGAAATATATTGCAATTTCTTTGTTTATTCTCCATGCGAATGTTACAGTACTGCATCTTTAAAAAATTATTCTCGAGAAGAAAAGCAAGTACTTCCTCGTCAGAAAGCGCAACAGGCTTTTTTGCATCTTTATGACATAGCTTTCTTAGTTTGGATGGTCGTGTTGAGCTTTGCAGTGTTTCCTTGAGGACAACAGCCAAATCATTTTCCCCCTTTTGTGAGCTGAGACGCATGCTGCATGAATTAATAAATCAGTCTCGTTTTGTTTTGATGTTGAAAGTTCTGCCGCTTCCCTTCTCTTACTGCGACCAGACATACCAGAAAAAATTAATTGAGGTCTTCCAGCTCTTAAAGAGCTCCTCAGTACTTTAGTTATTGCTCTATTATTTTTAAATATTATTTCAGATTTAAGCCATTGTGCATTTTGGGATTTAAAATAAATACTTTTTCTGTAACTTTCTTGCCACTTTTTGTCCAATTTTATACAAAATAATCTCAATTTTTCTCTTAAGTACTTCAAATATTCCTCAAAAGGACTTGCTTCTCCATTTTTTCTAGAACAACGTTTAAAAGAGCTTCCTTTTTCTATTCCTTGTTGCCGCTTAGTAACCAAATTTGAAATAGCTCGTAATTTTTGAAGCGAAGGTTGTCTAGAAAAATGTATATACATATAATAATCGCAAGTATTTGCAAGATGTAATTAAAGAATATAGTTCAGCAGATCACATGTTGTTTTTGAAAGTTAATTTTATGCTGGACAAACTTGGACTTTTTTTTTAAACTTTAAATCAATTTGAAAAAAGTGAAAAATTATAAAATTAAATATGCATGTGTAGTGTCGGCAAATTGTTAAAATATTTACTTGTTTCATTTTTTATACTTTATGTTTAATTCTGTTTATTATTTATAATCATAAAAAAAGTCAAAGATAAAAATTTGTATTAAAAAAATTTTTCAATATAAAATGAAAATTCAAACTATATGTACATATTTTATTAAATAAATATTTATGAACACGATACAACCATAATTGGCGATCCTGCTCGATCCTGTATTCAACCCTATTTATAAAAACAAGAGTTGCAATAAAAAAAGGACAAACAGCAACAAAAACAACTACAAAAATTAAACCTCCGAATTTTTCAGAGACATGAAGTCCCTAGCCGGTTCTGAATCAATCGTCGGTCGCGAACTACTTTATAAATTGTGGCAACGCAAATTACCACAACAATTACAAATTCATTTAACGTCTTGTAGTGATAAAAGTGTCGATGAAAGAATAAACTTGGCAGACAAAATTTATGAAGTCACCAATAAATTTCAAAATTCAACTTCAGTTTCGAGCATCAATCAAAATTCTATAGAACAATGTATGCAGAACTTAGTCCAAATTACTACAACACTTTGTCAAAATTTAAATAAAATTACACTGGACATAGCAGAACTTAAAACAAGATCAAGATCTCACGACCGGAACAATTCAAAATTTAGAAGCAACTCCAGACGACGATATTCAAATTCACGTGATAATATATGTTGGTATCATAGAAAATTTAATAAAAATGCAATAAAATGTATAAAACCATGCGCTTTTGTTAATAAAAATGAAAACAACAACACATCGAACCAAAATTTAAACTAAATAATTCCATTATGACGGTGGCAGATAATGGAACTCAAATTAAACCTGCACGCCGCCTTTTTGTTTTAGATAAATACAATAATTTAAATTTTTTAATAGATACTGGTGCCGCAGTTTCAGTTGTACCATCTTCAAAATTCAAATCAATTAAAAGACATTCTGACATCAATTTAGTAGCTGCTAATGGCTCATCAATAGAAACCTTTGGTTCAAAACTTTTTAAAATTGACTTAGGTCTTCGTCGCAATTTCGAATTTCCATTTTTATTAGCTAATATTTCAACACCTTTCATTGGAGCAAATTTTTTAGAAAAGTTTGGAATCATAGTTGATATCAAAAATAAACAAATAATCGATTTAACCACTAAACTAAAAGTAAATGGAACTTCTGGCTTTTGCGATATTTATTCTCTCAAATTACCTCTCCATGAAAACAAATTTTCCACCCTTCTTAAAGAATTTCCTGCTCTCACCTCTGAACCAGACTGCACCAAACCAGTGAAGCATAGTACGGTTCATAGGATAGAAACAGAAGGAATTTTTCCATATACAAAACCACGTCGTTTAGATCCAATCAAAATGAAAATAGCCAAAACGGAATTTGAATACCTTGTAAAAGTCGGAATTTGCAGACCTTCTAATTCTCCTATTGCATCTGCCCTTCATTTAGTCCCTAAAAAAGGACAAAATGATTGGCGACCATGTGGAGATTATAGAATGCTCAATTGTATTACCGTACCCGATCGTTATCCTCTTCCACACATACATGATCTAAGCATCGAACTAAAAAACAAAACCGTATTTTCGAAAATTGATCTTGTTCGTGCATACCACCAGATTCCAATGGCCGAAGAAGATATTTATAAAACGGCAATAACTACTCCATTCGGAATGTTTGAATTTTTACGCATGCCATTCGGTTTGAGAAATAGTGCTCCAACCTTCCAACGTTTCATCAATGAAATATTTTTTGGTTTAGATTTTGTGTTTACATACGTGGATAACATTTTAATTGCAAGTGAGAATGAGAATCAACATTTAGAACATCTAAAAATTATTTTTAATCTACTACAACAATATGGACTTAACATCAAACCTTCAAAATGTATTTTCGGTGTACCTTCACTAGATTTTCTTAGCTATGAAATTTCTTCTAAAGGAATACAACCCTCTAAAGATAGAGTTAATTTAATTATAAATTTTGATAGACCAACTTCTATAAATAAACTTCAAAAGTTTATTGGAATGGTTTATTATTACTATCGTTACATCCCGATGTTAGCTGCAGAACTAAGTTCGCTGCACGAAATGCTAACATCTGCATCCAAATATAAAACTAAACAATTAACTTGGACTGAAAAATCAACAATTGCATTTGAGAAAGTTCGCTCTCTTTTTGCCAAAAATACTCTTCTCACACATTTCAATAAATATGCAAAATTATCTCTAGCAGTGGATGCATCAAACGTCGCTATTGGAGCTGTTCTACAACAATCCACAAGAGATAGTTGGGAACCTCTAGCATATTTTTCTCAAAAACTTAGTCCCACAGAAATAAAGTATTCAACCTTTGATAGAGAACTTTTAGGAATTTACCGCGCTGTCAAACATTTTAGACATTTTTTAGAAGGAAGGCAATTTATTATATACACTGATCACAAACCATTGACATTTATTATAAATTCAAAAACTGATAGATCACCCCGACAAACACGACATTTAGAATACATAGCTCAATTCACAAACAACCTACAATACATTTCTGGAAAACAAAACATAGTTGCAGACCAGAGAACTGCAATGAGTATCCGACAGAATTCGGATACTCAAATCATACCCGAGTGTCGTGCTGTTCTGAACTCTATCCATACTTAATAATATGTGTAAAATACTTATAGGCATTCGGCTCATTAGCATTTTTTCGGTTATAAGTACATTCTCATATCCGAGAGCGGCGTGATCCGATCCACTTCGAGCCGTTTTCAATGAGTGCGTTGAGTCAGTTTATTACAAAAGCGCTCGATCCGAATGTACTTTGAGTGTAATCTGAGTACTGCTCCTTCTCTGCCAACGTCTCTTAGCGTTAATTAGCTTTTTTTTGCGTATGCAGTTTTCGTAAGTATTTGTCTGCAGGCCATGTGAGCTCTCATTTTGTGTTTGTTTTTTCTCGAAAACGAGTTTTTGGTATTTTATTGTTGCACTCTATGGAGAAAGAAACAATAACAACGCTTGTGATTTTGGTTTGTTAGACATAAACAAAAATAAAACAAAACCAAAAGGCCGGCGCACAGTGGTTAAAAGTTGGAAATAAATACCAAAACTAATTATCTCTTTTTGTGATTTTTTTTCTTTGCGTTGTTTAAGAATATTCAAACTCGCATGATTTCAAAATGTTTATCAGAAATATATGTATATAGGTTTTCTGTCTAGACGCCTTAAAATACGATTGATGTAAAAATGTTGAAAAAATTTCGTAAAATAATGATATTTTTCAAGAGTTATTACAGACAATTGGAAAAACGTATTGCACTCTGGTTTTTTTTTTTAAGTACAAAAAGCATTATTGAAAAAGTTTTTTGCATTCTTGAAATATTTTTTTTTTATTTTTGCAATAAATTTCTTATGCAAAGTTGATATGACAAAAAAACGTAAATTTATTTTTTTGCAGAATAAAACATAACGATCTATAGATGTCGACGATATTTTAAATAAAGAAATGCTTTTATTGGACTTTAAGTTGAGCGATTAAAAAAAACTGACAGAATTTTTTGCGTCCTTGAACAACATTTGGTAAATGAGTTTAGAAGAAAATATAGATATGTTTAGTCTCAAGGCATATTACTATAGTCATTTTCTTTAGTATGATTTAAGGCATTTTGTGTTTAACGATCACTTCTTACGAGTTAAAGTCGTTAAATTTTTAATGTAAATAGTGAAAGTGTTTACTTACTAAATACGATAAATGCTTTAAAATGTTATTATTCTTCTTTTGCAATACTATATATTTGCAGAGTTCTTAAGTATTCTATAGTGTGTTTCTCAGTCTATTAATTTGCTATGTTAATATATATTAAATATTTTTTAAATAATTACAACTAAATTGAATTAGTAAAACAGTAATGTGATATGTATAAAGTTAAATTAAATATTAACATTATCTTATAGCTTACTATGAAACATTTTAATGAATTTCGCAATAAAATGCTTTCAAAACTATTCAAACATTCAAATTCCCTTTTAGAAAATTAATTTGCTTGAATCAAGCAAATGTTTTGCTTAAAAGCAAATCAGCAAAACTTTGCTCAATCACAATGTGATTTAAGAAAAAGATTGCTAAATTGCAATCACTCCTCGTTTATTTAGGAAAAAGAAAAATTTTGATTATGGGAATAGCAAATGTTTACTTAATTCAAGCAAATATTTGCTTAGTTATTATATATTGGAATAGCACATTTTGATTAGTTTTTGCTAAAATTTTGCATAATTTTGAAGTGGCTTAGAATCAAGCGCAAGTTTTGCCTAACCACAATACTAATTTTGCAAACAGTTTTCTCCGTGTATGCAAGTCATGTTTTTATGCCATGTTTTTAAGCACAGGTCGTGTGCTCACTTTATCACAATGCTAAAATGTGTGCTATTATCTTTTTTAACTGTTGATAGTATCACATTTACAACCAGTGCCAATTTGTGGCAAAAATGAGGTTCTTTGGCAATGAGGTTTTTTTTGATGATTTTTTTTTTGTTTTTATAAAAAGCAAACAAATAATATATTTGAATACTATAAACCTTTAATTTAAACAGTTTAGATGCTGCGCTTCATTGAACTTGGAATACGGAAAAACACGTGAAGTGGAAAATTTCGTATGGGAGGTGGGCGTGGCAAAAAATACTTTTTTATGATAGACATATATTGAAGATTTCTGACAGAATGGTTCTTGTATTGGTTTAAGACAAAAAAAATATGGCGTTTTAAATATTTGTGTTGTATGGGAGGTAGGCGTAATTGAGGGCGGGTTTAAAAATATTTTTGTGTGTATTCTAATAAGGCAAATTCCAAATAATACACAAAATTTAATTGGTTTACGATGAGTCCTTCTATTTATTGACAACTTTTGTATGGGGCGCAACCACTGTGCGGCGCACGTGTCTGTTTGCTTCTTGTGCGTAAACACGTGCAATAGAAGTTTAATTTAAATTATGCACATGTGATTTGGTAACTTAAGGTTACAGAAAAATAAAAACATACTTTACAAATTTAATAATAATTGCTGATTGCAGAAATGACACTTACGATACTATCGAAACTGCGTAATATTTTTAACCCTTAACAACGTTAACCCTTGCGCAGCTTTCACTGTGCAAGATAAAAACAAAAAGCAATACAAGAATAACACATCTGTTATTCAGCATTTAGATATGCTTAGGAAAAAATAGCACAAAACAAATACAAAAAACTCGCTCACTATTTACTGCTTCGCTCTACTGCGCTCTCTTTCATATCCGTGGCAGATGAGCCGAGTGATTCAGCTACTTGTGTCGATTATGAGTATTTCGGCAAGTAGGATAAGTATCAGCAAGACGACAACAACCATAAGTATTTATGAACCGAAAAAACCCGATCTTTCCCGATCCGACTCATGACTTAGGATACTCATATTTATTTGAGCCGCCGCATTCTAGCTTCGTAGAAAAGAATATGAGTAGAGTTGCGTGCGCTTAGGGTGAGCAGGTTTTTGTACTTATATTTTTCGGATATACTCAGAGTCGCAAAAAAGCTATCCGTTGCAGATCTCTGTTACAGACACACTTTCTCGCATTCCAAAACTTGACGTAATATCTTCACAAGATATAAATTTTCAAACACTACACAAAGAACAACAAACAGACGAGACTCTACAACTTCTAATTAAATCTCCAAATTCTAAATGCAATTTAAAAGATGTTCTAATTCCTATTTTAAATATTAAAATTTGGTGTGACATTTCTAGTCACTCTACACGACCCTTCGTTCCAACTTCCATGCGAAAGAGTATATTTGACAAAATTCATTCATTGTCTCATCCTGGTGTACGAGCCACTAGACGATTAATACAATCAAAATACTTTTGGCCTAATATGCGAAAAGAAATAAATGATTGGTCATCAAGTTGTATTAACTGTCAAAAATCCAAAATTAATGTATACACAAAAACACCTATCCAAAAAATCGAAATTCCACCAGGCAGATTTGAACATATTCATATGGATATAGTGGGACCACTACCTATATCAAATGATTTTCGATATATGCTAACAATCATAGATAGACATACGCGTTGGCCAGAAGTATACCCTCTAAAAAATATCTTGGCACAAACTGTAGCAAATACTTTCGTTCAAAATTATGTTCCACGTTTTGGTGTTCCTCTTACTATTACTGTCGATCAAGGCACTCAATTTACATCAAAATTATTCAGTGAATTAACAAAATTACTAGGTGCACACAAAATTCACACTTCGTCATTTCATCCACAATCAAACGGGATGATAGAACGTTTTCATCGACAACTCAAGACGTCTATTGTATGTTCAGAAGATTCCGTACATTGGTCAGAACTTTTACCTTGGATACTTCTTGGCTTACGAACTGCAATAAAAGAAGATTTAAATTGTTCTTCTGCAGAGTTGGTTTACGGTCAAACTTTAAAGTTACCAGGGGAATTGGTTGTTCCAAATAATGATAATATAAACACGGATCATACTCTTCAAAAATTAAGAGAACATTTTTCCCACATTCGTTCAAAAATTGTCCATCATAATAATGACAAAAGTTATGTTCCAAAATCGCTGAGTACTTGTGAATACGTTTTTGTAAAAATTAATCGTTTATCTGGACTTCAACAACCGTTTGAAGGTCCTTTTAAAGTAATTTCTAAACACGAGACAACGTTTCAAATTCAATACGGTAACACAATAAAATCTGTCTCTATTGATCATCTCAAACCAGCATACACTAATTCAAAAACAGAAATACACAATTATACTCCTTCAAACAATTCTTTTAAAAAGAAAGTTTCTTTTAATATTATATAAGTGTTCAATTGGAGGGGGAGTATTTGTAGTGTCGACAAATTGTTAAAATATTTACTTGTTTCATTTTTTATACTTTATGTTTAATTCTGTTTATTATTTATAATCATAAAAAAAAGTCAAAGATAAAAATTTGTATTAAAAAATTTTTTCAATCTATATACAGCTGTGTGCAAAATAATAGTAGTGCGTCAAAGTTTTTTAAAATTCTATTAAAAAATAGCCGTTACTGATTTTATAAAAAAAAAAATGCTGATATGGCAACACTGTTACTGTGATTCAACAATTGTAATTGTATTGTTGTCCCTTTCTAATGGCTTTATCCAATTCCCGTTAGTTTTTCGGAATTGTATAGTTTTAAATCTGTGCAAAATAATAGTAGTGCCACGTGTTTTTTTTTTAAATCATATTTCTTTCAATATTTTAGCTAAGATATTTCTGTTGAATTGGTAAGTTATTACTTTTGATCAAATAAAATTAATTTCAATAACTTAAAAAATATATTTAAGTCAAAATGGGCCACGGAAAACATTGTACTCCTGAAATGAGAAAACTTATAAAAAAATTATTATCAGAAGGTAAAACTTACAAATTTATTCAAGATACTGTAGGGTGCTCCCCAACAGTGATTGCCAATTGCAAAAAGTGGGAAGAAAAGCCAGAAACACGCGGTCGAAAGACTAAAATACAGCGTTTTGAGGTAATGAGCATGAAGCGAATGGTACGGAATGATCCATTTCTGACATCTTCCAAGCTTAAGCAGGATTTAGAATTGGAAGTTCATACTTCAACTATCCGCAGAAGTCTTAAAAAGCAAAATCTGTTTGGCAGATGTCCTAGAAAGGTGCCTTTGTTGACTTCAAGACACGTCCAAAACAGATTAAAATTTGCGCGTTCTCATTTGGAGTGGCCAGTGTCAAAATGGCATAATATTTTGTGGACAGATGAGTCCAAAGTTGTACTTTTTGGCACGCCCGGGTCCAGACAGTATGTTCGAAGACCGAAAAACGCAGAATATAACCCCAAATATGGTCTTAGAACTGTTAAGCACGGCGGCGCAAAAATTAATCCCACTACTATTATTTTGCACACAGCTGTATATAAAATAGGATGTGTGTATGTATGTAACGTATGGACTCCAAAACGGCTGGGCCGATTTTGATGAAATTTTCAGGTAATGTTCATCTTGGTACGGTGGGTAACATAGGCTATATTTGGACCCGATAGGTAGCGCTGGGGTGGACTTATATCGAAAATTTGAATTTATGGTCCAATTTAACTGAAATTCAGAATGTATGTTTGTTTGATCATAAGAAAATAATTTGTGTATAAATGGACACGGTAGGTGGCGCTGGGGTGGACTTATTTCGAAAATTCGATGGCGTGAAAAATATATAAATACTTTTAATTTTATTTTATAACGAGGGGAGTAGCGAAGCACACCGGGTTCAGCTAGTATAAAATAAAAATTCAAACTATATGTACATATTTTATTAAATAAATATTTATGAACACGATTCAACCATAGCATGTAAACAAGGTAAATTTTTTCTATTTATCTTTCTTTTTTCAAACTTGTTATAGGGTATTATTTAAATACTCATTATGAGTAAGATATCCATTACAACTTTTTTGTAAACTTGTTATATTTTTATAAAAACACCGTACAATGGTTGCTTTGATGTGTTTTTATTTTTTGTGTAACGACGAAAATGGTAAAAAACAAAGTAAAAAATTTTAATTTTGGCTACGTATTTGCTCAGAGAGATCATTGTGCATAGGTATGATTCTAGAATTTTATGGCAGTAAACAGGTAACAAAAGTTTTATTTTGTATATCAAACCTTCATGCCAGACCCTATCAAATGCCTGAGCAACATCTAAGAAAATCGCAGAACAGTATTTTTTTTTCTTCAAAGGCTTTCCTTATTTCATTAGTAATACGGTGCTCTATAGTACCATGTTTTTTTCGAAAGCCGAATTGGTTTCTTAGGAAAATTCTAGTTTGTTCCATATGTGACTGTAACTTTGTTAGCAGTAACTTTTCAAATAGTTGAAAGTATAGTAAGCAAACTTATTGGTCTGTAAGAGGATGTTTGGGTTGGGTCTTTTCCAGGTGTGGGAATCATATTTATCTGTGAAACTTTTCAAGACATTGGGAAATAACCAATCCTCAATATTGCATTAAATATATGTGATATTTTGATAGCCCTTGGAAGGACTTTGACCTAGCGCTTCTATTGATCAATTGTGTTGTGCGTGTTGTTAACTGTTTGATCACAAATGACCGAGAACTGGACCTACGTGTTTTATGCCGACTCCGAACGGCTTATGTTCTCCAGAGACAACTTTACATGGCAGAGGTGACGACCGAACAGAAAAATGAATTCAATTGAAAAAACTTTTCTGTCTGAGCTGGAATTGAACCCGGGCTACCGCGGTTCTTTAGCTTAGGGGCCACGCACTCTACCCACTAGGCTACGGTCGCCACAATACTTGGAGACGCTTTTATCATTTTTGGAGTTATGAGATCATTCCCTGGTGCTTTCTTAGTATTAAGTTGTGTTTTAATAACTCCGTCAATATCTTCGACTTTCACTTTTAGTGGGCTTTCCCTCGCTTGAGTAGGCAAGTTAGGAATCTCAAATTTGTTGCTGGTTGGATTCGGCCGAAATACAGATTTTAATTGTTCAGCAAAGGCAAATGCTTTTTCTTCAACACTCCTCGCCCATCTCCAATTTTTTTCTCTAAAGGGCGCTTCACATTCTTTTGGAATTTTTATATTTTTATTTGCCTTCCATAAGGAATAATTAGTTGGAAAAGTGAAAAATAAAAAGTTAATATTGAGAGCAGTTTATTGAGGAGAAGAAGAGAAAGAAGTAAGAATAGATTGTCTAAAAAAGCCTCTCCCTACGGTTTCTTTTAGCCTTCGATACAGAGCATTCCAAAGTCTAATGGCGGTAATGAAGAACAAGCGGGAGGTGTTTAGCGATTTATGCCTACACTGAGGAAAATAAGTGTTAAATTTAAATGAAATTGTGTTCATGTAGTTCTGTATGCGCAATGAAATGCTTTTTTATTTTGTATATAATTTTTATATGATATTTATTTAAGAAAAAATTTTTTAATACAATCCAGATCAAATATTTTAGAATAATAATTTTTGTAACAAACTTTTTTGATTAATTATAATTGATATTTTTGAAAAAAAAAATTTTATTAATATATAAAGTAAATTAAAGTATATTTTGTATAATGTGTGTGTTCTTTTGTATGTATGTAATTAGAATTCTACATTCATATTTAACGAATTTGTTTTTGAATTAGAGCTTGAAACAATTTTATTTAAGTTAAACACAAATGTTTTTAAAGTTTAATTTAAAACAAAAGTTTTTGTTTTCAAAACAATGTTTTTAAATATACTTTCATTGTAAAAATTTTAATTTTAAACACATTTATTTAAACAAAAATTTAATGAAAAAACTTTAATATTTAAAACAAATATTTTAAAACATTATTTAAAAATATTGTTATTAAATTAAAAACAAATAAATTAAACCTCCATTTTTTCGATGCCATTTTTTTAACTTCTCGATTTTTCGAAGTCAGATTCGTGATCAGTGACCCCTGGGACCCACCGAATAATAAAATTTTTCACTTCATTTAATGAAGTTTGCGTTTTATTGCGGCTTGAAATATTTTAAATATCACAATAATTAATTAGTTTTTATTTCATCTTAAGTTCAATATTTGTAAGACTAATTAAAAAATATTTTCAAGCAATCATATATAAAATCGGGGTCTCAGTATAAAAAATAAATAAAAAATAAAATATTGGATGGAAATAATAAGAGAAAATTATACAAAAAACAGAAATGTGCTTATAGTTGAAAATTAAACGACTGTTTTAAATTTTGTTTTATAGAAACTTAAATGAGTTAAATTTCGATTTAAAAATTTTTTGTTTAATTTTAAAGTATGTTTTTTTCTTAGTGTAGGTACAATCAAAAAACGACTTCTTCTAGACAAGCAAAATGAAATTTTTCATACTGATAAATAAGTGTAATTTAAAGTTTTAACTGGGAGATGAGTCGTATTTACAGTATACTATATCTGAGTACGTTATCACAGGTAAAATCATCTGTATCACCAGCTTACGCTTTATAGCAACAGGGTAAATATTAGCAGACATTCTTAGATTACGTAGGATACAAAGAGGAATTAATATGGAAATTAAGATTCACAATTTTTGACACAACGGTTAATTTGCTTATTCCAATAAATAGGTCAGGGACATCATTTATAACAGTTTTGTTTCTACAAATCGGAAGCACATAGGATTTAAATGCATTTAGTTCAAGACCATTTCAACTTGCCCACCCATAAATGCTGCTGAGATCTTCATTCATTCTACGGCAGAGATCATTAAGAAGCCCATTTCGCCGCGAAAGATACAGCTGGATATCGTCCGCATGTGCATGAATAGATGCATTTCTGCAGACACCGAATATATCAATAAGAAATATTGAAAATAGCAGAGGACCAAGTATGGAACCCTTTGGAACTCCACTTAAAACTAATTCATACTGCGAAAACAATTCACCAACTTTAACCTTTTGAGACCCATTACACAAATAACTGGACATTAGATTGACAGCACTATCACAAAACCCAAATAAAATCTTCAATTTATGATACAAGAATTTATGATTCACTTTATCAAAAGCCTTGGAAAAGTCAAGTAAGCACAGTAGAGTCATAGAACCAGCATCATATTCTGGTCGAATGTCATCAATAACCTTAACAACTGCTGAAAAACACCCATGCCCAGCCCGAAAACTTGATTGAAAAGGTGACAAAAGCTTTTTTCAAATAGATAATTATTGATTTGTCCAGCCATAAGTTTTTCACATACCTTTGATAGAGTTGGTAAAACGCTCATAAGTCTGAAATCATTGAGAACAGATGGATTTGTCTTTTTTGCTACCGGTAGGACAATCGCAACTTTCCACAAGTCAGGAAATTAAGATGACAAGAAGCATGCATTTATAATATGTGTTATGTGCTGTTTGTATGTGGCAGTATAAGTTTTAGAAAGCTTATAGGAATTCCATCTTTGTCTATTGTATTTGATTTAACCTGCATGAGACATTTGCCAACATCGAGCTCATTTACTGCAGCAAACTTAAAAGATTGTTGCACTGCCAGACTACAAGGGAGGAAAGTATTACTACTGGATGAATTAATAGAGACAGGATTTAACAGGCATTTAGTGGTATTTTTATTGCAAACCTGAAGTTTTTAATGTCATTCCATAGCTTTTTGGTTGGAAGAGAGTTTTATTTTGGCCTCAAAATAGCGTGAATTAGCCTTTCTGATTAAAAAAAAACAGACTCATTCCTTGCAATTCTATAGGCTACAGCTACTGTTTTTTCTCCATAATTTCCGAAGTTTGTTTCTTTTTTTAATAGAATTTAGAACATCCTCCGTAAACCAGGGACAAGTCTTATTTCTTACATTAATCGTAAATTGGTTATATAAGGGAACTAAGTTTATCATTAATATTGTGATGAAACAAGCAATCATTTAACGGGGTCAGAACAAATACATGATGTTACATTACGTGATGAGTTTACATTTAACAAGCAAAAAATTAGGTCATGGTCAGAAACAAAGTATAATTGCTCAAAGAGTGTGATTGCAGAAGAATCTGATACTATAAAATAATCGAGAAGACTTGAAATTGTGTTCTTAGAAAACCGGGTGGGTAAGTCTTCATTAACTACCGATAACCCTAACGACGATATTTTGACATATAAAACTTGTTTCGATAAGTCACTTGAAAGTAAGTTTATATTAAAGTCACCACAAAAACCAGTTAATCATAAACAACAATACAGGTAGACAACGTAGAACACAAGGGGTCAGTGGGAAAACATTTATTAGGGTTGTACACACATGATAAAAGCATTTTAATGTTATTATCTAATATGCAAACATTTCAATATTCAAGTCCTGGTACACATGATTTACTTACTAACTCAGAAGTTAAATTGCTCTTACAATAAATTGCTACTCCTTCACCCCTTCTTTCAGAACGATCATTTCTATAGAACTTATAATTTTTAATATTGCAGATTACATCACTTACATCATTACATAGCCACGTTTAAGATATGCAGATTATGTCGATTAAAGTCTTCAAAAACATATTTTACGCAGTCTAGTTTAGTCATATTTAGAATTTGTGCCTTAAAGTGTACTACATTAAGCCCATTGCGCTGGCTACACAGTACCTTCAACATAGTTTTGCTGTTTTAACCAGCACCATTAGATGCAATCGATTTAATCTACTATAGATATTAAAGTTGCGTTTATTTACATCCTAAAACGTGAAGACTGATTCTCTGCTGGAAAGGAGCTGAATTAATTGAAAATCTACGCTAAAAATAGCTGAAACAAATATTTCTGCAATTCATCATCTATCTTTAAATTGTTGCATTTACTTTTTTACTGCGGTCTTTTGCACTTCAATCACAGCTAACGCTCTGTTGTTTTTGTAACTACAGTGTTGATACATACAGGTAAGTGTTTTGTAGAATTAAAACACTTAAAAAAATATTTTTTTTATTAGACAAGCGTCCACTTTATTGATCACCTTATTACTGACTTAAGAAGACATACTATGAAAGACTATGAAAATACTGACTATTCAAGCGAAGAATGCTATATTTATAATAACTTAAACCTAATACTATTAATATATGATGAGGCTGCTATTAACTCAACTTGTGTCAACCTGTGTTGTAATGTTCTTCTTGGAATTAGCTGTGGCTGGCTTGAACTGCGGTTTATGCTGACTCGGCTTATGGCGCAATTAACTTTTAAGTTAATTGTTTTATGCTGCTGTTTAAGTTCGTTTATGCAACGTTGTTTAATTTGCTCCTAAAGAATAATTGTTTCGCAATTGTTTAGTTGATCGAACTGTTGGCGACTGCAGTTTTGTAAATATGGGTTAGTGGTGCGGCTTATAGAGTTTATTAACATTGCGCGTATTAACTTATATACTTGCTCCCTCACCAGCTGTGTTGTTTGCTGTTCTTGACCTGCTGCATTACTTACTTTGTGCTCTGCTGTTGCTGTCGCGACTCGTTCAATCCACTTAAATAAAAAATGTCTGAAGTATCAGTGTGTGGAAATATTGACTGTAATAAAAATATTACCAAATCGCAAGGAAGCATTAGATGCTTTTTATGTTTAAACTGGTACCACACAAGTCACTGCCGAGCATCTTAAACTAATGTCAAAGGGTGCTTCAAATTTTGGCTTCGTGTGCACTAAATGCAATGACTGCCGTCCAGCAAACAATAATAACTCTGGTGATAATGTACAATTTTTTCGTGATGAGCTGCGCACTGCAATGGCGAATATTCAAGCAAAGTTTGACTCCATAATTGAACAAGTGAACTCATAATTGATATTAAAAATAGTGGACTTAAGTCGCGATGTAGTAAGCTGCAACAATACCATACAGCTCATAAACGAGTCGTCTACTAAAAAAATAGCTGCCTTGGAGACCCACAACCATGTTCTTCAGAAAAGATTAAACCGTGCAAACTTTATTATAAGTTGATTGCATCATCTCAGCAGAATTTAATTGACAGCGTAATTGCTATAAGAAAAGCTTTAGATGTAGCCATTACAGAGGGGGATATTCAAAAATGCTGCTTTATTAGAAACAAAAAAGGAGATCTGGTCAAAATTAACTCTATACACAAAAAAGACCTAATCATAAAAACATACTTTCGAGATGGCACCTTGAAGCTTTCTGATTTTAACTATACAAACATCCATTCAAGATTATTTCTCAATGATAATTTTAAACCATTAGAAAACAATTTGGATTTCTTCTGTCGGAACTTAGAAAACAGAAAAAATAAGAAAACAGCTTCGTTTAAAATGCTGCGCTCGGAAAATCCCAAGGTCAAAATTAAAACGATCAACGGAGCAGAAAAGTGTTTTGATGGCGGAATACTTCGAACATTTTAAGGATTTATAGCCATATTATTCTACTTCTGTCTATTAACTTTTGCCGCCTGTCATAAGTATATTTATTTCAGTGAAATATTTTTTATAAATTTCATATATTTTTTTATTTTTAATCTTTATTTACTTTAAAATTTTTTCTTTTTATTTTCCATAAATTTTTACGTATTCTTTCTTTCTTCAAATGCATTCATGTAATACTTACCTTGGTCCCATTGCAAGTAATAATGCTGTCTTAAAAACTAATCTGATAAACCGGCAACAACATCTAAATATTGCACATATAAATGCACAAAGCATAAAACCCTCCATAAATTCAACTGAATTTGATGAATTTAAACTAATTCTTGATGGTGGCTTCTTAGATATTGTTGGCATTTCTCAATTAAATTACCTGGCTATTATTGGCTCAGAAATGATCGTACTTTACTTGGATGTTGCAGTTTATGTGAAAAATTAAATAAAGTCGAACGTTATACATCAGGTATCAGACCCAAGTAGTTTGGAAGTTATTTCATTGAGATCTTAACTGAAATCGGTAAAGTTTTGATTGGGGCTATATATTTACCAAATGGCAAAGTTTTAGCTTTAAATGAGATTTTTGGTGATCTGTGCTGCCGGTAAGATAACAAAATTTTTATGAGCTACTTTAACTCAAACCTTTTTGATAAAAACAAAGCTAGTACTATGAAAGATATTTGTTATCGTTCGAACCTATCATATGTTCATAATTCTTGCTCAACACTCAGTCAGTGACATTAATAAAATTAAATTTGCAGACCAGTTCCAAGTTCCTTCTATATCGCACCATGCGTTTATATATATCTGCTATGAAATCCCCACAAAAAACACTAAATTAGAATTGGATTTAAAAAATCTGGAATAAACTTCGACGACGTTGAAGAGACAATAATAAATTCTAATATTGAACAAATCTACTTAACAAACGACGTTGATGCACAGCTTGATCTGCTAAATACTACTATTTCCAAATTGCATAATTGTGTTCCCACCATCAAAAAGCGGATAAATTACAATAGAAATTAAATGAAATTAAAATAGTTAAAGATGCAAAGCACCTACACGACCTGGCTTTCAGGGCGTATAAAGAAAACATGCGTGAAATAAATTGGAAGATTTATTGTAACTATCGTAACAAAGTTAAAAATTAGATTCTGGAGTAACAAATTTAATCATGCAAACAGTTCCAAAATGTGGAAACTTCTTAATAACAAATAACAATTACAGCATTGACCCCAATGCCATTAACAATTTTCTATTTCTGCTCAAGTGAGTGATTATCAAAATCCCCTTCTTTTTTACTTGAAAATTCCTCAAGTAATGGTTTAAATTTTGTGAATATTTGTGAGCAAGAACTTTTCATAGCCATTTCAAAAGTTAAATCAAATTCGGCGGGTTTAGATGGTTTTCAAGTGAAGTTCATAAAAATTATATATTCTTATATTGAAAAATATTTATTACATCTTTTCAAAACTATCTTAACTACATCTTGCTTCCCAGATGGCTGGAAAACAGCGCGTGTAGTTTCGATAAAAAAAACAAGAGGCAATTCCACTCATTTAGGAAATTTTCGTCCAATCAGCATTTTACCGGCACTCTCTAAAGCTTTGGAATACGTTATAAAAACCCAAATATCTATTCACTTAAAAACAAATAATCAGCTAAGCTAATGTCATTCTGGTTTTCGAACGGGTTTCAGTACTACAACACTTTTGTAAGGGCTCACTGAAAGGATATGCGTAAATATAAATAACAAAAGAATTAGCGCACTTGTCTCTCTTGACGTATCCAAAGCTTTTGAAACTATTAACCATAACTTGTTACTATGTAAACTAAAGACATTATTTTCTTTTTCATCAAGCGCCTGTAGATTAATATACACGCATCTCTTCGAACGAAAACAATTTGTTAGCTGTTCTGGATGCAACTCTGAAATAGAACTTTGCAGAAGTGGAGTTCCACAAGGATCCGTTTTGGGTCCACTTTTATTTATGCTCTTTTTAAATGACTTCGTAGAATCAATTGGAGTTCCATTGTCTGACATGTTTTTATTCGCAGATGATATTAATCTGTTTTTCTGTGGTGAACGCCAATTTCAAGATTGTTTCGAAAATAACATAAATTTTGTTCTTAATAATTCACTAGCTTGGGCAAACACTAACTGCCTAAGATTTAACGCAACAAAAACGCAAGCAACGGTATTTAATGTTACTAAACCTGAATCTGATGGACTGGCTATATATTTTGGTTCCCATAAAATAAATTTTGTTGATCACTTTAAGTATCTGGGTATATTTATTGATAACAAACTTTCATTTGAAAAACATATTAGTCATGTCTCCGCAAAAGTTGGAAATGCGTTACGTACGTTGTACAGTTCAAATTGCTTCTTATCAATCAATACTCGAATTCGCGTTTCACACGCCCTAATTATGTCACACATTGCATACGTTCTAGAAGTCTACTCAGGAACTATTTTATTCAATGTCAAAATGATTAAACTAATATTCAATAGAATTGTTGGATACATTTTTAATTTACGTATACGCGAACACGTATCTCAGTTTGCAATTAATTTCATAAACTGCTCATTTATGGACTACATTAAGATAAGACTTTATTCCATATTTTACAAAATAATCTTATCTCGTAATCCACCTTATCTATATAATATATTTAAATTTTCTCGTTCAACATCGCACTCAAATAATCATCTCCAAGATCTCTATTTCGGTTTTTGAACGTTCGTTCCAAATACGAGTGTCTCGAATTTGGAATCCACTTCCAGTAGTTTTAAAAAATTGTTCATCCTCAAGCGCTACTGCCAAAAAAAATGCCTTAAGCACTTAATGAGCTCAAGTTGATTAAACTTTAAAATTGTTATGTCTTATTATTGCAATGATACCAGGTTGTTTTGATATCAATTATATTTTTAATAAAGTTATAAGGAATGTAACTAATGTAGTTATAATTTTTTTTTAATAACATAGCACTTAATTAAACTCTGTAATCATATATGGCCATAAAGGCTCGGTTATAAAACTATGAATAAATAAAAAAAAATGTCTAGGGCATTTAAATCTCAAGAGATTTAAATACAAATAAGAGAGTTGGTAGAGTAAGAATAAGAAAAACAAGATAAAGGCTGAAAGAAGATAAAGACTAAGCATAATTATACTCACAAAAATATTATTTAACATCAGTAACATTGATTTAATTGTCCGACGCAGCAACATTAGAGTAAGTGCTATGTATTGTACCTTCGAGATGCTCCACACTGTTGATGAGAACACTATCCGCATTTTTTCCAATCTAATAAAGACTGAGCCACGAAAAGTAAATTTAATACATTATTTAGAAATAGAAAAATCCAGATAAAGATTAGAATTTATAACATTAAACAAAATCATAGTTCTAGAAATAGGCGCCTTTGATGCATAATTAGTGCGACATATGTCCAAATAGAATGGATCAAAATTTTGAAGTGATCTAGTAGGAAAATTTAAATTAATCATTAATAACAGTTCGGGACTATCAACAACCCCAGATATGATGTCATATACAAAACGAAGATATAAAATATTTCTCCTAATCTCTAACGTCTTAAGACCAATAAATAGGCAGCGGAACTATATGACAGAATAGAACCCTCAAAGTTCTACATTGGGACCGCAAAGCAAATTGAGTAAATTATTTTTGGATACGTTCCAGTCTTAGCTTATGGGACTCATAAAATCGGTTTTTTTGATGCCTCTCAAGTACTTTGAAGGGTCCAGTATATTTAGGTGGTAATGGTTTTTTAACTAAATCGGTTCTTATCCATACGTGACTGCATTGTTTCAAGTTTTGCATTCGAAGGGTTTTTGATGAAAATTATTGTTAAGAAAATCGGGACGAAATTCACTATGTAATTGTTGAAGTTCTTGAACAATGTCGGATTGAGGAACAATTAGTTTTTTTAAAGAAATCTTCTGGTAGTTTTAAGGACTCACCATAAAGGATTTATTTCTTCAGGAGAAATATCTATGTTTTCCTTAATGGCTGTTCTTATTCCTAAAAGAACTGTAGAAATTGTCTTAGTCTATTGCATGTTGTTATGACAGATGATAGCACTTTTTAAAACACGATGAAATCTTTCTACAATTCCGTTACTCTGTAGGTGAAATGCTGTTATCATTTTATGTTGAATTGCCAGAAGATATATAATATTCTTTAAATGTGAAAGATTCGAATTGTCTTCCTCGATCTGTAATAATTAAATTTGGAACGCCATATATAGAAATCCACACATCATAATACTAGCGACAAATTGTTTTAGCTTTGCTATCTGCTATAGAATTGCTTCTGGCCATCTACTATAGCGAAAGTCTGGCAACGCTGTCAAAAATTATACACGAAAGTAAAATCGCGCGAATAAAATTTATCAAAAAATAAATTTATTTACATTTTTAAACACTTAAAACAAGTGCAACAGCATAAACTACCGATCCTCCGTTGTATGTTAACAAAATTCCACCAAAGCAGCCATCCGCAAAGAAGGTGAACTGTGAAAACTGCAAACGGCGCAGCAAATGGCTACATCCACTGTGCAGCGGGATAAGCGTTGAGGAATACTTGGTTGCAGTTGAGCGAGAAGAAGACGAGTATGTCTGTCCAAGCTGCACACAAGCCGCAGACACTAGTGGTGGCGGTAAACTGACGACCAGCAAATTAGCATCATCATGTCAAAACTCAGCCATCTTGATGAAATCAAAAAGTCGGTAGATTTTATGTCATGCCAGTACGAGGAGCTTATTGGCACCGTAAATCAAAACACAAAAAAGTGGAATCAGTTGCGAAGGAAAACATAATACTGCAGGCCGAGATATGCGAGCTAAAGAGCTCGGTTAAATTCTTAATGGATGAAAGGGTGAAAAATTACTTCGTGGTGCGTAGCTTAACAGACACTTCCAACACAAAGTCAGCGGCTGAACTCATTTTGGACCAAGGAAAAGGAAAGTTCCTTTTGGTCGAAGGAACTCAAAGTAGAGGTCGCCGAAAAAGACATAGCCCAGGCAAGTTTCTACAAAACTGCAGGCCACCAAAGAGCAGCAAACAACAGCACCAGCAACAACAACAACAACAATATCACCAGCAACAACAACCACAAGACAGTTCTAGTCAAGTTCTGCAACAGCGAGGCAAAGCTTTCATTTTTGGAGGCGAAAAATATTGTAAAAAACGACCCATAAAGAAAAACACGGTTTACATAAATGATTACCTCAATAAAGATACGCTGCAGCTATTTGGTCATGCAAAGACTCTAAAGAAATATAGTTTTAAGTTCATATACACAAGAGGCAATACAATTTACGCTAAAAAAGCTGAGGGATCAGGGGCTGAAAAAATACACAAGTATGAGGACGTCGACAAGCTGGTCTTGGTGGCAACAACCAACAACAAGCATAGAGGCGCCCGATATTCAGCAGGCACGCAACAAAATTATGATGGCTCTGAAGACGACGGCGATGAAGAGATGACTAGCAGACGCTTCCCGCCCCGCGCATAATAGGTGAAAAGGTGGTTAACAAATTATCATAAACATCAATAACTTTAAAAATATATTTGAATTCAATAAACATATAAAAATCAGCAAAACTACTACATTAACTACATAAACTTTTTATCATTTAATGCAAGAAGCATTGCTTCAATAAGCAAATTCAACGAGTTTAGAACGGAGCTCTTTAAGTTTGAACAACTGCCGCACATCATATGCATACAAGAAACGTGGCTTCCTGCATAAATTTCTGACATATATGCGATACCAGGGTACCGAAGCGTGCACTGCTGTAGAAGAGACGGATATAGTGGTTTATCCTTTTTTGTAACCGAACAACTCTTAATACACGTTGAAGATGTATGCAACGAATCTAGCTGCCATATCATACGGATTTCGATACCTTCAATAAAAATCAATAGCAAGCCGCTGTCAGTTATAGGATTTTATCGTTCGCTTAGATGCCCCACAAAACTATTTTTAAAACTTATGGAGAGCCAACTGCAACAAAATTCTGCAAGCAGCTGCATAGCGGTGGGTGATTCAAATATTGACATCCGATCGCAATCCACGGACAGACACTCACTGATAACACTGCTGATTTCCAACTGCATGTACTCATGCCATGATTCAACTACAAGACCGGCTTCAAACACATCCAAAGACAATGTTTTCTCCAACATACACTGCGAAAAATTAGTAATCAGTTCAATAGAAAACACCATGAGTGACCACAACATGATAAGCTGCATAATCAAAATACCAAGTCAAACTGAAAAATATGAAACAGTTGTGAAAACAGTCTACAACTACGGAAATATTGCTAGAGCCATAGATACAGAGCTAGATGCCACAGTTATCACGAAAGCGATTTGCCTTGCAGCGCCTTGGGTAAATCAGGAATTTAAAGAACTGCTAAAAACAAAAAAAATACTTGCTGAAAATAATGAAGCAGCAACAACATAGACGCGATTTGAGCACGCGCCTAAGCGGTATCATTAACATCATCAAAGAAACGCGGAAATTTCTCACCGACAGCTATTACAAGCGAAAACTAACAGGGGTAAAAGGCGATATGAAAGCAACCTGGAAGACCATAAACGGATTCTTCAATCGTACGGCACAACAGACCACTATCGCAAAAGTTGAAGCTCCCAAGGCACAATAATAAGTGGAAGCAACGAGGTAGCTAATTATCTTAATGAATTCTTCTCAATACGGGCAGTGGATATTAACAGCCACATCAATTGAAACAGAAGACGGAGACAATATCAATGCGTTTAGAACACTGAACAGCGCAAACAAAGCATTCATATTTGAACAAGCGAATGAAGTACGACAAACAATACAGCAGCTGGACACGAGCAAGTCATTCGGCATAGATGAAATCCCGCCAAGTATCTTCAAAAAATCCAAAGAAAGCATCGCAAAAGTAATGACTGTGCTAATATCATCTTTATTTCAACATGGAATTTATCCCAGCAGACTTAAGTTGCAAAAAATACACCCAATATACAAAGGTGGTGATAAAACTAAAACCCAGAACTACAGACCCATTGCAATCCTCTCAGTGCTAAACACAGTAGTCGAAAAAGTCATGAAAAAACAAATAAGCAAATACCTCGAAGATATTCAGCACCAATATGGATTCCGACAGTGATCAGGGACCCAGCCAGCACTCATCCAAGCTATAGACGACGTTTTTGCATACATGGATAATGGCTGCAGCGAGGTTGGAGAACTCTTCATTGACCTCCAGAAGGCGTTTAAATATGTAAATCACGACATACTAATAAAAAAACTCGAATACGCTGGATTTAATGGAAACAGTCTTTCGCTGATAGCCAACTACCTTACGGACAGGCACCAAATAGTATTCAATGGCAAATCCAAAAGTTCACCAAAGGAAGTCACGTGCGGTCCCATGGTCCAATCCTCTTCTCCTATTCATTAATGACATAAAAAACGTAACTTTGAATGGCAAACTTTTTCTCTTTGCTGACGACATCGCGCTTTTTTATCCAAGCATGTCAAGGCTGGCATTGAGAGCTAAACTTGAGTACGAAGTTTTAATATTGAAAAAATTCTTCCGATTCAACAAGATAGCTATGAACGAAGAAAAAACAGACTTCATGATAATCTCACCATAGCGCAGCACAGCAGAAAAATTCAAATTCACGGTAAATGAAACAGAAGTGTCAGAGGAAGAAAAAGTCAAATTCTTGGGTCTCACGGTAACAAACTGCGTTGGAATGAGCACATACAAAATATACAAAAAAAGGCATCATACGGACTGGGTTTGCTTCGTAAATTCAAAAACAAACTGTCGATTGATACAAAGCACCTATTATACATGTCGCTGGTTCACTCCCACCTGTCTTACATGACTATGTGCTGGGCACATAAAAATACTACGGAACTGAAAAAAATTACAGATAATGCAAAACAAGTCAATTAAAGCCATCTTTGGACTACCAATGCGTTACCATAGTCACCAACTCTACCAAGAAAAGTACAAAAACATCCTGCCCATACGTAAACTATACCAATACCAACAGAAGGAACAGAAGCAACCTTGTCGTGGCGAGATGCAGCAGAGAAGTTACCAAGCAAAGGTACCTATATGCAGGACCGAAAGCTTTTAACGGATTACCGGGCGTGATAAAGAGGAAAAGAACAATTGGAGTGTTCAAAACACACTTAAAAAAATTTCTTCAAACGGAGATCTAAAAAAAACAATATAACTTTAAAGAATATACTTTAGAATATACATCTTCTATAATATTAATTTTTTTGTAAATATCATTTATTTATTTAGTAGTATTTAAAATAATTTTTACTATATTTTTCATAATTTAGTAAAGCCAGACAGGCACGCTCCTTAATAGCCAAGCGCGTCGGAAGCGAATTTCATCTGGGGGGCAGTACAAATGGGGGGCAGTACAAATGGGGGGCAGTACAAATGGGGGGCAGTACAAATGGTGGTGCAAAAAAAGTTTACCAAAATTTCTTCACATGAAACATGAAGAAGAGAGAAAGAAGAGGAAAATATATAATACAAAAATATTATCGTTGTAAAAAAACTGATATTTTGAATAACTTTTCCTTTTAAATTCTTTATCTAGCTAAAAAAGTGGGGGGGGGAAACTGCCCCCCTTTCTCCCGCTTCCGACGCCAATGTTAATAGCCAATTGGCACTGGGGCACAAAAGAAAAAAATGTACAAACATGAAATAAATTAAAATATCTACAATAAAAAAAAAGTATGCAAGCTAGTAGATACGAAGGTTAGAGCCTTCTGATGGAAGTAATGTTCCAACAAAATGTTCCAAATAACAAAAGTAACATATGTAGATTTTACATGCTTACTAATTTTAGATTTTCGACAACTTAGATAATTTCGACACCATTACCGAGCATTATACAAAGAACTACAGTTAAAGTATTCCCAGCGCAACGAAAAATATTTACTGCGCACCTCGTCATCGGTGTTCGTCAAATGGGACACTTAATGAATACATACAAAAGAAAATGTATTAAAGAGAAAATTAAACAACAAAGGAGACGAAGATTGTAAAATGAAAATAAAAAACAGTCAAAATTCTATTAAACACATCAAGCTACGTAGCTGCTTTTTGTGTAAAGGGGTAAAAAGGGGAGAAAACACTCCTACAAAATATTCAATTTTTTCACAAACAGTACTCAACAATATTATCAGCGCCAGATATGTCTGATACCAGTTGTAAATTGCTATATAAAATCTTAATGGCAGCGTTTACGGAAATCAACATGTTGTCAACTTGTTGTAGGTATCACTTTTCGCTACTTTGTGTGTCTTGTGAACGGTAATTTGCATTTTCTATCAACACAGTTACAAAACTTAACAAAAATTCCCCTAATTTTTTAACTAAAAGTAGTTATTAATTAAAATGTTGATAAATTGAACTTTTCACCTAACTTTGCGTTATTCGACGTTTTATAATTTCACTTCCAAATGTCAAACTTTGCAATTAAAAAATACAACATGTTGTTGAGTAATTTTAGCGGAAAAATACAGCTTGGCGAAAAATAGATAACATGCTGTGAATAGCGGAAACTAATACTTGCCGAACCCAAGACTTTTACCCAACAGTTGCAAACAATTTAGTTTTGTAAACGCAGCCATCGCGGCATTGTCTTGCTTGCATTTTCCGATTTTTTAAATAGTTTAAATGCAAGTGGCTTGTGATTTGTAAACAGTGTAAAGTGTCTTCCTTCAAGCATAAAACGAAAATACTTGATGGCAGAAAAAGCTGCTAGAAGTTCAAGGTCATAGGTTGAGTATTTTCATTCTGTCCCAGATATCTTTTTACAGTAAAAACAAATTGATTTAAATCATGTTGTCTTCCTATTCTAATACAGCAGCAATAGCAAAATCTGAGGCATCAACTTTTAATATCGACTCTGCATCTTTTCGAGGATAACTTAAAAGAGCTGTGTTTGCAATATCTTTTTTAGTTTGTGAAGCCATTTCTGTTTCGTGTGTCCAAATTGTTTCCATAATTTAAAAAATAATGTTTAAACGTGCACATAAGCTTCAATAAATAAAAAGGACTCTGAGTTTTAAATTTAAAATATTTGGATAAAAACCACTCCCTATGAAAGTAACGTTATCAAAATAATTCACCATTCAAGACTTCGAATATACCAAAATACGGCCATGGGGGTATTTTTATTTCGGTCCAGTTTAAAATAATTCCTTTCTTTTTTTTTCTTATTTTTATTAAATGTATTAATGGGCCTATGTATTTTTTTAATTCTGAGGGATTTCTGTAACGATTTAAGGCTATAACTTGACAATGATAACTATTATAATTAGGGCTGTGCGATTAATCGAGTAATTAATTTTTTTGATTAATCAGATTTAAGATTAATTCATTAATCGCTTTTCATTCATTAATTCTTTGATTAATCAGATTTAAGATTAATTCATTAATCAATTAATCAGTTTTCGGATTAATCAAACTGCTGATTAATCCATTAATCGGAATTCTGATTAATCATTTGAGTAATTAAACCTGAAACCTGATTAATCGAAATTTGATTATTTGAAGTCTGCATTATTTAATATTTGTTGGTTATATTTTCCATATAATCTTCAAAAGAAGTATCAGCGCCTTCATTTGGTCCTGAGGACTCCTCTAGCTCCTGGCTACTCGAGTTAGATTCGATTCTATCTTTGGAATAGCAAATAATTTTGCAGAGACTATGATAATAATTATGTTAACTTACGGTTGGTTACTTGCATAACTAAGAACTTGACGTGTTTTTTATTTATTTTAAATTCAAACATACATTTCAAATAACTTTGATGAAAATTATTCTATTTCTAAATAAAAAATTCTGATTAATCAGAAAACTGATTAATCGATTAATCTAAAATATGATTAATCAAAAAATTAATTAATCGATTAATCGCACAGCCCTAATTATAATATGCTTACAATGATAACTATTTCCAATTGTAATTTCACAAAATATTTTATTCGCTGGCAAAAAATGTTGAACTAGCTCGGTCAACAATGTGAAACTAAGGCCTCTCACTCCGTAGTCATGCGGCTCTAAAGTGCATTGCACAGACTATGGACTTAGCAGCTGGAATAACAAAAGCGAAGAAAATACAATAAATGAAACACAGCCGCGAAAAAGTTTTAAACGACAAGTAAATTGTTCACAATACGTTAAAAACGTTTTAAATGTAGCAGAAAATTTCTAGATATTTGTTTTCAATACATTATGAAAAAACTTATGTAAGTAAACTATTTTAGTAAAAAAAATTGTTTAATAATAGTATTTGGTTAGTAAATTAAGTATTTTTAATGTATAAAATGGAAAAACATTACATATCCAAAACCCATTGGTTGTTAAAACGTTAATTCAGGTTGCAAAGCAGAGAGTGCTATGGCTTTTAAACGTTATTCCCTCAGTTAAAGCATACCCATATAAGAAGACTTATTTGATTGGTTCTTTTTCGTTAAATGAAATGTAAATGATAGAATTTAAAAATTTATTTATGAAAAACCCTTAATAACAAAAACAAAAATTCATTTGAAGAACTTAACAAAAAATATTTTAAAATCTTCAACAGAATATATTTGTTTGCTTTCGAACACAAACTTAATACACTCTAAATAATAATGCGGTGTGAATTGAAAAAACACCAATCAAATATTATTTTTAAAACCACTTGTGTAGTAATATTATCCATCAGATTGATAATATTGTTTTTTTATCAATTTTGATATTTTTTATTTTCCACTCTGTTAAATAAAATAAGAATCAGAGGACACTTGATTTTTATTTTCATACTTTCGTCGTTTGTTTTCTTGCTAGTCATTTTTTTAAGTCGGTTTTTGCATGATTCAATTATTACAGGTTGTCCATTCGTTTGACAACACCCGTAAATATTTAAACAAAAATATCAAAGAAGTAAAATATAAGGAAATGGTGTTGCTTACACATACACTGTACGTGAACTGTCGCACCATTCGTAAATTGTGCGAGCGAGAAAGAGTGTGTTTTTTGACATTTTTGAGAACCCTGGCATCTGATTGGAAGACTCCTCAGCAAAATAGTTGAAAATAATTTAATTTTAAGCATTTTTCACTGCTTAAAAAGCAACAAAATTAAAAAAAAAAACCACTAAAACAAATGCAATATGAGTTGTGCTGTTAAGAATTGTAATAGTTCCCGAAAACTTAAAACAATGCGCATTCGTTCCACAGGTAAATATGTCCATACGGTTTAAGTTCTTTTAACAAAAGTGCTTTATTTAGTTTCTCACGATATTTTTTTAACTTATTTGTGTTAGAAATGTATATATTTCTTATTAAAAATGGTTTAAAAATGCAATTTAGACCCCGTTGATTTTCCGCCAGTTTGATCAAACCACATCTGTCAAAACACAAACACTGCTTCAGGCGCGCAGTCATTTTTCGCAGTTGAATACATGTTTGGGGCGCTCTTGTTTTCAGCATAGTGAATCAGATTTAGTACCTGTTTGTTAAATTTTTCTGATATTTACACAACAACTAGGCATAAACACCCAAAAAATAAGGATTTTAAAAATTAACCTAATATAATTTGTAATTAAAGTTTAAGTTTAGAATTTGTAGGCCTTCAAATATAGAAAAATTACCTAAAAATCTTGCAGTTTTTTTAGTTTTTCAACAAAACTAAGCTTTATGGGTATTAAAACAAAGGTAATGTGCGTATCTATTCAACGAGGTGTCAAATTTAGAATTCCATAAGAATTCATTAAGATATAATTTTTTTATAATTAGAATTTGTCTGAAAGGCTAGTGGTTTCTCTTTTAAGAAAGCAATACATTAAAAAGATAATTATTAAAAAGATAACTACATTCAGAACTGCTGTAGACAGAGAAGCCTGTGTGGTACTTACTGAGGTTTGTAAACCCTAAGCAGCATCCGAAGGCCTCCTTTTGATACATTTATTTTTTTTAAATTTGGAAAAACCTCGCGATTTTAAGTAAAAAAAGGGTTGTATCTTAAATGCATGTATTTTTATGTTTGATATCTTGTTGAATAGATACTTGTATTATCTCTCTTTTGGTACCCATAAAGTTTAGTTTTGTTGGAAAACTTAAAAAATCAGCTAAATTTTTAGTATACTTTTCCATTTTTTTCCACTTTTTCCACTTTTGGATGCCTAAAACTTCTAAGCCAATTGCGACCGATCAAAATTTTTTTAAATAATTAGAGTTGTTGCTATTCTTGAAATGTTTCTAAAATTGTAATGCATAAGAACAAACTTTAACAGTTTGGGCCTTCTTTTACGATACAACCGAATACGGCCCTTTGTGATTGTTTCTGTATTTGTGTGAACCAATACCAATAAAGAAAATACCACACTTTTCTGCTATTACAGCACTTCCTTATATTTTACTTCTTTGAAAAATATATTCTCTCTCAAATATAAATGACAACCAGGGTTTTGTGGTCTTCTATGAAAAAAGTTATGTTTCAGTGTTTTGTTGTGTATTTTTTTAAAAAAAGTAGTTATTCTATATTTTGCTGTTAGCAGGAAAAAATAGTGTGCATTGCGTTTATAATAATTATTGCTCTGATAATTATTATTGAAAATTGTTTTTAAATTTTGTTGCGAGTGTTTTTGTTTTCAATTGAAATATAAATCGCTACTATTAAGCTGTAATTGTTAAAATAACGTGCGGTATTTGCATAACAGTGTATTTTGGTGATAAAATTCGAAATTATAATGTGTCAGTGGATCAATAAGCCGTCAGCGGTGGAAGTATATTTGCACAACAAAATATTGAAATTGGCTTTTTAAAAACTCACTTAAATTTTCTATCAAAACAAACAAGCAGTACAGAACGTAGTAGAAAAAGCAGCAGTGAAATGTAGCCTTGGGTATTTAGTACTGCGAAAAAGTATGATATTCCTGCAACTGATTACTTTGATGGCATTAAAAAAATTACTCTTTTGCTCTCCTCTTCAATTTTACGGGTGTATATCTTCATTCTTGTGAGTAAACGTCAAATGAATGGACAACCTATAATATAATGTAATTGAATCATGGGTTTTTGTTTTTTTTCGTTTTTTGGACGTGTTGCGTGCATAACAATTCAATAATGTTCTATTTATTACTCCAAATAATGGGTTATAATTTAAAATCTGCACTAATTTCAGTTGCTTGCAGTTTTAACACGCTTTGTTTTGCCACAAAGCCATTGCGTAAATAAATGAGTTATTGCATTCTCTTTTTATCATATGACTTATGGCAGCGTACTTGTTAAGTTAGACCGTAAAATTACTTCACAGAAGCAACATCTCCGCAAGTGTTGTACGTTTTTATCAGCAGCATTTAGAGAAGGGAAAAAATTCACATGCGAACATTTTATGGCTTAGGATATGTCAAAAAGAACGATATATTCTATCCAGAGTATCTCAAAAATGGAAGAAACCCTGGTTCCGGAAAAAAACCGATTATTATGACTAAAAAATCAATTAAAAACTTAAAACCGCTTTTCACAACAAAGATGGCATAAATCAAACCGAAGCCGCCCGAAAATCCAAATAATCGCAGCCATATATTTTTGAAAACATTAAAATCACTTAATTTTAAAGCCAGAAAGAAGCAGGGGTCTCTAAAGTACACTGTAGAGCAAATTCAATAAGCAAAATCTCAATGTCGTTGGATGGTCAAAAATTACAAAGAAAAATCAGTCACGAGAGTTATATCACACTAAGTGCTCCACAAATGCCAGAAAACGATACATTTTACACAAATGATAGATCTTCAAGCTCTCCTGATATAAAATATGAATTCAAGAAAAAGTTTGAGCAAGATGTTATGCTTAACATTGCTGTCCCTGACAAAGTAGTTTCGGAGCCTTACTTCAAGCCAATTGATCTGGCAATAAATCAAGTGATCTATCAAAATTATTGTTTAGACAAAATTTTGCTTCCCTTTATTCATAAATATTATTAGGATTATGTATTTTAGCCGGACAAAGCCTCCTCGCATTAAAGGCAGAAACCCCACTAACTTTCCACAATGCCGACCAATTGAAGATTTTTTTGGAGAACTTAAAAGTTTCGTCTAGAAAAATGGTTAAAAGGTAAAAATGTGAAGCAGTTTCACCACGTATCCAGAAGTTCGTTAAGCAAGTCGATAAATGGCATACACCGTGCTTTCTAACAGATACAGACAAAACTACGAAGGGTGACCGACAAAAGTCCATTTATTAAAGTTCATTAATTAAAATCTACTTATAAAACTATAATCTAACTATAAAGTTTTGTTTCAGTTAATGTTTATGCTATATTTTGAGTTTCTGATGTGAATAAATTCAGTGCAGATTTTTAGTTATAACCCGTTATGTAAATAAAATACATATTTTGATATTTTCGGAAATGCATCACGATTTGCAGTATGCGCACAACTAAACTTTTTTAATCGTTCAAATTGCAGCGTGAATTTTTTTTTATACTAATGATGAGTGACGTTTGATAGAAAAATTAAATTTTCGAATGTTAGACGTTTGCAGTGCTGCAAAATGTTACTTTTTCGAACATTTTGCTTGTGCTACAAAAGCAGTTAACGCATCATTATGCATTACCGAACAGACTTACAGATTACAGATTACTTTATCTTATTTAGGCAATAAAAAAGTAATTTTTTAATTTGCCGCTTTAGAACATTGCCAAATGTGCCGATTTTGTAAAGTTGCCGTATGCGGTAAAATATACTGTCAAAAATGGGTATTTCTTAAAACACCATTTAGAGTAGGCTTGGGTAGTTCACGAACGAACTAGTTCAATTGAACTATTCGCACTCATGAACTATGTGAACTAGTTCGTTGATTCTCGTTCTTTTAGTTCAATCGATTTTGCAGCGAGTCAGATCGAAATAAACTAGAAAAAATTTGGTTTCACTCAACTATGGTTTGAGTACGTGCAAAAAATTTTTTGCAAAACACATATTTTTGTGACAAAAAAAGACCTATTGAACTAAAAAATACAACGAGCTAACATACCTAACGATCTAAAACACCAAACGAACTATAAGACCTAACGAATTAACAACATGAACGAGTGCACGAAACGAACTAAAAGACCGATCGAACTAAATGAACTAAAAGAACTAAATGACCGAACTAGTTCATTAAACTCAACTGAACTAAAAAGAGCGATCTTTTTAGTGAACTAAAATGCCCAAGCCCTATTTAGAGTTCAAGAATGTATCTAATGTTGGTTTTTAATTAACACCATTCTGTTAATATGAAAATGTTCAAACTGTGTTAACGTTTCACTTTATTTTTGGATCTCTTGATCCATTTGAATAAATTTTATTTCACTTCAAATAAACACCGATTGGTGTTTTAGTTTCGTTCCGTTTTGGATATTATTACATCCATTTAGAACGACACAAACGGATACAGTAAAATTAATACCGTTCGGATGGACCCTATGTTACACCATTTCGTTGTTATGGTAACACCGTTTTTATTGCAGTGTATTTTTCTAGATTTAACTGCTGATTGATTTACAGAACTCTGCGTACTTTTCAGGCAAATATGAAGTCATTGCAGGGATATCCTTTTTCTTTTCATCACTTACTTGAATGGGTTCTTTTCGAAGAACTGGCATCGTATAATTTGCCAAGTTTTGAGTTCTTATGGAGTTACCTCCCACAATTCGATTGAAGATGTTAAAAAAGCTGTTTGTTCATTTTAGTTTTTTTTTATAGAATTTAAAATAATGTTGCTTTATTGCACTTATGCTAATTTTTTTTTGCAAAAAAAGAAGCATAGACAATCACAAATATATTTAATAACAATTCAATTACCTAAAAACGTAATGTGAACTTACAACGCTATTTAATTTTTACCCGCTCTGGATCGTTTTTTGGAGGTGTATTTTTTTCTCGAAATATATTCACTACCACAATTCTTCAATCTTTTATTCTTGAATTGAATTGATAATAATTTAATTTTCAACATTGAACTTCCTTTTTGTGCATCTGTTGCACTTATCAATTACATAAGATAATTCAGCTCTAATAATTTTGTATGTAACTTGCAACGTTCTTCCACTGACTTGCACTTTCTTATTGCTTTTTAATAGCGTTAAGGTGCATATTTTTGGCTGATTTGGTGTTAAGCCAGGCTTCGCGAAATAACTCGTAACGAAATAACTCCTAACAAAATAAATGAAATGACTCCTAAAATTTCCCATACAAAGTTAGGAGTTATTTCATAAGTGTTGGGTGTTCTTTCACCAATGTTAGGAACTATTTCATCTTTGACTATTAGGTGTCTGTTCATAACTCCTAAAAAGTTGCTGATGAAATAAGTTCTAATTAGGAGTTATTTCATTTAGAATTGTTTGGAGTTATTTAACTTCTATGGCTCTATGAAATATGGCCATAAAACGAAAAAATGGCATGTCCGTATGAAGCCCAAATGGTTTTTTATTTATGATATAACGATTTGCCCTTATACGAAATGTGGTTTTAAAATTCCGTAGAAGGGAAAACCATTTTATATTGTTTATATATAAAAAATATAAAACCAAATATAATTTTATGTAGTGGGGCAATATTTCATATTAAAAAAGATCCCGAATTTGGGCCCTTTAATTTTTCGTTTTGTGTGCATTTTTCCAGAGGTCTAGAGCCTTCCCTGCTCGCTTTATGGTAACTGCCAGGCAGTCGCGCCAAACGTGGGCCGTCGCGGAGGGGCGCGGAGGGTCGCGCCGAACGTGGGGTGGCAACAACACAGCAAAACACAATATACTTGTCTTATCGAAATATTTCATATTAAAAAAGATCCCATATTTGGGCCGTTATTTAATTTTCCGTTTTGTGTGCATTTTTCTAGAGGTCTAAAGCCTTCCCTGCGCGCTTTATGGTAGCGGCCAGAAGAACCACAATTGTTTTTTAATACTCTGAAAATTAGAACTAAATTCATCACTTCCGTTTAGATTTTATTTCATAATGAACATATTCCTAAATGTTAGGTTTTATTTCGGGGGGGATGACATAATGTCCACTGACATAAGGCCTATGGACTTTATGTCCGTTTGGAACATAAACATTATGTCTACTTCGCAAACGGACATAATGTCCATGGACCTTATGGCGTTTTCGGACTGGAAAACTTCGCGATATTTAATACAAATTGTTCAATTTTAATACATTAATTTAAAGAATTTATTAAAGTTCGGTGCAGTTGTCTGTATGTATGAAATTCTGTATACAAAATTCTGCATTACAAAATTCTGCATTAACAGAAAACTGTGTAAAAAATCCTGTATGCCAAAATTCTGCAAAATATGGACTAAGAACAACTAAGGTAAATAAGCTTGAAATAACAACTTTCCGTACAATGGCAAATAATTTAATCTTAAAAAATACCGTTTTGTATCCCAAATAAAGTTAAAATGCTGTAAATGGAGAGCAGACTTTTTGAAGGCAAAATTTTTAAAAAACAGTGTATTGAAATAAAGGAAAATTAGACAAACAGCATTTTATTAGAACAATTTATTAGATTGGAAAAAGAAAAAGATTTGTCCTTGTACGGAATGTTGTTTTTGTCATATAAAACTGATATTTTTCATGAAAAATTCGATATATATTGGCAATTCCCAAAATCTTTTAACATTTGGGTATAGAGAAAAATGGGAAAAAGTTCGATGGCACATTAATGGGCTTTTGCATGCTCAACAAGCATCCCATCAAAGTAATAAATCTGAAAGGCGCGGTTTAGTGGTTTTTTGTAGTGTTTACCCTATAGCATGAGAACTAGTGCACCGATTTTGATGTAATGGGTATCAAATGATTCGTATGAGTTCAAGGGAATAAAATTTCATTATATTTTGACAAATTTTTCACTGAAATGACAGAAATTTCGTTAGTTAATCTTACAAAAACCTTACAAGTCAGTATTTTGTACATATTCATGTCAAAATTTTAACAATTTTTATATAAACCCAGAATATCAGTTATGAACTGCGGACTCAACGAAAAAAAGTCAATGGTTTTGGCAAAAAAAAAATGTAGACACCAACTATTTAAAATATGCGCTTTTTTATTTTAATTTTTTTATATACTATATTATATTTTCATAGAATTAATACAATTTTGGCGATAGTAGGTGTAACATGAGCGGAGAAATGCAGATGGTGTTGCACAAATTACTACTCGTCAAAGTTTATGTAAGTTTATCATTGAAAATTTTTTACCACCACGTCAACGTTAGCGTAAGTATCCGATATAAAAAAGTTGACCACACGTCAAACTAAGCGTTAGTTTATCACATGGTGTAAGAAAACCAGGTGTTAGTGAGTTTTTGACAACACCATGCATTTCTTTGCTTCTGTCAAAAAATTGTGAGCGAAAGAGCTTATTCGACCCAATAAGAGAATAATGATTGTTTCAATAATATTTCGGTTCCGACAAAAAAGTTCCTTTTCTAAATATGGTTGCTGTAATCATTTTATCATGATCAAAGAAAATATTATATGTTTAAGAACATGTTAGCAACAATCATAATCCGAATCATACTATGATCCTCTTAAAACATGGTTGTTGCAACTATGTTTTTTCTCTGCGTGTGGTCATTTCGAAATATTTTTTCTATATTTTTCGAATAAATGCGTATCTAAGATATCAAAGAGCAGTGTGAGCATAGCCCAAAGCTTACTACCTTCACTCACGTACATGAGCGCTCACAAAATTTCAAACGCGTTTTTCTCAAAACTACGTTTTCACGGACGCCCAACACAATTCCTCCGGAGAAATCTACACATAAATACTACGATTATAATAATACGATTATGTTTAATTATTTAATTATTTACTTATGTAACTGCAATCGTGACTAGTTCCTTGTGAACTATAGATTGCAGATCTTTTTCATTTCAAACTATAACTTCTGTGTGTAGGAAATGTTATTAATGAATTGTTTGCCTTTTTAAGTTATGTTGTGTATTTTAATAAAAAAGATATAATAAATGTTACTACTTACTACATACTTTCAAAATAGTCTATTATCGTGTAAAAATATTAATTGTTACTATATTTTTTTACAAATAACGTCAAAAAAATTTTTTTAATTTTTTTGGTTTTTGTTGCTTAAAATTAACAAAAATTTTTAAAAATTAATATCAATAGTCTATTTTATAGCCATTGTCAAACCGGATCTAAAACATACCGTTGCCTAGATATCATGTTGCATACCTGACTCCAAATTATGGCGTTCCGTTTGGTACGATTTTTTGTAAAAAAACTGAAAAGAGTAATAAAAAATTTTTGTTTTTGTAATTTAAGACCTCATTTATCATCCCTAACAACTTTTATAAACATAACTTTTATAGCAAGCTCACGAGAAATTTCCAAAAATAGCCTATTTCTTGAGCCGACGAACTAGACTACATCCTTAAATAAATAAAATAAGAAACATAAATACTTGTTTTCATTTTATATCTTAGGTGTAGACTTTAAGTTTGAGATTATTTCATAAGCAATAATATTTCATCCTATTTTAATTAAAAAAATGTTCACATGGTAATATTACTTGTTAAAAAGTGTAAAAAAATGTTTTATTTAATTTTTTTTTTATCCCGAACTTTTTTTCTTCGCTAAATCCCGGGACTTTCGGAACTTCGAAATATCCGGAATCCCAAGATCGACATGCCCATATTGCACAATATATTGCTTATATACATATATCTTAACGACAAAGGCGCTATAGCTCTTGCAGAAACGAACTCTTGTCGTAGGAAGATAAAAATTCTTTCCGATTTCATTGCTTCTACTCGAATTGTCATCAAATTCATATATGTTTATCACAAAACCAAAACAACATCAATAAGACCTCAAACATAAAGCAATCATTCAATTTTGAGATTAAGAGCACAATAACACAAACGTAAATTCAGTTCAACGATCACACATGATACAATAACACAAACGTTTATATAAAAGCAATAGCCAGTAGCACAAAATTTATTCAGCCTAGCAAAAGATCAACGCCTACATGACGGCAATGGCAAAATTGTAGCTAATTATTTTGTCATTCGACTTTCAATTGTATTTCTATAAAATGCCAATGTACATAGAATGAATATCTACAGTTTTTCAATTGATCGAAACTACTTACTTTAGGTTCTGGTGATCAACTAATCAACAAAAGCGTGGAAACAAAAAGTTTGATTATAGTAAAGAAAACAGAGTGAAACGATGCTATTACAAAAAAAAAACATTGTTTAATGATTTAATAAGCCCATTGTGTAATTCAATTAAAAAAACAAATGATATACTTGGGAAGGAAGCAGTTTAAAAAAAAAACTAACCAGAACGTTTACGCATTATTATTCTCTTCAAAAGAAAATAATTTTACTAGAAACATACTGTTGGAAGCAATATTCAGAATCATCATCACATGTTCTGCAATTCGCTTTGGATCGATATCGAAATCGACAGAAATTGTTCTGCAATTCGATATGTACCCATATCGATGTTGAAATGGACAAAATGTTTTGATTTAATTTCACTTTTTTTCGAAAATTGTTTAAAGGTGAAATTGCATGCTCGTTTGGAAAAAAAGAGACTGCATTCAAAACATTTATTGTGAAAAGACTATAATACATAGAGACTTACTTAACAAACATTTCTTCAAAACATTTGTTTTACACAACACTGCACTGTCTTGCTTGTTGCGTGTGTGTGATTGAAGCGAAGACGAACAAAACAAAATAGCGCAATCAAAACAGATCAGAGATTGTTAATCTAAAATATCGTTGTCAGAGAGTTCACTGCAGTCAATGCAACGAAAACTTGTTCACTGGCAATAGATGGTTTGTATCAGTACATGATGTAACAAATAGAGGTGTTAGTAAGTTTGACACTTCTCTCTCAAAATGAAAAATTATGTTTCCTCGCTCTTGTCAAAAACAGCTGATGGTGAATTGCAATGAAAACGAATTTTGTTAAATTCGTGTCTTTCTGCAAGTTTATAAGATTTTTACTGAGACTAAAGTGAGAATAAAGTGATATGGAAAACTATAAAAATATGAAACGCTGTGCGTTATGCAAAAAAAAGAAAGATGTTTAATGTCGGCGGCACCTTCCAGCGCACGTTTCTGATAAAATGGCCAAAGCATTCAATGACAAACTTGGCAAATCGGCGAAGACAACTGCAATTACTTTTTGTCAACACAACACGGCTCAATTTATTGCATTAAATATTTATTTACACTTCATTCGCACAATAAAAACTATAGCGCATCATCTAGCAACTCAAACAAATAACACTATTTGACAACTATCAACAGTTCCGCTCTTTCGCTTACAATTTTGTGACAGAAGCGAAGAAATTCATGGTGTTGTCAAAAACTCACTAACACCTGGTTTTCTTACACCATGGTATCAGTATAGCAAGAATTGTGCGTGGTCGCCAACAAAGAAAAAAATACCAACGACCAGAAAAAACAACAACACACACTATATTTACCAACAACACAAGAAAAAACAACAACAAACACGCGCTGTATTGTTGAGGTGCAGTTTCACCTGTGAACGATTCGACGAAATCTGTCCGTCAGATTTCAACAAATCATAACAACAATCATGAAATTATTGAAGACTGCTGATTAAAATGATATATTGCAGCGCTGGGCGCTCCATAGCTCACTGAGCGCTCTCTGAGCGTAACTTTTCACATGTACACGAAACTCACAACAGAAGAGAATATAATTCAGTCGTTCGCTGACTCATCGGCTGTGAAAACCTATATCGAAAATTTTATGTACACTCTTAAAAAGCCAACTTTTTCGTTTGTAGATTCATAATTATTATGCATATATTTTTTATTTTTTATTTTATTACGGTTGAATATAATTCATATCTACTAAGATTCTTTGCATCAATTTTTTGATATTATTTGTATTCATTAATTTTTTTGATACTTAATTTTTTGTGGTTTTGATTATAATTTTAATGATTCGCATATATAAGGATTTAATAATATTAAAACAAAAACAAAATACCTAAAAAACAATGTTTTACTCTGAATTGCAATGCTATTTCTGTTCTGCAGAGAACCTTTCTTGCGAAGCAGAATGTCTAATTTGCCACTGCAAGCAAACTAATATAATTTATTTACTTAGAAGAAAATGCTTGAGCAGACAGAAGAAATAATGAACAATACCAATGACTAAAAATAAAAAATAAACACATATTACAGTATGTGTGAAGGTATAAACATACAAACCTGCAACTGTAGATAATTGTGACAACTATTTCGCTCAGTGTGCGCTATTCTAATGCGCATCAATAATCACTGGACAAAATAAAATGTGACAGTGTTAGAATGCCCAGCCCTGATATATTGCCATATATTACTTTTTATTTTCATATTACTTTAAATCAGTGGTCCCCAAACACATACTACTACAATTTTCGGATTTTGTGCTTATGGTAGTAGCTCTCTCACTCTCTGCACTGACACAAATTGTTGTTGTGGACATAGATAACAATTAAAAGTTAATTGCTATCTCGAGTGTACCTTTCGATTACACGGTTAGCAAAAAGTCCAAACTGAGGTGAGTTGTGTGTGGTGTAGCGCAGTTTTGTTGAACCCACATATCGTCCAGACCCTGAGCTTCAAATTCCGGCACAAAATAGTCCTCCAATTTTTGATGAATCGATCATAGCGTTTGCACCATCGACTTGGAATCTAAAATCCAAAACTCGGCGATTTCAATGCGTTGTTTCGGTTGACAAGGGTCGATAATGCAGATTTTAATCGATAACAAAGTATCACACCTACAATTGCAATGCCCTTTATCATACATTGTCATTAATGGGTTAATGCTTTTACTTTCAAAAATCGATTTTTGCAAGTCTGGCAGCTCCGACCAAACATAACTTAATGGTAAAGTCGATACAATTCTCCTGACCAAATGGCTCGGCAAAACAAATACCAGCTCTCAAACTAAAATACTTACGCTCCATCCGAAATGCTGAAACAATCTTATAGATCTCTCAGAATTCGTCTTAGTATCCTTTCAATTGTATTGCTTTCATTCTTAAGCAGTAAAACAGCAGTCAAAAGTGCAGATCTCATTGTCAAAATTCTAATATTTTGAAATTTACTTTGAATTTACTGACATAAAGTGTAATGTTCAGCGCACAAATTGAAGGAAATTGATTCGAACACAAAATCAAACTCGATTTGAGAATTACAACAACGCAAAAAATTAGACTCATTTTTTTAACGCATTAGAGAATTATAGATCAATTCAATTTAACTTCAATCGAATTGCTGAACATGCCATAATATACATCAAACAAATGTTTTCAAAATTCTTATAAACTTTATATGCCAATTGATTGAGCTATACAAAACTCAAAAAGTAATTGATATGATTTACATACTTGTACACCATACGATTTCGGACGGCATAAGTTTTTAAAAAGCAGTGAATGATAGGTGACATGGTATTTATTTTGAACTAAACAAATCCTTCTATCGGTAATACAAACATTGCATAAAATTAAATATATTATATATTTTTTTAGAACTACGGGATGTGCACTGAAACTGTATCTTGCATCAAATGTTTGTGAAATAAAAATAATATCTCTACAATGCAACACAAAAGTGTTAAAAACTCCCTCGTTGGGGTCATGCTGTCGTTTCTGCTTGTTTCATTAATGACTGCCATGCATGCAGATAGTATTAGAGCTGAAGCGATTTCCCAAAATCCCAACGATCAACAACAAACATATCAGAACACCTACAACAAAGACTATCAACCACGCTATAATCCGCAGTACACAAACACTCAACAACCACAATTACCACAAACCACCTACTTTGAAAACCCGCTTCTGACTTCATTGCAAGATATCCAAGCACAACAAGGAGTCGGTGGACTAATAAGTCCAAATAGTTTTCCAGATCAAAATCGCCAACTCAATACAAATCAACTGTCTGGCGGTATAAGCAATACTTATGATCCATTCAATCGTGCCAGCGGCATCAGTTCAAGTGGCATCGGTTATCTCGATACTTACAGTGATGAACAGAATTTCTGTCCCGAACATTGGATTGAATTTCGACAGACTTGTTTTCGCTTCATAAAGTCACCCAGACGTAATTGGTTAGAGGCGAAAAAGATTTGCAAGGCTTACAATGCTGAGCTGTTGAATGTTGATAACGTTGACAAACATTCATTCATATTAAAGCAACTTATAATCCAGGATCGTCGCCAGAATCGATTTTGGATCTCAGCACGTCAGACAGGACCAAATAGCTGGATTAACGATGACAATTCACAGTTTTTAATGCTCGAAGATTCGTTTGTGTTCGATGAAGAGCAGCCTATTGAAAATGAAGATTTACATGATAACCGCTTTTTGGTGCAAAATGGCATCAATAACGATCAGCAGAACCTCGGCTACAATCGCAACAACCCAAATCAATTCTTCAACACGATCAGCGGCACCGCAACAAGTCGCAATCGCAACTTACAAGGATTCATTGGTAAGTTGGGCAGACCATTTGAAGTAAGTTGATCTAATGAACAGCTTTTTCTTTCACCAGGCAACCAGTATGGTAGCGATGGCTATGTTAAGGATAGACTGGTCTACGGCTATTCCAAAAAGCATGACCGCTGGATGTTCATGCCTACATATGACATCGAATTGAATCTCTTTATTTGTGAATCGAAACAACTTCATAATCCCGACAACATAAATATCAAAAATGATGATAAACGTCCCTTTGACTATGGTCTGAATGTGCGCGATTTTGAAAAAATACCGCGTGGTCCGTATTTCCTGAAGCAACCCAACGACACTACATTTGATACCAGCAAAAGTCGGCTCATCAATGATGTAACGCTTAGTTGTTTGGCAGGTGGCTATCCAACTCCAACCTACCGTTGGTACCGCGAACTCTATGTTAACGACACACTCGAATACAAATCTATCGATCCGCTGCAGGAAGATCGTTACACAATATCGGGCGGAAATTTGATTATTTACGACCCGAAACAGGCTTCAGATCAAGGTGCTTATCACTGCGTTGCCGAAAATCGTTTTGGACGCATACGTTCAGAAAGCGCACATCTTAACTTTGGCTTCATAATGGAGTTTAACCTGAAACGTTCAGCCGAGACAGGTGATATGAACTGGGGCAAGTCAATCTTTTGTGATCCACCACAGCATTATCCGGATGTAAAGTACTATTGGTCACGCGACTACTTTCCGAACTTCGTTGAAGAAGATCATCGCGTGTTTGTGTCACGAGATGGTGCGCTCTACTTTTCGTCTATTGAAACTGTAGATCGCGCCAACTACTCCTGCACTGTGCAGAGTTTGGTCTCAGATACTGGTCGCAATGGTCCATTCTTTCCGTTGCGCATACTTCCGAACAGTAACTATCAAGCATTAATTTTCGCCAATACATTTCCGAAGGTATGTTTCGTTAAAAGCTAAACTTTATACATAGACAGTAGCTCATGCAAGTGTTTTAATTTTTTAGGTTTTCCCTGAAGCTCCAGTAGCTGGCGAAGATATTCGTTTGGAATGCGTTGCTTTTGGCTATCCGATTCCCTCTTATAATTGGACACGTCGTGGACAACCCCTTCAACGAAATGCCTATACAACTAGCTATAATCGCGTATTGATTATACAAAACGCCACTACAAACGATAATGGCGAATACACCTGCACTATAACAAATCCACGCAAGACAATTGAAAAATCACTTTTTGTCAATATACAAATGAAGCCAGAGTTTACCATTCCACTTAAAGATAAGATCAAAGACTTCAACAGCGATGTGACCTTCCTATGCGAGGCTGCTGCTATTCCAGATGTCAACTATACGTGGTACAAGAACGCCGAACTCTTCAATCCGGAGAACGTCGACAAGGATCGTTACATTATACAAGATAATGTGATGACAATTAAATACTTGGATCCCATTAAAGACGATGGCATGTATCAGTGTGGTGCCACCAATCAACTGAAGACCACATTTTCATCGTCCCAGTTGCGTGTTCTTTCAATGAAGCCTTCCTTTAAGAAACGTCCCTTAGAGTCAGAAATATATGCCATTTACAATGGCAATACGACAATTGTTTGTGATCCAGAAGCTGCACCACGTCCAAAATTTCAATGGAAGAAAGATGGTCAAGTGATCGGTTCTGGCGGACATCGCCGCATCTTGCCAAGTGGTACACTTATTATTTCACCCACATCACGTGATGATGAAGGAATTTATACCTGCGTTGCTAGCAATCAGGGTGGCTCTGATGAGTCGCGTTCACGCGTTATTGTATTACGTGAGTATGTTACATGTTTCTTTTCAACATATTACAAATATCTATGCATTTTATTCATGCAGAGGAACTACGCTTTATACAAACACCGCCCATGCGTATCACTTCTAAGGTGCACGACTTGATATATCTACAATGCGAAGTTACCTATGATGAGATACTCGATGTTGCTTTTATTTGGAAGCACAATGGTGAAATACTGCGGAACAACCACGATGGCACGGAAAGAATTGTACGCATAGCGAAAAAAATTATTTTAGCTCCAACTTACTGTTTTGTATAACCTACATTTCTAGATAATTGATCGCAATCGCCTCACTGTGCACAATATTACTTTACTGGATGGTGGCGACTACGAATGTGTTGTTAAATCGGCAGTCAATCAGATTTCTACCAAAACCTCGGTAGTTGTTGAGGGTGCTCCTGGTGCACCAGGTGGTGTACAAGTAATTGAAGTGGGCAAGACAAAGGCGTTAATTGAGTGGGTCGACGGTACCAACAACGGTCGTCCCATTCGTTACTATAACATTTTGGGACGCACGAATTGGAATCGTACCTGGACAAATGTTTCCACACATGTTCGTGCTCATGAAGTTGATCGTTACACAGGCAGACAGCAAGCTGAAGTAACCAACCTTACACCATGGTCATCGTATGAGTTTAGTGTGGCTGCTGTTAATGACTTGGGCATAGGCATCCCTTCAGCACCATCGCCTATTTACAGCACGTACGAAGATAAACCCTATATAGCGCCACGTAATGTAAACGGCGGTGGAGGCAAAATTGGCGATCTTACTATAACATGGGATCCATTGTTGCCGCAAGAACAAAACAGTCACGGTATACACTACAAAGTATTTTGGCGGCTGCGTGGTAAACTGGAGTGGGCAACGGAAATTTTAAAAAGTCAAGAAAATATGGGTGTAGCTGTTGTTCATATCCCGCCAAATAATTACTACACAGAATACGAGGTCAAAGTGCAGGCTATCAACAGTGTGGCCAGTGGACCAGAGAGCGAAATAGTTGTAATCTATTCTGCGGAAGACATGCCACAGGTGGCACCTCAAAAACCTATTGCATTAGCGCACAATTCAACGGCTTTCAATGTAACATGGCAGCCCATAGATATGACTCGCGAGAACATTCGTGGCAAGCTGATTGGACATAGAGTAGGTTTTTTTGCTTATGTTTTAGTAAACAGTTTTAACTCTGCACTATCTTCAATAGTTGAAGTACTGGAAAACCACACATAACGAAGAAGATGCCGTTTATTATCTTTCACGCACAACTCGTAACTGGGCTTTGATTGTAGGTCTTGAACCGGACACGTATTACTTTGTTAAGGTTATGGCTTACAATGCCGCTGGCGAAGGACCTGAAAGTGAACGTTTTGAAGGTAATTTTTGTAACTCCCTGTGTTGTATTAATTGAAGTTAAATTTTCCATTATAGAACGTACATATCGCAAGGCTCCACAGAAACCACCGTCATCGGTGCATGTCTTTGGCATAAATCCGTCGACGGTGCGTGTTGTTTGGCGTTATGTGTCACCGTCACAGGATGAAGAGCCAATCGAGGGTTATAAGGTGAGGAAATTTTACTTTATATAAATACAGCATTAAGTGTTGTTATTCTCTGCAATTTTAGGTTCGTGTGTGGGAGACCGATCAGAACATGATAACAGCAAATGATACAATCGTGTTAGTTGGTCAGAAACTAGAGTGCTATATCAACACATTAACACCGGGTAAAAGCTATAATATGCGTGTGCTTGCTTACAGCAATGGGGGGGATGGGCGAATGTCCAGTCCAACTTTACGCTTCCAAATGGGTGAGCCTTAAAGATATTGAATTATAACTCTACGTATTTTGCTTAACATTTTCCTATTTCTTATTTTCTTATATTTCCAGGTAAAACTACCAGAAATCATGCACGTCGACGCTATACAAACAATATAAATACTGCACTCGTCGTAACAGTGTTAACATTCATTTCAGCTTACATCTTTAACAATTGATTTAATTATTCCTCCAAACGCATATTTTATGGAGAAATTTCTAATTTTAATCAAGTTAAGAGTATTCGTTACAAAATTTTGAGCATTCCATTTTAAAGTTCTGATAATAAAAAAATAATTATGCATTTAAGTTAAAAGCCTAGAGTCGTTAATATAAGTTTTTATCCGTCATGTGCAAGTTTTGCTATAAATTTTTCGAATATTTTCTATATTATATTGACCTTAGTATGATAAGAATAGACTAATACATGCATACATATAACAGTTTTATGTATTAACTTAAAGAAATTTAAATTTTTAAAGTGACCTTATATACAAGTACGAATAAAATGTGCACAGATAACGTAAGATTTTCGAACATGTTCAAACTATTATTTAATTGTGTAGCTTATCTAAAAAAAAAAAAAAAAAAAATTCAGCAAGAAATAACTTATCAGACTACTGACTTCGTCCAAACAAAATATTTGTATGTATTTAATTTATTTAAATATTTTTCTGTTTTGTAAATTAAACAAAATTTTGCAATATTGTTGCAAAATAAAATTAAATATTTTAATTAAAAATTGTATCATTATCAAAAGTGTTTTTATTTCTAGCCACTGATAAATATCGTATTAAGGCTGTGTGCGAATTGATCAAATGCGACTTAAACTAAATTGTGTCGATAAGGCTGTGGTTCCTAATTTAGAAGGCATTTAGGTAGTTCGAGAATTACCTACATTATTTAAAGAGCACTGCCATCGACTCAATTTAGTTTAGGTCGCATTTAGATCAATTTGCGCACAGCCTATATCTACATACAGCTGCTGTCAAAATAATAGTAGCGCCCTTATATTCATACATGTTTGGATAAATAATACTAGTATACGAATTTCGGATCCGGTAAGTCCATTTTCATTCCTATATGTACTTTCAACACTCGTTCCAACTCCGTACTCAGTTTCCTCCTATATTGTAAAACTTTCAAGATACAGGGTGTTTTACGGTTTTGGTACGTGTTTAGTATTATTGATTTAGAATCTAAACTACTCACCATAAAATAAAAAATAATATTTTGTATTCTAGAAAAAATATCAGATTTTTCATAAGTATATCAATCGCTTTCGTGTCACGTGCTGTAGCGGAGAAAAAATTTTGAGATTATCCAAAAAAATATCTACAAATTTTCTATCTTTTGTTTTAGCGGAGCTGTTACTATCCAAAGTTAGAATTTAAAAAAATACTGTTGATTAAGTGTATTTTTAAATGAAAAAAAGACATTTTAAATTTGGACGATTACAGCTCCGCTAAAACAAAAGATACAAAATTTGTTGATATTTCGTTGAGTAATCACAAAATTTTAGCTCAGCTGCAGCATATGACACGAAAGTGGTTGATATATTGATGGAAAGGTTGATATTTTTTCAAAAATAAAAAATATTAGTTCTAAAATAAAAAATATTATTTTTTATTTTATGGTGAGTAGTTTAGATTCTAGATCAATAATACTAAACACGTACCAAAACCGTAAAACACCCTGTATCTTAAAAAGTTTTACAATATAGGAGGAAACTGAGTACGGAGTTGGAACGAGTGTTGAAAGTACATATAGGAATGAAAATGGACTTACCGGATCCGAAATTCGTATGCTAGTATTATTTATCCAAACATGTATGAATATAAGGGCGCTACTATTATTTTGACCGCAACTGTAAATCTATACTATTATATAAAATTGAAGTGACAATTTAGAGTTACGACTTAACTCCAAAAGTACAGGGCCGATTTTTATGAACAAATTTTAAAATATATTTGTGCTCTAGATTTATTATGGGTATTTTTCTTTCGAAATTTGAATAAAAAGTATATTAAGGTATCAGTATAAGTATATTAAATCATCCCAGCTGCCACGCATTGCTTATTCTGTGTCTTTTGGCGCGTTTGTGTTGCAAGAGTTTATATTTGTGTTGCAGAAGAGGTAGATCCTGACCGGTTGTTGGTATGATCGTCGGTGTATGGTATTGCCGACATATTCGATGAGGTTTCAGAGAGGCAGCTTCTGGAATCTGATTCGGATAATGGAGACAGAAAGCCACTATGATTTTAACGTTGACCCCTGCCGCGAAGGTGCTCCAAAGCTTGGGACAAATATGAAGCGTCGGCCAACGCCCCTTCGGAATTCAAAAGATCCACTTTGAAAGGTTCCCCTAATAACATACCACAGAACCCCAACACTGATGTCAAAAAGACACGATTCATGACCGTGACTCATTCAGCCACTCGAATTTAAACATGACTTGGTTATTTTAATAACCTTGGGTTATCTCAGTATCAATACCAATAATATAACCCTTACTTTTTGGCCGCTACAAAATCATCATATTCATATCAAAGGTTATCACTCTCTGACACGAAAAATTAAGGCAACATACTAGGCCTGTCACTTATGTAATCAGGTTCCTCAGTATTAGTGGACACAACTCAGACTATTTAGGTTTCCCCGTCGCCTGTTCTCAAATTCCAAAGGTAACAGTATATTGATCCGGTAGTTGCTTACCTTCCTAACATTTACTGTTTGAAATTAGCGAGATTCAGTCTACCATCATTCTCTTAGTAATTTAAGGGAATCACCAACCCGAGTTCAACTTAAGTGTAACTCACACCGACCTTCCTGGCCTAACCACAGCCAGAGCGAATTTAAGACCCTGAGGGCCATGCCCAACGACAGTCAATACCTGGGCTCAAGGCTCCACCTGACAAGGCTCTTCAACATCCCGTCTTACAGACCAAAAGTTCCACTCCGTTAGCATAATTAAGACTTAATAAAAAGCCTCTTTCGGAAAACTAGGAAGCATGAGCCGTTGTATACCAATTGGCTTATACTACGGTCGAAAGATTAAATGTTTCTTACATAAAACCTTCATTCTAAGATAAGGTCTGCAGAACAACGATCAGGTCTCCTCATCATTGATGGAGTTATGTTGGATTGATCGTCCATAGAAAGCATATTACAATGACGGTGTTATGATAACTTAATATTAAAACCATGCTTTCTCCAGGTAAACCTTTTTCTTTTACAGTTATCAGATGAACATTCAAGAGCCGTGCCTCAAGAAGGAACTCATTATGAGATCAGTTCATGGGCCGTGCCCCATGAACTGCCCACCTAATAACAAACCCTCACCCTTCTTTTCCTGGCTTGGGACAGGCAGATATATATTTAACGTAGACCCCTGCCGTAAAGGCTTAATTCTACAGTGCCATTGCATGGGACCAGCATTTAGCGTCGGCCAACGCCCCTTCGGAGTTCAAAGGATCCACCAGATAGGTTCCCCTAATTTCATAGCACAGACCAACATTTAAAAGTTCAATTGAACTATGTACATGCCCGTGACACCTTCAGCCTAGATTATTTAAAATAACCATGGGCCATATCCGTGGCGACGGTAGCCTAGTGGGTAGAGTGCGTGGCCCGTAAGCTAAAGAACCGCGGTAGCCCGGGTTAAATTCCAGCTCAGTTCTCGGTCATTTGTGATAAAACATTTAATAACACGCACCACACAATTTATCAATAGAAGCGAGGTCAAAGTCCTTCCAAGGGCTGAAATGGCCAGTTTATTATTATTATTTATGGGCCATATCGGTATAAATACCGATAATATAACCCATTTTTTTGGCACGCAAATTCGTTAAACCGATCAAAGAAGGCGTAATCTTTGTCATGAAAACTAGGAGGCGATACCATACAATCAAGACTTTGGTACTGTCGCGTATGTTGGATAATGGAGACATAAATCCTCTATGTGTTAAACGTAGACCCCTGCCGTTTAGGCTTATAGGCCTATTGCGTAGGGCAACCAAACAAAGTTGCGTAGCCAAATAAGCAACCCAACTTTAAAGCAACCGAACTGTCATCTGGTATTTCGTACCACAACCAATTTCAAGTTGCTATTTTCAGAGAGTTGCCAAAGAAAACAATAACGAGCTGTCAAAAAGAAAACAGCTCATGTTAAAAATTGTATATATTCAATAAGTTTAAAATTGGAAAAAGCCATTTATAGAATGAAAACAAGTAAATAAGGATACAAGTAATGATTTATATTTTGATGACGGAAACGGATGCAGTGATGTTGATGTGTTGCGTATAAGAAGGAAAATCAGAGACAAATCCAACCCTTTGGAACTCTCAAACTCAAAGTAATATAATACTGTAAATACAAACATTGAATACAAATTTGCTAATTTGAATAAATATAACAGATTTCTTAGTTATTTCCGATTAAGCAAAGAAGTGTTTTGTTATGTACTGGACGAAATAAAAAATTTTAAACAGCCTATTCGTTATGCGCCAATACCGCTTTCCAGCATAAGCTCTGCCAATCGCTCGAACTGTTGCTTGCTTGTAATTTTTATATTTCTATGAAAATAAATAATCTATGAATAATCCAGATAACACAAATTTCCAAGACTTACGCTGCCTCCATTTCTTGCTTTTGTACAACGCCACCAGCTTGCAACAAGTAATTAGCAGTTGCTGACTTTTGACAGGTTCCGCAACCAAACCAAATAACAGTGGCTATCGATAATAACACAAAAACTTGACAAGCAACTGTGAAAGCAGCGAGTTGATCAACTGTTCTGAGTGTTGCCATCGATAATAAGAATTTGGCAACCGCAACTCAACTGTGAGTAAAATTGCCATACACAATAGGCATATTAATTCTACGGTGCTCCAAAGCTTGGAACCAATATTTAGCGTCGGCCAACGCCCCTTCGAAATTCAAAAGATCCATTAGAAAGGTTTCCCTAATTTCATAGCATAGACCAACATTTAACCATTTATTAGACTATACATGACCGTGACACATTCGGCAACTAAAATTGTACATGACTTGGTTATAAAATAACCATGGGTCATTATCGGTATATATACATTTTGGCACGCAACTTCGCTCACACGATCAAAGAAGGTAATCTTTGTCATGAAAACTAGGAAGCGATACTTACATCAAGACTATGGTACTGTTGCTATGTCATCAGGTTCCACAATCATTTGTGGACACAACTCAGACTGTTTAGGTCTCCCCGTCGCCTGTTCTCAAATTCCAAAGGTAACAGTATGCTAATTCGGTAGTTGCTTACCTTCCTAACATTCACTGTTTGAAATAAACGAGACGTTATCTACATCTTTCTCTTAGTAATTTAAGGGAGTTACCAACCCGAGTTCAACTAAGTGTAACTCACACCGACCTTCCTAGTCTAACCACAACCAGAGCCTATGAACCCCGAAGGACCAGCCCACGATAGTCAATACCCGGGCTCAAGGTTCCACCAGACAAGGCTCTTCAACACCCCGTCTACAGACCAAAAGTTCTTAGAACAATTATGTTTGACTGTGACACCTTCAGTCACTAGAATTGTACATGACTAGGTTAAAAATAACCATTGGTTTCCCGGTAATATACAGAGAGAACCACAATCCTACTTACGCAACTTCGTTAGCTTAATTAAGGCTTCTTAGAAGCGTCTTTCGGAAAACTAGGAAGCGTGAGTCGTAGTATACCAATTTGCTTATACTTGGTCAAAGGATTCTATGCTTCTTACATAGAACTCTCATTCTAAAACAAGGTCTGCAGAACGAAGAACAGGTCTCCACATCATTGATGGATGACTGCCCCCGCTCTTCAAGTTATATTGGATTGATCGTCCATCGAAAGCATATTACAATAATAATGTAATGATAACTTAATACGAAAACTATGCTTTCTCCAAGATTTGGCAACAACAACCAAAGCTCAAGGTAAACCTTTTTATTCCTGGCTTTGGACAGGCATATTACCCGAAGGACCTCTGGCGGGTTTGGATAATGGAGACAGAAATCCTCTATGCTTTTAACGTTGACCCCTGCCGCGAAGGCTTAATTCAACGGTACTCCAAAGTGGACACAACTCATACTATTTAGGTTTCCCCGTCGCCTGTTCTCAAATTCCAAAGGTAACAGTATATTGATCCGGTAGTTGCTTACCTTCCTAACATTTACTGTTTGAAATAGCGAGATTTTAATCTACCATCATTCTCTTAGTAATTTAAGGGAGTTACTAACCCGAGTTCAACTTAAGTGTAACTTACACCGACCTTCCTGGTCTAAACCGCTGCCAGAGTGAATTTAACCCCGAAGGACCATGCCCAACGACAGTCAATACCTGGGTTCAAGGCTCCACCAGACAAGGCTCTTCAACATCCCGTCTTACAGACCAAAAGTTATTAGAACATTTATATTTGACTGTGACACCTTCAGCCACTAGAAGTTGTGCATGACTAGGTCAAAAATAACCATTGGTTTCCCAGTAAAATACCGAGTAAACCACAATCCTCTTTCGAAAAACTAAGAAGCGTGAGCCGTAGTATATCAATTGGCTTATACTTGGTCGAAAGATTATATGTTTCTTACATAAAACCTTCATTCTAAAACAAGGTCTGCAGAACAACGATAGATCAGGTCTCCTCATCATTGATGGATGACTGTCCCCATCAATGATGAGGAGACCTGATGACTGTCCCCGGTCTTCAAGTTATGTTGGATTGATCGTCCATCGAAAGCATATTACAATAACAATGTTATGATAGCTTAATATCAAAACCATGCTTTCTCCAAGATTTGGCGCCAACAACCAAGGCTCAAGGTAAACCTCGTTATTTTACAGTTATCAGATGAACATTCAAGAGCCGTGCCTCAAGAATGAACTCATTATGAGATCAGTTCATGGGCCGTGCCCCATAAACTGCCCACCTAATAACAAACCATCACCGCTTCTATTCCTGGCTTTGGACGGGCAAATACCCCTAAGGGCATTTGGCGGGTTTAAAGGATAGTGGAGACAATACCATTACTGAGGGTGAGAAAAGTGAACTCCGAACCGGTTAGGTTGCTGCAGATCATTTTATACCATGCGAAGGCGTCCAGCGCCGAATTAGTAATCCGTCTTAGTAGAGGCGGTGAAGATATAGTCCTGATTCAGGAGCCTTAGACTCATGGATGTAAGGTTTGTGGCTTGAAGATGGACGGTTATAAGCTGTTCTTCGCTAGTGGCACTGGTACTCCCAGATCGTGTGTACTCATTTTGTATTATCTAATTTTAGTGATCAAGACTTGGTGATAGTCAGTCTTGAGCTAGGATCGCGCAGCTGCTGGGTTGAGTCAGCGTACCTAGCCCATGACCAACCTAATCCACCGCCGGCGGGTAATCTGCTGCGTCTGGTCTCCGAGGCGGAGAAGAAGAAGCGTGGCCTGGTCATCGGTGCTGACGCGAATGCACATCATACAGTCTGGGGAAGCACAGACTTAAATGAAAGAGGTGAGTTCTTGTGTGATTATTTACTTAAAAACAATTTATGTGTCTATAACGTTGGGAACGAGCCAATTTGTTACTCGCAGTAGGCTTAAAGTCTTAGATGTTACCCTAGTCTCTGACTTCTTTTATGATACGATCACGGACTGGAAAGTGCTTCAGGAGCACTCCTTCTCTGATCATAGGTATGTAACATTTTGTCTTAAGGGCCACGTCAATAGCCAAGCTGTCTTTAGGAAACTGAAGAAAACAAATTGGTGTGAATTTAGGGAGGTAGTGGAATCATCGTTACCCCTCTCTCAGTTAGTCCCCCTTCGACGACACATGAACTAGATTCGATCGTGGAGCAGCTGACGGGCACTCTAAATGCGCCTTTAGAAATCTCATGCCCTAAGGGCACCCAAAGAGGAAAAGCAAAACCTTCTAGGTGGTCAAGGGAAATTTGTAATCTAAGGTCGCAGTGCAGGAAGATTTTTTAATAAAGCTTAGAAATCGGTTAGAACTCAATGCTGGGATGATTACAAATTAGAGGTCCTATTTTCACGTGAACACGTGTAGTACGAGTACACACATGTAGTACGAGTACAAGCCTATGAAGCGCAAACAAGTTCCAATAAAGCTATATAAAGCAGGCCAAACTTATTGTAATATAATCTATTGCCCAAAGATAATAAAAACCTACGGGAAAAAAACACGTGAACACGTACATTTGCTACTACACGTGTAGTACGTGTATAGCATTCACGTGTAGTTCGAGTACGTGTTTTCAAAAATGAACTTCACAGAGTTCGAACTTCCGTGTACACTAGATGACCTTTTTTGCAAAAGTATTCTGGATCCTCCCTGCAAATACAATGGATCCTCCCTGCAAGACAATAAATTTTATTCGGAACATATTTGAATAAGAAATAACTTTTTTACGCCAGGTCGAATATTTGATTTCTTTTTCATTTTGGTTTCTGCAAATTTGTTACGATGTCTTTTTTAGTTGCTCTGTAAGGAAACAGTTTTTGATATGAGTCTACGACAGAACAATCTGTTTTTCGCTTTCTATGGTGGTAACTTTTTCATTAAATCTTGTGATCAAATTTATTGCCCTTTCGGCGGCATCGTTTACGACTTTGATGCTTCCTACAATTTCCTCGGCGCGCAAGTAGTTTTATTTTTAGTCCAGAGGCTGGGATCGATTCCCGAAAAACTCTTGAGATCTGCTTCGTTCGAATCGTTCGCAAACAGTGTATCAAAGAATTTGTGAGTGTTTAATGTAACGAATCTATCAATGCTCAAATTTGAGACATCAACCGAGCCCACTGCGATAATAGTGTAAGAAAGCACTTTTTGTCATCACGTTTTTTTTAAGCGCAGCCACCATCAATAGTTTCGTTTCTGTGTCAATCGTTCTATCAAAGAAGGCAAAGCCAACGAGAGTCTCTGACAAATAGTACCATAAATGGAGACTCAATACAGTCAACACGTCATTCACAATTTTTTCATTCAAACGATTTCGAAAACGATTATTTTACTGATTGTTGAGCGACAAGTACTTGATGTTCCAACTGAAGGTATGTCCGATATTTTACTCACATATCCCTGAAAATTTACAGTATCGTAACTGGCCTGAGTCGTAACTATAATGTACCTGAAACTTACCCAACAATTACCTGGAAAGTCAAATGAAATAGTTTCTTAGTTACCACCATAGAAAGCGAAAAACAGACGGTTCTTAAAGTCGTAGACTCACATCAAAAACTGTTTCCTTACATAGCAACTAAAAAGGAAAGTTATAAAGCAACTAAACTTAACTGTCAGTTAAAGAATCAGCCCTTGCAGGGAGGATCCGGAATACTTTTGCAAAATGTATTGACCAAAAGGCTATCTATAGTACACGTGTAGTTCGAAACACGTGCTTAAGTTGGAGCTCTAGTATAAATCCAGTTCAAAAATTTTTAAGAAAGCCCTTCGAAAGGCTCAGCGCAATTCCTGGAGGCTTTTCTGCGGCAATATAGAGGGATCTTCCGAAGCATCATCTGGACATCCTCTTGCTCGGAAACCCTTGATCTTCTTCTGAGTACCCATTTCCCGAATTGCTCTATGGACCCAACTCACACTAGGTGTGAGAGGGCTCTGACGTTGAGTGATGCTGCCTGTATCATATCAGAGAACAGAATCAAATTTGCTCTGTTTAGCTTCAAGCCCTACAAGTCTGCTGGGCCTGATGGTATTATTCCAGCCGCTCTATAGCAGACGGCGTCTATAATCCTTCCATGGCTCATTATCATTTTTAAAGGTTGCCTTGACATGACATATATACCGCTAAAATGGAGGGATGTGAAGGTAGTATTTATCCCAAAGGCGAGTAGGATATCGCAATCGAGCCCAAAAGCACCTTAGACCCATTAGTCTTTTATCTTTTCTGCTGAAAACACTCGAAAGATTGATTGATGCTCATATTCTTTGTAGCATAGATACAAATTTGCTTTCAGCTTTACAGCACGCTTACAGGAAAGGTAGGTCTGTAGAAACGGCACTGCACTCCCTGGTAGGCTTCATAGAAAATGCCTTTTCTCATAAGGAGTACACATTGGTAGCTTTTCTCGATATCGAAGGTTCTTCAGGGGGCAATCACTGGCGCACTCATAAAGCTTCGGGTGGATGAGTCACTCTGTGCACTGATAAAAAACCTGCTGATCATCAGAATCGTCAATGTAGCTCTAGGTGACTCAAAGGCCAGGAGATTTGTTGTGTACTGATAAAAAACCTGCTGACCAGCAGAGTCGTCAATGCATCTCTAGGTGACTCAAAGGCCAGGAGATTTGTGAGTAGAGGCACCCCTCAGGGGAGTGTTCTATCAACTTTATTATGGAACTTGGTAGTTAATGAACTTCTGAGGAAAATCTCAATACTTGAGCCAAAAATTGTGGGCTGGGTGTAAGTCCCCAAAAAAACGAACTGGTCCTTTTTTTTTTTTTTATTGAACCAACGCTCAGAGGATGCCCCCTATAAATGTATAAGCATTGTGTTGATTCGGAAGATGGGTGATTGTTAGTTGGAGGGTGGATAGTTGGAGTAGTGTCGGTGAAGATTTGTTTTGATTTTGCACAGCTCAAAACTGCCGGGAAACACGCTCGCAGGGAGACTATTCCACAACTTAACCGTGTGATTAAAGAACGAATTATCACGGTAATGCAAGGCTCTATTGGGCATCAATGGAATGGTAAAGGGGTGGGCTTGGACAGCTGCCCGAGTGGACCTGGAAAAAACACGAGCTGGTGGCGTCAGGCCATGTATCTCCCTTGAACACTTCCCATGGTAATACCTTTACAGAAGGCTTAGGCAACCAACATTACGTCGATGTCCAAGTGAGTCGAGAGAGAATGAAATATTTTCATCCCCTATCAAATATATCGCACGACGTTGAATTCGATCCAGAAGCTCCAAATAAGATTTTGAAGCCCCTGCCCAAATGTGCGAATTGTACTCCATTTTCGGCCTAATATATGAGGTGTAAATCATGCGAAGATCAGCTGAAGTGATATATTTTTACCAGGAAATACAAAATTCCGCGCATAATTCCTCCACGTCTGGATGTCACTCTGCTAAACTTCGTGGAAGAGGCAAAATACTTAGGAGTTATTTTAGATAGAAACCGAATATTCTTGAGCGAACTAGGAACAAGCTTTACATACCTGTATGAAAGCTAAAGGTAAGACGTGGGGCTTACCCCGAATATTGCACGTTGGATTTACACAGCTATAGTGAAGCCAATCTTGCTATGTGGTGTATGTGTGTGGTAAACAGCACTAAAAACACAGTATTATTGCAAATTTTTAGGGAAAGTACCGAACTGCGGCCGTAAATATCAGCGGAGCGCTTCGGTCAACTTCATCGGAAGCGCTAAATGCGGTTCTTTGCTTAATACCCTTTGATATTATGGAAAAAACGATGGCGCAGGAAATAGCCATCCGACTAAGAGCAACCTCGTAATGGACTTACACTCGTACAGGTCATTCCTCCATTATCGATCTTGCAGGAGCAGTTCCTAGCAACATCGATTACACCATTGCCACTCCCTCACTCCAGAACGGCTTTCACACAGTTATCCCAACCAGAGAAGAATGGGACGGGTTTCTGCCCGCTAAACCAAGCAGGCGCGCATATTTTTACTGACGGCTCAAAACTTGACAGCAAAGTCGGGGAGGCGTATTTTCAACGGATCTGAATATCAAAACCTCATTTAGACTACCAGACCTGAAATAATGGCTATTTATAGAACTGTGGAATGGCTGATTTATAGTGAGATATTAACTAAAGAAATCTACATTTTACCGGACAGCCAAGCAGAGATTAAATCCTTTGCAGGTGTGTTCCTAACATCATCAACAGCCCTTAAATGTCGCTCGTCTCTTAATGAGATGGCCGATAAGTTCGACATTCTTCTGGTCTGGGTACCAGGGCATAAGGACATTGTAGAGCGGATGATATACTAATCATTTCGTATTTGTTCGTTCGGCTCAGCAATGATTTTGATCAAGAATAAAACGCAAAAAGCAAAAATCAACGCATAGAGAGGAGAGAGAAAGATCGAGACCAAATAGAAGCAAAAGCAAAATAATTTGATAAAAACGAAACACTTTTTTGTTAACACTTTTAAAAAATTGCTCTATCACAAAAGCTTGGTCGTCTGACATTCTTTGATTTCTCTTTTACGAAATACATACATGTTCATTGCAACATATAACCAAAGAGTAATAATAATTATTTGACAAGGTAGCCGTGACAGTTTTTTGGCGATTGATAGTTGTCAAAAACAGCTTAAGGAGTTGTAGTTTGCTGCTGTTAACTAGCTATGTGCTAACTTTTAATTTTTTTTTATTCATTAAATTTGTTCGCGAAGTTTATTGGAATGTTTTTAGTTTGCTGCGATTGACAAGCTTTGTTTAAGTCGTTGCTTATTTTTTCACATTTCTTTGAATAATTGCATGAACAGATTATTTTGACAACTGCCCATCGCCGCTCGTGAGAAAAAAGCCAGCCTACGCTACTACCTTGTCAGTAATTCTACCATGGAGCAGAGCATAGCCAGGCGACAAATTTCAATTTTATCGCCTTCCTTCACATCCACTATCGCCCAATCTTTACTTATTGAAAATAGCTGCACAAACGCAACTGTGCAGAACTGACAACTCTTTATTACTCTTTGGCTGAAAGCCACTGAAATGAATCGACTCGTGGTAGAACTAGTAAAGGTATATGCATTTCAAACTGCTCTCTTTTTCTCATAGCCAGAATTATCAAACTCAAGCATATTGCTATTCTTGCCTATTTTTGCTTTCTTATCGCATTCTCATCGTTGTCAGATTTTGTATGGGTTGTCAACTTCGTTTTGACAGTTCTGGCAGTCTGTCTCTCCGAAATGCATCTACTTTCTCTAATTTTGCTATGAGTCGACCCAAGATGTATTTATGAAAGTGGAAGAAGTATGTTGTCGTCTTTGAAATCGACACCGTAGCGCTGTCAAATTTCGTTGTAGTGATGCCACTTTATTTTCCTTTGTGTGGGACAAAAAAATAATGTTTAAGTTAAAGTTTCGGGAAAGGGGATTAAGCTAAGAAGCTTTTCAAGCAGCAAAATTTTAGGCTTTTTTTAGTTGTAAAAAACTAGTTGTGAAAAACTTTAAGCTTTTTGTCTTACGGTGAAAAATATCCTTTCCCTCCATTTTTTTTTTGCATCATCTAACTGTCATTAGTTATTAATATTAAACTTGTACAAATCGGCAAAATCTCGAACCAATAAGAACAAGTAACAAAACATTGGATTTTTCACTGGATTATCACTCAAAGTATGGCATCACTTCATTTTGTTTGATTTTGACAGCACTACGGTGTTGATTTTATAAACATCACCTAGTTCTTCCACCTTCTTTAATACATCTTGAGTCGACCGAAAACAAATCGTACTGAGAGAAATTTGTAGTACACTCGCAACTGGTTTGCTAATGAAGACATGTGGCGAGGATGAGCGGCCGGAGGAGAGGAATGAAAACACCAGCAAAGTCAAGCAACAACGAAAACAAAACAAAAGCACAGAACATATGGCAATTGGAAACTTGAGTATCCGAATTGACTTTTATAAATGAAAATGCAAAAAATCTAATTGTTACTTTTTTACCGCATTTATTTGCATGTTTCCTTTTCTTTGCCGAATTGGTTTCGTTTTATCCTCAGCTGAACGTTGCTGTTCTTGTTGTCAACCATACTATAATAATATTTCTAACTTAGCCGATATTGTTTTGTTTTGTTCTTAGCTGTAAGTTGTCTTAGCCGAATAGATAGAACACCAAGCAAATATCACATTTTCATGATCAATTAAATTTTTAAAAATATTTTCCTTCTTTTAATTAGATTTGGTATGAAAAATATGTAATAACAATTATTGTGAAGAATTCTAAATATTTATGTATTTGAAAAATTTTTTCAAATACTTTTCAATTCAAAGAATCTATTTCAACAATTTGAAAAATTTAACTTTAATAACAAATATACCTATAATATATATATATATATAACATATATACAAAGTCAAGTTTTTGGTTACATATAATCGAATCGAAGAAAGTTATACCACACACTATTTCTTTGTTTGATTTCTGTTAAACATACATATTTTTAATTTTTCATTAAAATTGTAATACATATGTATGTATTTATATTTATTCATCTCTTATCTGTTTATTCATCTCTGGACAGTTCAGAAAATCATTTATCTGTGTATATTCTATTTTAAAGGATTGCGAAAAAGTCCATTAAAATAAAACTTCATGTTTTTTTACAATATTGATTTCAGGAAATTTCGTCACAGTTAGAAAAATGTTCAAAAATTATGTGAAATGAAGATAACTTGTCTAAATGGACAAGTATGGACAGTTGCGCTTTACAAGATTTGTCTTTATGTTTGTAAAAAATTTAAGAATAAAGTTACATAAAAATAAACTTTAAGTAACGTAGTAGAAAGATAAATTAACATATCAATAAATTTAAGGTTACAAAAAGTCGATATAAATTTTATCTTACAGAAAGAAGTAATAAAAACAGCACTTTTTTAAAAAAACCTAGTATGCGCTTGGATTTTTACTTATGCCTCTATTATGGTTTACAACTATGTCGAGTCGACTGGAAGTTTTTTTGGTATTGTGATTTACAACAATTTTAAGTCGAGTCGCATGGTAGTATTTTGCGACTGAAATGGAACGCACTGGAATTTTTGACAGCTGCATGTAAACATTATCAGCTGTTTTGCAATTATTGTTTAAACATTTTTTAGCTGCAAATTCAATTTGTGGCAAAAATAAAATAAATAAAAATAAAATAATGCAAAGTTGTTTTGATTTGTTTTATAGTAGTGAAAAAGAAGAAGAAAGTTGTGTTAGTGTTGCGCGAATCCGTAAATCCATTCGGGATCACACTAATCCCTTAGAATTGCCGAACACTAAGTAAGTACATTTTTTTTATTGTTTTGAGCAAATTGCTTATATTTAGCAGAGTCTCGCTAGAACCACATACATGTAAAAGCAAGGAATATTCTAGAGAGGACAATTGGAAAAGGCTACGCAAATTGTTAATGTATGTTGTGCTCTACACAAAATTTGCCAACATTTCAATTTTGAACCGTTGGATGAATATTTATGACGTCAACAGAGGAAAAAAACGTTCTCAATAATTTTCCAGAAACAAATTTGGAAGAAGCTAGAATAATAAGAAATAATATAATGCGAAATAATATAATGCGAAATTTATATCTTCATTATTTTCTTTTCAATGTACTTTTAAAAAACCTTTCTAAAAATGTAAGCGCTTTGAAGTTTGCTATTAAAATTTCATTATTATTGATTTCATTTATTTGAAAATCTATTTATAAATATAAAAAAGTAAACTAAATGATCCTTCGTGGGTTTTTTACTAAAAAAAAAATATCACTCCTTGTGATTTTGTACTTTGTACATAATAAAAAAATGACTTTTTAGCTCTAACTAAAGAATACTTAAAACTAAAAATAAAAACAAAAATATCACTTCATGTGTTTAAAAACTAACTTAAAAAATACTTAAAAAAGGTTTAAAGGTGTTTAAAAAAAGGCTGCTTACATCAGAAGATCAATTTTTTTTTTAGTATACTCCAGCTTTGCTTTGTGGAGCTCAGAGGCTCATACCGTTTGTATGAGTTTTTTCGAGCCGTTTCAACACTTTCAAAATTTGTCACTGATTGTCAGTCTGCGTGTTTATTGCCTGTAGCCTTTCCTCATCGTGGTTTTGTTTCTTAGCACGCTTAGGAAGAGAAACAGATTCTTTACGATGGCTTCAGTTGATCTCGTATATTAGTTGGTGTCGGTTGTGTTTTATCCTGTTATGTAAAAGCCTTTGTTTGTTATATTCGTGAGTGAATTAAAACAGTTTCAATATCGTAATTAATTAAATATTATATTGTACTTACTAATATCATTAATATACAACTATTCCATTAAATAATAATTGTGCATTTAAGTTGTGTAAGTTTAATTCTTGCATATTAACTTTGTTTAACTTGTTTAGTTAATGCAGTGTTGTTGTTTTTGCATGCTTACTGTGTTTTAGTTTCTTTTTTGTGCGGTGATTTGTTTATCTTTAGCTCAGAGAGAGTGTTTTTTGTTTTTTAGTTTCTACTAAACTGTGCACAAACTGCCTGAATATAATAACCCTAAAAGCACATTTTGCATCTGCTCATTTTTTAAAAATTCAACATGGATTATTTTTCTGCAGAAAATATCGTTGCTTGTTCTTTAGACGAACTTTGCAAAAGCCAGAACATTCTGAACCCCATGTTCAGCTGTTCTGGTCCATGTGAGCAAATGTTTCATGCCTTGACGACTTAAAATCTCTGCGATCAGGTCTTCGCTGGTACTGTGCTTCGTGTAGGGCACTTTCCCCAGATGAACTTTATTCAAAAATTAAGCTTTTTGGGGAAAGTCTTAACTCGTTAAACAACAATTTTCGAGAAATTGTAACATTTTTTAGTGAAGTTAGGGCCGCACCCAGTACCAGCGTCTATGATGAAAATTCCATTTCGGAAAATATCCCGTTTGCTTTGTCACAGACTGTTTCTTCCGGGAAACAAACAATCCTTTCATCAGAAGACCATATTATCTCAAAAAGAAAGAGAACAAATAAAAAAACTAATAAGAAGCGAAAATCATCTGGATCTACTTCTCAGGCCAAGCAGCCCTCAGCACTGCTTTTGAACAGGAACACTCCAGTTACTTCCTCGTCACCTTCCAACAGTCCTTCTTTGACTAATAGTTCAGTTTTGACTCCTATTGAGCCTAGAAATCTATCAAGCTTAAGGGCAGTGTCGAGGAAAAAAAATTTATTTATTTCACGTCTTCAGCCCGACACAACTGTTGAAAATGTATTGACTTTTATCAAACATAATAAATTGTTGAGTCAAAATGCATTTTGCTCATGCAAAAAAATAGGTAATAAACCTTCCCATGCTTCCTTTATTCTCACAGTTCCAGTTGAAGAGTTTGCAACTGTTCTAAACTCTAATTTGTGGACTGATAATATACTCGTTACAGAGTTTCAGCCTAAGAATAAGCCTAGAGGGACGACTCAAGCCGCTCGTCAATCCCAAAAAAAACTGAATAGGTTATCCCTTTACTATCAAAATGTAAGGGGATTGCGCTCTAAGACGCGAGACATATTTTTAATGTCTCAGAATTTCTCTGAGGATATTATCGCACTGACTGAAACTTAGTTAAACGGAAGCATTACTGACTTAGAATTGTTTGATAACAGTTTTGAAGTTTATAGAAGAGATAGACATGCTGACAATACTTCTGCTGTCGGTGGAGGTGTCTTATTAGCTGTAAGGAACTCCTTCGTTAGTTCCATTATTGTTATTCCCTGCTCTGCTAACATCGAACTTATATGCGTCAAGGTTGTACATTGCAATTCTAATGTATATCTTATTAATGCATACGTTCCTCCTAAGAGCAGTGTAGAAGTTTATGCAAGCCTTGCGGATTGCATAGAATATGTCATAAGCATAATTGACGTTAATGACGACATTTTATTGTTAGGTGATTTTAATCTGCCTGACTTGAAATGGGAATCTTCTGACGATGATATATATTTTTGTGCATCTAATTCGAAGACTCGCCAAGAGCATATATTTGTTGATAATATATGTTCTGACTTACAACAAGTGAGTTGTATTTATAATAGTCGTGAAAGACTTCTTGACCTGGTCTTAACTACAGATAGTAACAATGTGATTGTTGAGAGGGCCCCTCATGTTTTGACTGCTGTTGATGAATACCATCCACCATTGAGCATATGTTACAAATCAGACAGGGATAATATAGTAAAGTCTAACTCAATAGATAAAGTTTATGAATTCAATTTTAAAAAAGCTGACTTTTTGAAGTTGAATCATTTACTTCAAAGTAAACTTCATGTTATTTTAGAATATGTTAATAATAACACTCTTGATGATTCAATTAATTTTTTTTATATGGAAATCTTTGCTATGTTTTCTCTGTCCGTGCCATATAGCCTCAAATTTACGAAAAATTGTGCTTACCCCTGGTACACAAAGGAGTTAAAGAGTCTTCGCAACAGCAGGAATAGGGCATGGAAAAAATATGTCTGTAGGTTAGACTTGAATGACCTAGAAATCTACAAGCGTTTGTTTCTGGACTTTGAAAATTGCTCAGCTACCTTATATCAAAATTATTTAGACAGTACTAAGCTGAGAATATTGTCTGATCCGAAGAAATTCTGGGGTTTCATAAACACCAAAAAAAAATCTGATGGATTCCCTTCATCATTTAAAACCTCTGACGGATTTACTGACGATCCTGTCGTAATTTGTGGTCTATTTGCCAATCTATTTAAAGAGTCATTTTGTTCAGACTCTTTTAATCCTGATGAAGAGTACTTTGAATATATGAACTCTACACCCAGGGTTTCGTTGGATTCTATATCATTTACTTCAGAGGATATTTTAAAGTATATTGGATTGATCGATGAGGATTTTAATGCTGAACTGACGGAATTCCTGCCGCAGTGTTAACATGATGTGGTTACGTTCTAAGTCAACCACTGTCCATGTTATTCAATAAATCAATTAGCGAAAGTATTTTTCCACTTTTTTGGAAAAAATCTTTTATAGGTCCTATCTATAAAAAAGGTTGTAAGAACGATATAAACAACTACAGGCGAAACTCTCGTCGATTCCAAAACTTTTTGAGCGCCTCGTGTATGATCGTGTGAAAATTCACTGTGGGAAGATCATGACAACTCGTCAGCATGGATTTGTTACTGGCAGATCCACTGTGTCTAATCTCCTCGATTTTACAACGTTTTGCTTAAATTAATTTTATTCAGGTAACCAGGTCGACTGTATTTACACTGATTTTAATAAAGCATTTGATAAACTGCCACACAACTTAATTCTATTTAAACTAAAGTGAATGGGTTTTCCACAATTTTTTGTAAGCTGGATTCAATCGTATCTGACAGAGCGATCTTATCAAATACGTTTTCGAGGCGTATTGTCAGCTGAATTTATTGCTGAATCAGGTGTTCGTCAAGGTAGCCAACTTGGTCCACTTCTGTTTATTTTAGCCATTAATGATGTAACCCACATCATCAAACACTCTCATCTACTTATCTATGCAGATGACATGAAAATATACAGAACAATAGATGCTAAAGACAATTCAGATCTGCTTCAGTCTGATTTGAAATCCTTTGAAATTTGGTGTTCTAAAAACAATATGTTTCTAAATCCAGATAAATGCCAAACTATGACCTTTTCGCGAAAAAGGAATAATTTAATTTTTGATTATAAGATAAAAGATACTGCATTAAGTCGTGTAGATGCTGTCAAAGATCTGGGTATATGCATGGATTCTAAGCTATCGTTTAACGTTCATATTGATTACATTTGTAAAAAAGCATCTTCTATGCTCGGGTTTATGAAACGCTGGGCCAAAGAATTTAATAGTATGATCACAACTACAACGCTGTATTATGCAATTGTGCGACCTCACTTAGAGTATGCAAGTCAAGTTTGGTCCCCAAGTTACAATGTACATGTTGAACGTATAGAGAGAATCCAAAAACGTTTTGTTCGGTTTGCTCTAAGGGGCTTAAGTGACACTTTAAACCTTCCTCCTTATGAGGATCGTTTAAAACTATTAAAAAGGCAATCTTTGAATGAGAGAAGGAAGTCTGCAGATATCGTCTATTTACACCAACTCATAACTGGTGTATTCGATTCACCAGAACTTCTAACTCTTATAAATTTTAACACTAACCGTAGAAGCAGTAGAAATGCTAACAATTTAATTTACTTACCTTTTAGTAGAACAAATTATATGGCTACTGCTCCTTTACATCGCATGAGTACCTTTGTTAACAACTGTAGCTTTTTTGATGTTAACTTATCGAAAGGTCAACTCAAAAGTAGATTGAAAACTAATGTATGATTCTAGATTCTTACATAGATCTATGTAAACGCATGGTTAGTTGTTATGTCTTCTGTTGTCCCTGAGCCCAACCCATATTATGGTGGGTAAATTTTTCTCACTTTGGATTGTTTTGGACCGCTCTTATCGATATCATTAAGGCTATTCACGGTTTGAGCGTACTTTTAACAAATCGTATTTATAGCATTTGTTATTGTTCAAACTGTGAGCACCTCGCCATGTGACTTCCGTATAAAAGGATTGTGCAACCCTGTGATGTATGTGATTATGCGGCTGTAGACAAAGCATAAAAATACGAGGTACAAAAAACACGTCCAAGGGCTGCTTTTATTTACGAGTGCCTGTTTATTTGCATTTGTATGCAAAACAACAGCAAAGCAAAATGCGCTTTCGATTAGCAGATCGAACAAATGGCAGACCAGCGTATTCGAACTGTGAATGGCCTTATTGAGATGTTTTAATGTTATTTGGGCTGGTTCTGAAGATGATCTAATGCGAAGAAAGTGCGAAAAAGCTGTAGTAGCTGCACTCTATTGTTATTGCATGTTTATTACAAAAAAAAAAAAAAAAAAATGGCTTTGTGTCTCCTCCGGTTCCGTTTCAATTATAATATTTTCAATATTTTCAATACTTTGAATATAATCAATATCTTCAATATTATCAATGTATTCAATAGTATTCAATTCAGTGTCTGCAGTCGGAATGGCAAACACTCTGCCCCTTGGTGCTACTGCATTTCTTAGCTTCACTAAGTCTGCAACACTTTGCTCCAAAGGACTTAAACTTATTTCTTCGGACGGACCACCCCCAGTTGCAGTTACATTTTTTTTTTAAATATTAATGATTTTTCTTTTTACATTTGCTTTGTAGTACACCCACACCTAAACATAAAAAAATTTTAAAACATGATTTTTTTTATGTCTTTAAAACATACCCTTTGCCATTCCCGCGATGTGCGTTTTGGAGGCCCGACGCTGTTTAACTCAACAGCAAACGCCTCCCATGTTTCCTGGGTCTGTTGCTTGCTTGACCCGAAATGCCCTTTTCCTCTTGCCACATCGGCATGTCTTTCCATAAGAGAAACCAATCTCTCTAGTTAGATTTGATTCGTTTTTTTCCTACATAAAATTATTGATTAATTTTTTGTTTAATTCACTTTATTACTTTATTTATTTACTTACAATTTTTTCCGTTTCTCTTGTATGCAAACAACTGATTAAATGCAGTTGGAAAATTTGACAGCTCAGTCGGCCATTTGGCAGCTAAAAAAAGTCGAGTTGTAAACTACAATACCAAACTTTCACTGGAAAGCCGACTGAGTTGTTGGAAGTCGAGTTGAGTTGTAAATCATAATACCTATTGCTCCAACACGACTCGACTCGACTTTGAAATAGTTGTAAATCACAATAGGGGCATTTATAGTTATTTAAAATGAGTTATCAAACATAAAAATCAGGGGAAAACTAATAGAGTGGTGTATTTTACTTTTCAAATAAGATTTTAATTTAATAACAAAATTGTAAATGAACATTTCCAAACTGGCATTACGGAAGATTTGTACGAGTAAATATTAAAAAAAAGTTAATGAAAAAGTCTAATTCTTAAAAATTTCTTTTATATATGTGTAGAAATTAAGTAGCACTATACTTAGAAAAAACAATGACAACAATCGACCCCAAGGATTAAAAGATATAAGCAAAAATATGAGCTGACGTTACATTACAAGAAACGGAAGTAATTTTTGACTTGGATTACAAAATTTGCAAAAAACTCTGAATTGGGCAAGGCTATTTGTTTACTTCTTTTTTAAGAAGGATTTTACATAATAAAAGTTTGTTTTCCAAGTGCTTAAATTAAAAAATCTTTTCTGTTTTTTTATTAGGCTTTTTGATCTAGCGTTACGTTACTGGCGTCACGTTACTTAAATTTGCATTGCAGTTCAATTTGGAAATTAAGGTAGTTAGTAATTATGTAATTTAGTAATTAAAAAACAAATTTAATATATTTTCTTTTCCTTTCCTCAACTGTTTTTCCATTATCTATAGCCAATGCCATCCACTTGTACTTAAGCAAAAATGCTTACGGAACAGTTACTAAGTAAACAGTTACAAGATAACTTTTTTGGTAAGAATATCACATAATGATAAAACAACAACATCGCATTGCTATCTTAAGCAAAATTCCACACCGAATATAACACACCATTGGATATACCTTATTTTGAAGCAAACAGCTGCATGGATATAACTTTATTTGCACGAAACACATTTTTTCTTTGATTTACTTTATTTGCACGAAACACATTTTTTCTTTTGAACGTTATAAGGCCCTAATCTATACATTGAAATTGCTAACTCAAAAATTTCCGAAATGTGATTTAACTTTATTTGCAGACTTCATATGTATTAATAAAATGCTGAACAGTTCCTAACTATGCAATTAATTCATAAGTTTTTTCGATTTAATTAAAGTTTCTAGTAACAGGAAGCCTTATTAATTTTTTTGTCACATAAGTTTCTCCTATCTCAATAATAAATCCATAAGTCGACCTTTTAGCACTGTTAAACTTTCTATTGAATTGTCCCGATTATGCAGAAGCATCGAATTCCTTAAACTTTTCAACAAATGGCAATCATACAAAATAAAAGTTAGAAGTATATAACTAAGATAAAAACTTATATCGACTTTTTTGTAACTTTACATTTTATGATATGTTATATCAGAAACAATTTATCTTTCTACTACGTTACTTTATGTTTATTTTTTTTAAACTTTATTGTTATATTTTTTACAAACAAACAAAAATTTTGTACAGCGCAACAGTTTATAGAAAAAGTTATGTTTAACTCAATGTGGTAGTTTTTAATTTAGACAAAATATTTTAATTTTACACAATTTTTTAACACATTTTTCTTACTCTGACGAAATTTCTTGAAAGCAATATTGTTAAATAAAAAAACCATAAATAAATATCTATATGGTATAAATAGTATAATATAGATAGTTAATTTTGTATATACATATACAGTATACAGTATACAATGTAATATTTACAGATAAATATTTATGTGAAATGTTCAGAGATAAATAAACAGATAAGAGATGAAAAAACAGTTAAGTGCAGAGAAAATACACAAATGTAAATATGTATTACAATTTTAAATAAAAACTCCAGATATGTATAAGAGAGATCAAATAAGAAATATATTGTATTACTTTCTTCGATACGATTATTAATACGGTATTGACTTGAAAGAGTTAAATTTTCAAAATTGATGAAATGCTTTTTTGAATTGAAAACTTAGTAAGTATCTATAAGATTTGAAAAGATTTTTCAAATAAATATTTAAAATTCTTCACAATAATAATTATTATCAAATATTTTTCATAATTTACTCTAATTAAAAGAAAGTACATACCTACATATTTGTAACAAATCAATTTCGTAATAAATGTTAAATATCTTTTAAAAATTTTATATTGTTCATAAAAGTTGAATTATTATTGTAGTCGACTTAGAGATATGTTGTTCTATCTGTTCAGATAAGACAACGTACAGATGGGGACAAGAAAAAATAGATCCGGCATAGGAAAACAGATAACAAAAAAGAACACAATCGGCTAATTTAGAAACATTCCAAATGTGTCATTTATTTCTTGCAGCCAAAAAATTAAATTACAACAAAAGAACAACAACAAAACAACAACAGCAACGTTCAGCTGAGGATAAAACGAAACAAATTCGGCATAAAAAAGAATACATGCAAATAAATGCGGTAAAAATTGTGGGAATTAGATTTTTTGCATTTTCATTTATAATAAATAGTCAATTCGGATACTCAATAGTTTTCAATTGTTGCCATATGATCTATGCTTTTGTTTTGGTTGTTGCTTGAATTTGCTGCTTTCAAACTTAGTGCAATTGGTGAACTTAAATCTTTAGTTGTAATGCATTGGGGGCATTACGTAGCAAAAAACCAAAAACGTTTAAAGGTTAATTAAAAAAATCCCTTTTTTAAGATTTTTCTTATTTTTCAACTTAAAATCAGGAATATCTTAGCAACTCTGAAAACGAAAATTTTTCGAATGTAAATCACAACTGCTTTTTTAAAATTATTAAAGTCATTTCAAATCAGAAATATATGCTTTCTGATTTTTTTGTGTTCGATATGCCAGAAACAGGCACTTTGAAGATTTTTAAGAAACTGTAAAGTTTCAAAAGTTTTTTTCTAATTTTCGCTTTTGTTTTGCAAAAATTTTGCATTTTTGGATTTTAAGGAATTATTTTCGTAAAAATACTCAAACTCGAAATTTTCAAAACGGTACACTTCCAGGAAAAACTTTCAAAGCGACCATGTTATCCAACGTAATCTCATAAATTTTTGTGTCAATATTAGTCATAGTTTTAGAAAGTGTTTGCACTGAATTTTATTGAAATACTAATTTGAATTTTTGCGATTTTTATAGAATTAACGTAAATATTCTCAAACTCAAAATTTACAAAATGTTGAACTTTCAGTAAAAAATTTCACAATGATCAAGTTATTTAACGTAATCACACAACTTTTTTGTAAATCTTTTAAGTATTGTCTCAGAAATTATTTTAACAACATTTTTATTAGCATTTTTTAAAATGTTGATTTTTAGAAGTTGGTTATTACAACAGGAAATAATTTTAAATTTTTTCGAAAAGTAAAATACTACTACTGTTTTAGTTTACACCTGATTTTTATGTTTGATAACTCATTTTAAAAACCTATTAAATAAAAATCCAAGCGCAGATAAGAGATGAATAAACAGATATGAGATGAATAAATGTAAATACACAGAGCCAAAAACCACCACATAAAATCAATAAGATCACCTAATTGAGCTATTTTATTAGGTTTTCTTATTAAGACTACCAAATAATAAGAATTTTCCATAAAGAAATCTTTTTAATTCCATAGAGAAAATCTTATTAAAAATTTACAACTACACAGAGCCAAAAACCACCACATAAAATCAATAAGATCACCTAATTGAGCTATCTTATTAGGTATTCTTATTAAGACTACCAAATAATAAGAATTTTTCATAGAGAAATCTTTTTAATTCCATAGAGAAAATCTTATTAAAAATTTACAACTACTATCAAACATTTTTTAATAAGATTTCTTGTTAAATGAATGAAATGATGTGGTAATCTTATTAATACTTTACTTTAATAAGAACATTTTTTTCATTCTCCAAAGTTTAAGAAGAGACCACCTTAAATTAATAAGAAAATCTATTTGATCTACTTTTATAAGATTAATATAAGAATAAATACTTTTATAAGATTATAAGGTAATAACGGTGAAAATGCTACTTATTCTTTGCTTTAGCTTTCAGTCGTAATTGTGAAGTGAACTCATGAAGTTGGTGTGCACTTATGGATTTTATTTATTTAAAGTAAAATAAAAATAAGCTATATTTCAGTCGTGTGGCATGAGTGACTCAATTTTGACGTTACTAAAAATTTATGGAGTAAACTCGAAGGAGGTTCTTAAAAAAATGGAGATTGAGGATTTCGCCACTTTATTTGAAGGCCTCGACATCACCGGGTATTTTGGTGAAAAAGTCATTTTGTTATACAAAGTTTTTTTTTTTTTTGCTTTTTGTGAAATTTTATTTTAACAGATATATTTTATGTATACATATACAAATTTTATTTCCTAATAAATTGTAATAAGCCATCAAAATGTATTTTTATTTAATATTACATTCAATTAAAAGTATATTTCTAGGTAAAAGGTTAATAAGATTCCTTTTTGATTTAAAAATATTTCCTTATTAAAATTTTAAAAGAAATTCTATTAAATCAATAAGATCTCATCTCAGCTCTAAATTTTAACATCTCAAGGAGAGGAACTAGACATTTTCTGTTTTTCAAGTTGAGTCAGTGCAGTTCTAATTACGCTCTTCATGAACCTTTACGATGTATGTGGAGTGATTTCAATGATAACTTCAACATGATTAATTTTTCTGATTCGGTAGACGTCTTAAAACGGAAAATTATATTACATTTAAATAATTAAATCAATTTAACTCCATCCTATTATACCTAACGCAATTTTATAACAATGTAATATTGGCTATTGAGATTGTTCTGTTTCTCTTTTTTGTCTCGATATTATGTTTTATAAAGTAAGCACCATCAAATATGAATCGTTTTTAAAACTTACTTTTTAATTATTCAATATTTTAATTTTTAATCGAATTGGGATTTACGTGCTCACGTGGTTTCCTGATTTGAAATTAGACTGAACTCACACTATCACCTGGATTGGTGTGCCAGAGTATATCTCTTTTCCATACAAGTTTATGCCTGCGTTGGCCCAAATGCATATCCAACTAATTGGGATTTTGATTTGGCGGATATGAGATTTATCTCATTTCCACGTAGGTCCTTGGGTTGGACAATGGCCGCAAACCAGTTAAAAGGAGTTTAGTGTTTTTGATTGTTTTTCGGGTGCCATAAATTGATAATTACTATTATTTAATTCGATGTTGCTTATTTATATAGAATCAAGTATACTTAAATACGCGTTTATATATATTCAATTTTTAAATTCCGCTGAAAAGCCAATTAATGTGCTTAGTGGAAAATCCTAATTGCCAATAGGGGGTATGTTTTAGTACGTAGATGCATTCTGTCTGTCCCGGCTGATTCGGGCAGATTTTAGAATGTGAATCGTGCATGCGTATAGGACGGGTATACGTATCTTGGGAAGATTTCATACCTCCGGGCGAATAAAAAAAAAAAAAGATGTCCTTATTAAATTTTAAAAATAAATTAAAAATTAAAAATAATCTATAAGATTTCTTCTTAAGAACAGGAAGTTTTGATAAGATTTTCTTATTGTTTTTAAAATTGTTCTTATAAAAAACAATAAGATTCTTTTTAAAATCATGTAGTTTGCCTTATAAAAAATGCTCATAGTTTTAATAAGATTTTCTCTATGGTTTTAATAAGACAATCTTCTTGGATGAAAACCATAGAGAAATCTTATTGATTTTCTCCTATTATATAAGGTTGTTTTGGCTCTGTGTACATACATATGTAAAAAAATTTTAATGAAAAATTAAAAATATGTATGTTTAACAGAAATCAAGGCTGTGGGGTATATTCGTTACTTGCCTAGCGACTGGGTATATTCCGAGAGTCTGTAGAGAGGCGAAAGTTGTCTTTCTTCCGAAGCCCGGAAAAAAAGATTATGCGGAGGCGAAGTCGTTCAGGCCGATCAGCCTAACATCTTTTCTCTTGAAAACGATGGAAAGAGTGATGGTTGACTGTCTTGAGAGCACCTCGCTGATGCAAAATCCTCTGAGTAGATGCCAACATGCATATAGAGCAGGTAGGTCTACGGAGAGTGCTCTTCACGAATTGGTAAGAGTGACTGAAAAGGAGGTATTTTCAGGAGGCATTGCGATGGCCACATTTATGGACATCGAGGGTGCTTTCGACAAAATATGCTTTGGAAGGCTGCGGCAAGCCCTGACAGAACGCAATGTAAGCCCAATGATAGCAAATTGGGTGGACAATATGCTCAAACACAGAGCTGTCAACATGCAGAATGGTAGAGTAAAGACCACGAAAGTTAAATATCTAGGGGTAACCTTTGTTAGCAAACTGAACTGGAACGAGCATGTAGAAGATAGGATTCAAAGAGCCAAGAGGGTTCTGTTCCAGTGCAGACGCGTTTGTGGTCTCAAATGAGGGCTAAACCCAGAGGCTATGAAATGGGTTTACACTATGATGATTAGACCTGTCATCACGTATGCTTCGGTGATTTGGTAGACAAAAGTCAGCCAGAAAACCATTAAGAAGAGACTGGACAGAGTCCAACGGCTGGCGTGTGTTGGAATAACAGGTGCACCACTCCAACAAGCACAATGGAGGTTCTGTTAGGTATGCTGCCGTTGGATTTAGAAATAAAGAAAACAGCGGCGCTGTCAGCCCTCAGGATGTTGCGAAATGCTACGTGGCATGGGGCAACGGCCCTGCATGGTCATATTCGCATCCTTGATTTTGTACAGAGAGATGTCAGGGAGGCGCTTATGCCTATGGACGGAAGGCAGAGAGTAAAAATAACAGAAAAATGTTATAAAACTCTTATAACGGATGGAGCCGTTTGAAGCCGCTTGAAGAAATCGCTGGAAGCGATATCAGTATATTCACAGACGGCTCTCTGATGAATGGCCGGGCCGGGGCAGGCGTGTACTCAAAAGAGTTACGCCTATCCTGTGTACTGAGGTTGGGGAGGTTTGTGTCTGTATACCAGGCAGAAATGCTTGGCGTAGTGCATGCGCTGGACCACCTGATAGATGGCCGGATCAGTGGCAAGAAAATTGTCATCGCTCTCGACAATCAGTCTGTGATTAGGTGTATGCAACGGACAGACATCACTTCCAGGTTGGCCATAGAATGTCTTACAAAACTCAATAGGTGCGCCCAGACGAATGAGCTCACACTTATGTGGGTGAGAGGACACTCTGGCATAGAACAGAATGAAGAAGCTGATTCTTTAGCAAGAGCAGGATCAGCAGAAGAATTCTGTGGACCAGAACCACGTATCGCCATAGGCGACAATATGGTGGCAGGCCTTATTAAACAATGGACGGACTCGGAACACAGTAAAAGGTGGGAAGAAGCTGTGAATTGCAGGCAATCAAAGGCGGCCGTGAAGTGGTCTCGTAGTGAGGCAGCAAAAGTTATCCGATACAATCGAAGGACTTTAAGCTGGCTTACTGCACTGGTCACAGGACACGGTCCCTTCATGTACCATCTCGGGAAGATGACTCTGACCGAGGACGATGCGTGTAGGTTATGCCTAGAGCCGGAAACAGCAGCACACATTCTGTGCCAGTGTCCGGCGCTGGTAAGCATAAGATTGACTACTCTGGGACGCCCATTTATTGGCGAAGCCGAGATTGGTCAACTAACCTATAAGGATATGCTTGAGGTGACAAAGGATGCTTACACAAGGAGCATGCTCACGTACGAGTACTCCGAGCAGTAGTACCCTTTGTCCAATGGGGGACGAAAAGGGACCCACTGTGGTCTGCTTCGGCAAATCCCCAACTTATTATATTATAACAGAAATCAAACAAAGAAATAGTGTGTCGTATAACTTTCTTCGATTCGATTATATGTAACCAAAAAGTTGTGGTGGTTCACAAATTATTTTTGTTTTATCTATTTTATTTAAATTTTATTTCTTTTTGAACAATTTATTTTTAAGTCGTCATTTATTGAATACAATTTTTATAATGAAAATAATATACAAAATTTTTTGATTAATAATAATTGACAATTTTTGAAATCTTAAATAATAATAATTTTTTTAGATAAAATGTTTAAGTGAATATTTTTTAAAATGTGTGTTTTGTATGTTGTGATGTTGGTGTTTATATGTGATGGTATTGAGTCTCCACATTATTCCCCCTCCTTTCTGAAAAATTTTGGTCGTGTTAGCTAATAAGTTAAAGTGTACTTTTTTAGTATTTTTGTGTTTGGTTGAATGTGTCTGTGCTGTTTCAATGTCTAAGGAGGCGGGCTTAATCCTATCAATGTTGGCTGTTATGTTAGTTTTATTTTTACGAATTGTGAAGTATTTTGGTGTTCTCTCAATAACTTCGAAGGGACCATCGTACGGCTCTTGCAGTGTTTTACGAATTGTGTCGTTGCGGATGAAGACAAAGTTACAAGTACTGAGGGCTCGAGGTATATATTGCTGGAAGTTAGTGCTGTGATGCGCAATGTTTGACTTTTTATTTTCTACTGCCTCTTTAAGTTTGGACAAGGTGTCCGACGCATTCAAATTCTGACTGTTGTGAATTACTAGTTGTTGTGGTAGCCTGAGTGTTGGACCAAAAACCATTTCAGCTGGTGAAGTCTTAATATCTTCTTTGACCGTGGACCTGAGTCATAGAAGAACTAGTGGCAACTATGTGTACCAATTTGTCTGGTTGTTACTCGCTATTATAGAAGTCTTTAGTTGGCGGTGAAATCGTTCTACAATCCCATTGGCTTGTGGATGATAAGCAGAAGTGGTAATGTGTTTGCTTCCTAGATTCTTAACGAAGTTTCTAAATGTTTTGGACGTAAATAGGATCCTCGATCGGAAGTAATTTCCAGAGGAACTCCAAAACGTGAGATGTATTCCTTTTGAAGTGTATCTACAATAGTACTGGCGTTGGTATCTTTAATTGGATACGCTTCGGGCCAACGTGTGTTTCTGTCAACTAGGGTAAATAGATATCTGTAACCATTTGATATTGGTAAAGGGCCAACTAAATCAATGTGAACATGCTCAAAGCGACTGTGTGGAAAGTCTATCTTGTGTGGGATTGTCTTCGTATGTTTATGTGTCTATGCTCTTTGGCGTCTAACGCATTCTTGTGACCATTTGTTGATTTGTGTGTTCATTTTGGGCCAAAAATATCTTTGTGTTATGAGTCGTCGAGAAGCTCGTGTACCTGGGTGTGAAATGTTATGTAATTGTTCAAAAATTTGTTTGCGTAACGTTTGTGGAATGTATGGACGTGTTCCTGAACTTGTTTGTTCGCACCAAATTTTAATGTTAAGTATTGGAATGTGTATTTGTTCGAATTTGTAAGTATATTTATTTAGTATCTCTTGTAGTTCCGAATCTATATTCTGTTCTTTGTATAGAGTTCTGAGGTTGATCTCAGAGGTTGTGAAAGCCTCTATCTCAGCTCTTGAAAGTGCGTCCGCTACGGTGTTATCAGTACCTTTAATGTGTCTGATGTCATTGGAAAACTGTGCAATGAATTCTAGGTGTCCTATTTGTCTTGAGCTTCTCTCTTTTTTTGAATGTGATGCTGAAGTAAGTAGTTTGTGATCTGTGTAAATAGTAAATGTTCGTCCCCCTAAATAGTGTCTAAAGTGTTTAATTGTAAGGTAAATTGCTAAAAATTCGCGATCGAAGGTACTGTATTTTGTCTCTGATGGTGATAATTTTTTAGAAAAGAAAGCTAGTGGTTCTGTTTCCTGATTGTGTTCTTGATAGAAAGTTTTGCTTTGCTATTGAAATGATTAAGTAACACTTCCTTAGAAAAACTTTCTTTTATCGTTGTGAAAGCTTCTGTTGTGCTTTCTGTCCATGTTAAGTGTTTGTCCTTTGTTTTTATTGCTGAAGTTATCATATCATAAATGTGTGTGAGTGTGTGTGCTAATTTTGGAATGCATCTGTGGTAGTAATTAATCATCCTGATGAATTTCTGCATTTGTTTAACTGTTCCTGGTTTTGGGTAGTTAACAATGCATTGAATTCTATCGGGAGATGGTTGTATGCCTTTGTTTGAAATATCATAACTTAAAAAATTTATTCTGTCTACTCCAAAAATACATTTATTCGGTTTAATGTTTAGTCCGTAATAGTCTAGTCGTTCGAAAACTAAATTTAGATGTTTAAGGTGTTCTTCTTATGTCTCGCTGGCCACCAGAATGTCGTCGAAGTATACGAATACGAAGTCTAGTTCTCGTAATACTTCATTGATAAATCGTTGGAATGTTTGATCTGCATTTCTTAAACCGAATGGCATTCTCAGAAACTCAAACATTCCGAACGGTGTAGTAATCGCAGTTTTATGTATGTCTTGAGTGGCCATGGGTATTTGGTGGTATGCTCTAACTAGGTCTAATTTTGAAAATAAGTTTTTGTTGTGTAAATTTATAGATAGGTCGTGTATGTGTGGTAGAGGGTAGCGGTCTTTAACTGTAATAGCGTTTAGTCTTCTATAGTCACCACAGGGTCTCCAGTCGTTCACATCTTTTTTTGGTACTAAATGTAGTGGAGACGCTGACATGGAGTCTGAAGGACGACAGATGCCTGCTTTGATTAAAAATTCAAATTCCTTTTTGGCAATTTTGTATTTGTTGGAGTCAAGGCGTCTTGGTCTTGAAAAAGGTAACTGTCCTTCTGTAGTTGTATGGTGTACTGTTTTGTGTTTAACTGGTTTGTTGTAGTCAGGTTCTGCTGTTAGTGATGTATAATTTTTGAGTATATTTGTATATTTTTTGTCTAGTGTAATTAATTTAGGTAGTGGTGTTTCTGTAAATGCTGTAATTGCGTTAATTGTTAATTGTGTAAGTGGACCAATGAGTTTCTTGTGTTTTAAGTCTATCAAGAGTTCATATTTCGTAAGGAAATCTGCTCCTATGATGGGTCTTGTAATGTTAGCTAGTATAAATGTAAAAGTGAAATCGCGTCTTATTTTTTTTCTTGTGGGCTTTAAATTTATTTACTGTAAGTACTGAAACTTCTGTTCCACAGTCTATCAAAAAGTTTATGTGATTTAGTTAATGTGAGTGTCGTTTTGACCGAATGAGCATGGTTGTTCGCGTTGCCTAGCTGCCCTACCAAATCTAAAATGGTATTGTTTGGATATAAATATATCATATGTTGTTAAGTTAGTAAATTAATAGCACATATAAAATAACATACACACATTTAAACACTTATTATATTTGTATACCTTAAGACATAAGCTATTTTCATTTTTGTATTTTTCATTAGTCTAAACAAAGTAAAATACAAATATAAGAAACATAAATGCAAAATGCTGACAACATAAGTGCAATGAATTGCTACTTAGCCTTGAATGCTAGTAAGTTCATTGTCGCAATATTTCGCAATGTAGGCGCTTTAAGGCACATTGCACTAGCCTTGAATTTTTGCGTAAAGTTTGTTCTGCTGACCATGCAGTTTTGGATGCATTGCCCTTTATTGTTTGTTATGCTTATATTTTATATTTGTTATGTTTATATTAATAATATTCAATTTTTTAGCTATAAATAGTTTCGCAAATCAATTAAGTTCTCTCAGTACAATTATTCACATTATAACTTAAGGTGTTTTTATTTACTCAAAATAAAAGTATAATTGGTTAATGCACCAAATATACATTAAATAGAACACGGCTCAAGTGCCTGGTCTAATATACATAATATAGTATAAAAGCATACTATACATTTTGGTGACCCCGACGTGATCAGCAGGAAAGGATAACTGGTTCAAGTACCAAGTATCCATCGATACACTGAACACGTAATCATCTTGTCAAAGCAGCAAAAGATATTGACAATTGCCACAAGTGCTAATTGACATCCTGGTGCAAGTACCAAGAGTCAAACAACAATCAAGTCCATCACAGAAGACTTCAAACGTGATATCCTGGTTTATGTACCAGCGTTATCAACAACATCCATCAAACGTGTCCTGTAACCAGCAGACGACAGCAAACAAGCGTCATCAGACGCATCAACATACACAACAATTTTCAGTAAATCCGTGTATTGGACACAGAGTTTACATCCGAAAATATATACAACAGCCAAAACATGGGCATTGATGAACTTACACTGAGACAAGATGACATTGCAGTGGCTATACAAAAAACCATAGCCAACTACAAGAAGGCGCCTCATGATCGCGGAACATCAGAGTTCATCGCAACAAAGACTAGGGAGCTGGACGAATTGTGGGTACAGTTCGAAAAACTCGACAACGCCATCCGTGACCAGCATGGCAAGGAATCCAGTCACCCGTATTTTACAAAGGATATACACAGCATTATTCGCTTGAAATACCGAGAAGCACGAGACGAGATGGACAATGCAGCGAAGGCCATCAAACTTGCTCAGGACACATCAACATTAAGGGTTGGACCAGAGTTCACTAACACAGTACGATCGCCGCAGCCTGCTACTCGACAAATCGAAACAAACACTATGGTGACAGCCACCATAAGTCCATCAAGTCAACTATGCTCACTGATTGATAAACAAAAAAGGTCAATCGATACAGCTAGCAGATTGCTAAGCCAAGTGCTTAGTAGTTCGACACAACAAACGTCGCAATATTATGCAATGCAGGCGAAAACGGTAGAAACCCATTGGAAAGCCGCCCAGGACCTGCATCAAAAAATCTGGTTATCTGATGAACCCAGCGCATACGACTACGAGAATTTTGCCCAGATCGAGCAAACAATCACTGCGCAGATTTTGCAGCTACAGGACTTGGCCCAAGAATCAGCGACATCAATTATTCAATCATCTCCCATATCAGTCAACAGGCAAACAACAAACATGATGACATCAGGATTAAAACTGCCTAAGGTCGAATTGCTAAAATTCGATGGCAGCTACCACAAGTGGAGACAGATTCACGATCTATTTATGGAGCTGGTCGACAAGCAACCAATTCCAGCTTGTCAAAAGATGTGGTTTTTGAAGTCTAGCCTTTCTGGTCAGGCGGAAGGACTAATTCGGCATTTCACAGCATCAGCAAATGATTACGAAGCAGCTTGGGCGGTGGTCAGAGATCGATACGAGAATCCTCGGCTGTTGATAAATGCAACATTAAGCAGACTACTCTCCCAGCCAACAATCATCAATGATCATGCATCAGCGATCAAACTGTTCCACGACACCACCAACGAGTGCATTATGACTCTTCAAGGCCTAGGAGTAAGCACCGACAGCTGGGACCCCATTATATTGTATATCCTAACCCAAAACCTATACAAAACCACTCACGCATTATGGGAACAATCTTTAACCCAACCGAAAGCAATACCATCTCTAAAAGAATTCTTGACTTTCCTTGAGTTCAGGTTCCAGTCGTTGGAAGCGTTAGGAGGAAGACCTAACAAGGATACGCCAGAACAAGGGCGACGAAAGGCCTATCAGGCGTTAAGTGTCTCAATGACGAAAGGTTCAACTTGCATAACATGCAACCAACATCACAAACTGTTCCAGTGCCAAGATTTCATCAAGATGACACCAAGCCAGCGGTTAAATGCAGTCCAAAAAGCAAAGTACTGTGTAAACTGCCTGAAAAGTGGACACAATGCAAAATCTTGCATGTCAGGCATCTGCACAAAATGCCTTAAAAAACACAATACATTGCTTCATTTGGAAGGTTCACAAGGCGGAGACATTAATCAGGGTCAAGCAGTTGCAGTCTCCTGAAACAACGAAAGATTCTCCGGTATCACTTACAGCTGTTGAAGAACAGCAAATACAATCAACCATAGTATTGCTCAGCACGATTTCTGTGACCATAATTGATAAGTGGGGACATCAAATTCATTGCCGAGCACTACTAGATAACGGTTCACAAGCTAACTTCATAACAAGGTGGCTTGCGAACAAAATCGGTGTAAAAAGGAATCAGTGCACTATTGGAATAGAAGGCATAGGCCAAACACAGAGCCGTACCACTGAAAGGGTCAACTTGCAGCTGCAATCAAGGATGACCGGCTTCACCAAGAGAATTAAAGCTCACATTCTAACAGAGATTGTTTCCAAGCAACCATCAAGCAGCATCAATATATGTGATTGGAAAATTCCGAGCAACCTCCAACTAGCCGACCCCAATTTCTATGAATCCAGAGGCATCGATTTACTCCTTGGAGCAGGTATCTTCTACTCAACACTATGAGTTGGACAAATACCACTTGGAGATGGACGGCCTGTGCTTCAAAATACCCTTTTTGGCTGGATAGTTGGTGGTGAATACATAAAACAAAATTCACCCAGCACAGCTATTACTTGTGGCATCTGCACCGAAGATCAGTCACTCACCGAGGCAATGGAAAAATTCTGGCGGCTTGAAGAATGCGACTCAAGTAGAGCCAACTTAACTGCGGCCGAATGACGATGTGAACAGGATTTTCTTCGAAACACTCACCAACACATTGACGGTCGATTTGTAGTGAAGTTACCATTTCAGCACGATCCAAATCAACTCGGTGAATCCAAAGACATAGCCTTACAGCGTTTCACAGCCATTGAACGCAAATTATTAAAAAACCCTGAGCTCAAGACTCAGTATGTAGCTTTTATGCGAGAGTATGGAAAACTCGGTCATATGAAGGAAATAGATGTAGAGAGCATCAAAGGTTCGCATTACTTCTTACCACATCATGCCGTCCTCAAACCGGACAGCTCAACAACTAAACTAAGAGTTGTATTCGATGCATCAGCAAAAACATCAACCAATTTATCATTAAACGAAATACTAGCCACAGGGCCAGCCATACAAGAAGACGTGGTTACAACACTCTTACGATTTCGGCTGCCTAGATTTGCTTTTACAGCCGACATCGAAAAAATGTACCGACAGATATGGGTAGACAATGATCACCAAAAATATCAACTTATTTGGTGGAGAGAGGACCCATCACATCCATTAAAATGTTATAAGCTCACCACGATAACCTATGGCACAACCTCTGCACCATACTTGGCTATGCGCACCTTGCAAGCGCTCGCTGAAAAACAAGCTCTAAAGTATCCGTTGGCAGCAGAAGTAGTAAAAACTAATTTTTATGTATATGATGTGTTAAGTGGTTCTGATAAAATTACTACAACACTTGAAATGCAACAGCAACTACGCCTGATGTTGGGCTCCGCAGGCTTCAATCTACGAAAGTGGTGTACAAATCACCCAAATTTACTACAAGATATCGCACCCACGGATCAAGAAGTTGCACTCAACTTTAACAATTCTCTCAATAAGAGCATCAAAACAATGGGGATCACGTGGAATCCTAAAAATGATAATTTCAAGCTGAAAATCGGAGAAACCACCACTGATCATAGAATAACCAAACGCACAGCTTTAGCAGATATATCTCGTATATTTGATCCACTAGGATTCATTGCTCCAGTAACAACCACCGCAAAAATATTTCTACAGCAGTTGTGGAAACTAAAAGTGGATTGGGATGGTGCACTCCCACAAGATCTTCACACTACCTGGCTAACATTCAAAACAGATTTCAAATTATTGCAAAGCATCAGCATCCCTCGTCATATCTTTGGCCATAAGGAAGCGAATAATCCTGAAATACATATTTTCGCAGATGCCTCAGAGCAAGCATACGGAGCTGTAGCATACATGAAGACAACACATGCTCACAACACTATAGTCGTACGATTTATATGTGCAAAATCAAGAGTAGCGCCAACAAAACAAGTAACATTACCACGATTGGAATTATGTGCTGCCAAGTTAGCCGTAGAACTTATGCAGAAACTTCAAGAAGCCAACATAATCAAGGAATCGATTGTACACTTATGGTCCGACTCCACGGCAGTGCTAGGATGGATAAACGCAGATTCATCTCATTATCAGACTTTTGTCGCCAACAGGATTTCAGCCATTCAGCAGCATACATCTCCACAACAATGGCGACACGTGCAATCTAAAGGCGACACAATCCAATGGCGACACAATCCTGCTGATCTTATATCAAGAGGACTAACACCAAGCAAACTAATTAACAATAATTTATGGTTGAATGGTCCCCTATTTCTACATAGAGCGATAACAAGTTGGCCTCTTCAACCACCACGAGGAGAATGTCCGTTAGAGCGCAGGAAGGTAATGTCTGCTACATCGGCGACAGCTACAAACCGCACAAGAAATTGGCTTGAAGTGGGAGGACGTTTGGAGTCATCCAACTTAAGTTATGATGCCAGACACCCGATGCTGCTACCATACAACAACATAATTACAAAACTTTTACTAAACGATCTGCACAAGGAACACCTTCATGCTGGTTCTCAAACCCTTATGTCTATTACAAGACAAAGATTTTGGCCTCTAAAACTAAAAACCTTAGCTCGCTCCGTCACTCAAAACTGTGTTCAATGCACTAGAGCCAAACTAAAATTATTACAACAATTGATGGACAATTACCCGCTGACAGAGTACAACCTGCAAGACCATTTGTCACCTCTGGAGTAGATTTCTTTGGTCCAATTTGGACTCACTTCAAAATTCGAGGTAAACCACCGCTAAAATCATATGTAGCCGTATTTTGTTGTTTCGCTACAAAGGCGGTTCATTTAGAGTTGGTGAGTGATCTAACAACTGAGGCCTTTATTGGAGCGCTCAGACGTTTTATGGCTCGTCGAGGACACTGCAAGACACTATACTGCGACAATGCAACAAACTTCGTAGGAGCCAGGAACCAATTGCAAGAATTACGATCGATAATTCACGATGATAATTCACAAAAACAAATAACAAATGAATGTAATACGAAAGGAGTCCATTTCTCATTCATCCCACCACGTGCACCACACTTCGGTGGACTTTGGGAAGCGGCAGTAAAATCAGCCAAAAGCTTACTCCAAAAAACCTTGGCATCCGCGTCACTAACCTATGAAGAAATGGGAACCGTTCTGGCTGAAGCAGAGGCCATAATGAATTCAAGACCAATCACTCCAATGTCATCAAATCCGAATGACTTCCAAGCACTCACCCCAGGACACTTTCTCATAGGAGAGCCTTTGGCCTCGACAATCGATCCTAATGCTCAACCAAACAACGTCAAAAATCCCACCAGATGGAAACTGGTCCTGCAACTCAAGGCAGAGTTTTGGAGAAGATGGTCCAATGAGTATCTTCACAGCCTACAACATCGATACAAATGGCACCATGAATCCAGACACATCAAACCAGGCATAATGGTCATAATCAAGGATGACAACCTACTCTCCTTGAAATGGCCTCTTGGTCGAATCACGAAGGTAATACGAGGTCACGACAGACTTGTTCGAGTTGCCGACGTGCGCACAGCGACCGGAATATCACGAAGAGCAATACACAAGTTAGCACCACTTCCAGTCGATGAAGAAACTAGCGACGTCAACGAGGATGCATCGACCTCTTCCAGAACACCGCCGCACTCCACCGCAGGCACGCAGTCTCACTACAAACCTGAAGTACCATCAAAAAGGATGCGACTGCCACAACTGGCATTCAGCAACATAGTACTAATAACCTTTTTATTACTGCCAGTAATACTAGGTAATCCGATTGAGGTCACACAATTTAATAAAATTTCCGGTATACATTTCGAAGCCATAGGAAACATTAAATTAGTAACAAAGGAGTGGAATTTAATTGCTTTCTATGATATGGCACCATTTCGAGCTGAACTAGAGAGCCTGGCAAACGGAACAAGTTTACTAAGTCAATTATGCGATCAAGTTCATCAAAGATCTACCTGCACGATCCTCGTCGACCAATTCATGCGAGCACAAGAGGAACTTAAGCAAGACAATAGTCTCCTCTATTCAAAGAAAAGATACACGAGAGGCGCGATAGATTTAATTGGCAATATTGGTAATTCTTTGTTTGGAATTCTAGATTCTGAGTATGCCGCAAAGATGGCGCAGACCATTGAACAAGTGCATTCTAACGAGGAGCATGTACGGAATTTACTAAAGACACAAACATCGATAATGAATTCAACGATCAACATAATGAAGCATCACCAAAACGGGACTAAGATCAGATTAGGAATGATCGAGCATCAAATTGAAGAAATCGCCATTCGAATCAATATCACATCAGAAGAAGTAGTTCAAGATAAAACATTTAGACTGTTATTGGCATTAGCAGTGCAAATGACATTAACACTATTAAATCTACAACGAATACAATCGTCATTGTTGGATATTTTAATTGACACTCATCATGGGAGAATTCATCCAATGCTAATAAGCCCCCAACAATGTCGACAGGAAATAATGCGCATCAAGAATCATCTTCCATCCCAATTTCAGTTACCTGTGGAATATGACGAGCTATTGTCCTTCTTCAAGCTAATGAGGGTAAAGGGAGGCGTCTCGGCCGATTATGTGATATTTGACATCAAAATACCATTGGTCAGTCAAGAATTATTTGAAGTTTTTAATGTGATACCCATTCCGGTCTTGTTCAATAATACAATGGTAACCATAAAATCAACAACCTCCGTCATGGCAGTTAACCTACATCGTGACAGATATTTTCCTACATCCCCCACGAAGCTCAAACAATGTATTAAGGCAAAAGAAGATACATTTTTATGTGACAACATTCATTCTATTTATAACAAAGGAACTGTCGAACAGCCATGTGAAATCAACTTACTGCATAACAAGACCATTACTAGCTGCGAATTCATAAAAACCAACTCCAAGGAAGTCTGGATTCAAATGGAACACGCAAATCAATGGATCTTTGCCGTATCATCAGCACAAATGTCAGCGGTGTGCAACAACGAAGTATTTCAACTGGCTCTAACTGGATCTGGTCGGCTCAGCCTTCAACCAGACTGCACATTAAAAAATTACTTTATAACTATACAAGGACACTTCATCGTCACCACTTCCACGCATTCGTCATATACAAAATTAGGTATTATGACAGAGCTGGACGGTCCAAACAACATGGAACCATTCCTCTTGAAAACCAAAGAAGTAGCAGCGGAAGATCAGCTCAGCCAATTAACAGCATTTCAGCGTGAAATAGCGAATCTACGCATCGACGATTATGACAATGTTCGACCACATGATATTCATCAATACGTCGTAGGCTATTCATGTGTCTTCATCATCGTTTGCGTCGTAATGTGGGCTGTGTGGAAACGAATCAAAAAACTCCACAACAAGGATCGAGTTTCACCACAACCAGCACCAAGACACAACGTCAACACACGTGATGTCGTTCAACCTGAAGTTATCACAACATATGAAAGATAAGGTTGATCGACAGTCGCTCAACGCCGGGGAATATGTTTGGATATAAATATACCATATGTTGTTAAGTTAGTAAATTAATAGCACATATAAAATAACATACACACATTTAAACACTTATTATATTTGTATACCTTAAGACATAAGCTATTTTCATTTTTGTATTTTTCATTAGTCTAAACAAAGTAAAATACAAATATAAGAAACATAAATGCAAAATGCTGACAACATAAGTGCAATGAATTGCTACTTAGCCTTGAATGCTTGTAAGTTCATTGTCGCAATATTTCGCAATGTAGGCGTTTTAAGGCACATTGCACTGGCCTTGAATTTTTGCGTAAAGTTTGTTCTGCTGACCATGCAGTTTTGGATGCATTGCCCTTTATTGTTTGTTATGCTTATATTTTATATTTGTTATGTTTATATTAATAATATTCATTTTTTTAGCTATAAATAGTTTCGCAAATCAATAAAGTTTTCTCAGTACAATTATTCACATTATAACTCAAGGTGTTTTTATTTACTCAAAATAAAAGTATAATTGGTTAATGCACCAAATATACATTAAATAGAACACGGCTCAAGTGCCTGGTCTAATATACCTAATGTAGTATAAAAGCATACTATACAGGTATCTACAATACATACCCAGTTGGCAGGTCGTTGTCGTTACACACTTCTTGACGGAGATCTACGTCTTGAAAATCTTCGGAAATTAGATTCTCTCGAGTTCGAACGTGAATGACTACGGTATCGTTCGTTTTTCAACTCTTGGACCTCAATTGTTGAAACTTTCAAGGATTTTGGACGTTGTTTCAGCAAACGATTGCGTTATCATCGCAAGCTCAGAGTTTTGTGTAATTTTAGCCATGCGCTGGACATTATTGCCAACAGAAGCGACTTCAGATTCTGATATAACTTCCCACAAATTGTCAGCTAGTTTCAATTGTGTCATGTTTCCGTACCGGTTGTTGTAAGTGGCTGGTGCGTCATTTGGCAAGGTAGCCTTTGTTACGCACCCCTGTCGTCCCTCTGGCAGTACTGATACGCTGGCGTATTGCGCGGCTAAGGCTCGCCGGATGGGGTGGTGTTCTTGCCAGCCTGGTCTGACAGACGGAAACTTCACACGAATGAAATCGTACCAGTTTACTTTAAAAAAATACCGCCTGGTAAAAACCCGAAAAACCCTAAAAAATAAATTTCAGAAAGAAGACGCCAAAAACCCGACAAAGAATATTAACTGAATGGTGATAAAACACCAACGCCAATACGCGTTGCCAATATAAAAGTTTTTTCTTTTTTTTTTACACAAAGAAAGTTTTCACAACGGTCGCCCGCTGTTGCCACTTTGGCCCGTGAAGTGGGTCGATCTTTGGTGAGATTTGATCGCCCTTGGCTAACCCACCCCCTCTGGCCCCAAAAAGACCCGTCATGGTGACCCTGTGCCGAGTTTTAGGCCACCCCAAAAACTCTATACTTACGCCATTCTTAATTTGCTCACGCCACCTATCCTCCCCTATCAATTACTCATTTTTTTTTTCTTTTTTTTAACTTAGCAGTATCATTTATTATTATTGTCCATTATTAAAGTTACTGAACACAACCGTTGGTTCTTAAATCAATTGCTAAGACTATTTTAGTAAATATTATTGTTTTTCTGCCTTAACAGTAATTTAATAATTCAAATCAGAAACGATATCACAATAAAATAAGATACCGAAAAATACAACATAACAATTTGTAAAGTCGGATCGATTTACAATCAAAACATTTAAAAAAAATTTTTCTCAACAAGTGTCTACGTACATCGCTGAGCTTTCAAAATCAGAGAGAGAAAATTATAGAGATAATTTTTTCTTAACTTTATCGTTACTTTAACCCAAAAAAAAAACAGTTTTTTCCTCATATTAGTTTGAATTGATATTAGTTTTATTTTAGTTTAGTATTATTTTAAATGTGTTTTATTTCCGCTTGGTTTTAGTCTAGGTATGTTTTATTTGCATTTAGTTTTTACTTATATTCGTTTTAATTTACGTTAGATTTAATTTATATTAGTTTTAATTTCGAATTAAATTTCCGTTTTTCTTTAAATCATTTAAGTTTCATTTCGATTTAAATTGATTTCAATGTTTGTTTCAATCCCAACTTTTTTTTGTCCATTCGTTTTTCTTTTTTAATCCAATTTAAGTTGGTTTTGTTTTAAATTTACTTGTTTTCGTCATAAATTTTAGATTGCTTTTATTTTCATTTAAATTATTTTTGTTTAGAATTAAATGGTTATTGCTTTAATTTTAATCGCTTTCGGTTTTAATTTGAATTAAATTAAATACGGTTTTAATTTTGGTTTAAGCTTTTCCGGCTTTATTTTAAATTGAACCCAATCGGGTTTTAGTTTCGACTTAAACTTTGTTTTTTGTTTTAATTTAAATCGCTACGTAAAGATCAACTTTGGTCCAACTTAACATGTTTTGTACAAATCAACCCGTTTTTGTTTCAGTTTAAACTACTTCAAGTTTACTTTTCGTTTAAATTGATGTGTTATTTTTTTTCTGATTAGATCTTCTTAGTTTATTTTTGATTTCAATCGACATTTTTTTACGTTCAATTCAATTCAAACTGTCTTGTTTCAATTTGAATGGTTTTAGGCTAGCCTGTGAATTGTTTTCAATTTGGTTTCAATAAAAATTACTTTTGGGTTCCAGTTTAAATTTAGATTGTCTAATGTTTTGTTAGCAATTTAAAGTGGAGTAATTTTTGGGTCAATTTAAGTGGAATAAATTTCCGCTTTATTCTAACTTGGATTTAATTTCAATCTCTATTGTTTTCGTTGCATCAAACAAATTGATTCAAATTTCGTTGCAATTTAAATTGATGTAATTCTTGCATCAGCTTAAATTGGTTCCTTATTTTAAATTTAAATTTATTCCATTTTCGTTTGTCCACTTTAAATTGTTATTTTGGTTCTAGTTTATTTCTATGCTAATTTTGGGTTTTGGGTTTTATTCTTAAATTACTTGGTTTGCTTTAACTTAGTCCAAATGGGAAGTTTTAAATAGACTTATTTAAATTTAAAAATCATTGGGTAATCTTAGAGTATTCCTTCTGAGTTTTCGAAATTTAAAAGTTTTAATCTTAATTTATTAATTTCTGACCAACTTCTCGTTATATTTACTTTAATTGATAAATTCATTACAGTTTACTAAGGTAAACTTGTTTTGGTATGACTTTTAAACTTCAAAACTTAGAGTTCTAGAAGTTATGTTTTTTTTCTCACTAGTTGTTTTGTATCGTTTTAATTATCGGATTCCTTTGAAATTAATTTAATTTCCGTTTAATTTTTCTCTATTTGTTTTTCAATTAATTTAATTTTTGCCTCTGTTCTAAAAAAATTTAAATTTTCGCATTTGTTTGAAATTAAATTAAGTTTTGTCTTTTCTTTAAATTAATTTCATTTCCTTGGCGTATTAAATTAATTTAATTTTCGTCTTATTCTAATTTTATTTACCTTCCGTCCTGCTTAAATTAATTTCTGTTGCGGCAGCAACGTGATGGCGAAAAATACAAAAATAATGAACACTCTCGTTGGCTTTTAATTTAGATTTATTGATGAGATATATGAGTATGTATATGAGGAGAGAGGGTTATTATCTATGAAAAATAATATAATAAATTAAAGTTCAACAATAAAAAGGACAATTTTTACTTATTTGTATTTCCTTTGCAGAGTTCGTGGAATGAATGAAGATAATTCTAAAAAGTTGTTAAATTTAAAATACTTCGGCAAAGTTGCCGAAACTCCACGAAAATGTCAAACAAAAACGAAACAAAAGGAATGTGTTCAAATATATGATAACAAAGTTAAACAGTGTTGTTCACTTACAAAAAAGTACATTACAAAAGTAGTAAATATAGATATTAGTTTTGGGCAGCAACATCCCGCCTCCCGTGAGTCGACACTCCAGTCAAAGACTCACCAATAACGTCAAGCTTAGCCAATTTAGAAGCTGGCCTCCGCAAAGAGCCAGTTGCAGTTTTAACCATCGCTGAGCGCACTTGCCCGTCAGTTGCCGGAAACACTTTCTCGACTCGTCCACGTTTCCATTCGCCACGATTCTCGCTTTCACCACATATGATAACAACGTCTCCGATTCGTAGAGGATCTACGGAACGATACCATTTCGTTCGGCGTGTAAGCGTTGGCAGGTATTCGAGCACCCACCTTCTCCAGAATGACTGCTTCAATTGTTGCAGAATGTGCCATTGTTTTTTGACGCAGGCTTTCTCGTTTATTTTCGGTGTCTGAATATAATTTGGACATCCCAACAAAAAATGGTTTGGCGAAAGAGGTTCCGAATCAGAAGTCTCAATTGGAAGATGCGTAAGAGGTCTCGAATTAACCAGATTTTCTGCTTGTATTAGAAAACTCTGGAGCGTCTCTATCTGAGGAGCTTTTTCCTTAAGTGCGACCGCCAAGACGCGTTTGACACACCCTACCATTCGCTCCCAAGTGCCTCCAGCTGAAGGATTTCCTGGCGTATTGAAAATCCACTCAATACCACGTTTAGTACATTCATTCTGGATTCCAGAAACTGTAATCACCCACTCTTCCTTGCTTGCCCCGATGAAGTTCGTGCCCTGATCACTTCGTATGCGTACTGGCAAACCACGCCGATTTATAAAATTTCTTAAGCATAGAATTACAGCATCTGCGGATAAATCTCGAGCTAGCTCTAGGTGAATCGCCCTGATAGAAAGGAATGTAAAAACAGCAACCCATCTTTGTTCTCGGCGTCTTCCAATGGCCACATACATCGGTCCAAAGTAGTCAATTCCTGTATATGAAAAAGGACGTTCATACGCAGTTAAACGATCGATTGGAAGCCGTCCCATCAATGGCGGCTCAGGATTTGCTGATTTAATTTTGCAGTATTGACATTTTGATTTTATTGATCTTACGAGACGTCGCAGGCTTGGAATCCAAAACTTTGCTCGTATAGCACAAACTATTGCTTCTTGGTTCTGGTGGCGAAAATTCTCGTGGTAGTTTTGAATTATTAAGTTAGAAAATACATGTGTTTTAGGAAATATGATTGGTCTTTTGACATCATAAGTCACACATTCGGCGTTATCAATTCGTCCTCCTAATCGAATTATTCCGCTTTCGTCCAAAACTGGTGTTAATTTGAAAAGAGGACTGGTTTTGGAAATTGGTTTCTTTGAAGTCAGCAGATGAATTTCTGTTGGAAATGTAATTCCTTGAACGATTTTGCATAAAAGCAGCTCCGCATCTTTTATTTCGTTAACTTTCAGGGGTAAAAGGCAACCTACTGACAAATCAGGCTTGCATCTATGATGTTGGCGGATCTGTTTAAACTTGAAGACTGCACGACGAACCCAACTCATCACTTTGAGAAGAGTATAATAGTTTGAATATCTTTCAAATGGAAATACGGCGTCAACACCAATCGAAAATATAAATTTAGACCGTTTTTCTATCGGCACCTCCGAGTTTGCAAAATCTGCTGGCATTGGTGGCCAATCTAATTCAGGCGATTTCAAGTAAGATGGTCCCTTAATCCATTTAGAGCTCTGTATTTTCTTTACATCTGACTTAAGTCTTGTAGCCTCATCTGCAGGGTTTTGCAAGGTGGGTACCCATCTCCACTGATCAACTTCAGACATTTCAAGTATTTCTGATATACGATGCGCTACAAACTGTTTATATCGACGGCTGTCAGATTTTATCCATTGAATAACAGTTTTGGAATCTGACCAAAATACTATTTTACTCGGTTTTACGTCATGACTGGTCAAAATGGTTTCTTTTAGGTGCACTCCTAAAACCGCAGCCTGGAGCTCGAGCCTCGGTATAGAGATAGTTTTCAATGGACTGTATCTCGTTTTCCTAAGAACAAATACGACTTCGATGTTATGCTCGTAATCAACTCGCCAATAGCCTACAGCAGCGTACGCTAATTCGCTTGCGTCAACACAGACATGTAGTTGTACATTAACAGATGCACTTGTAAAGAAAGAATGATAACATCTGGGAACTCGGAAGTCACGTAAACTTTCCAAACTACTATACCAATTATACCATCTGCAGTATATGTCTTCTGGTACTTCTTCGTTCCAATCTAGCTTAAGCCTCCATAACTCTTGCATAAAAATTTTTGATATAATCACGACATTGGCCAGGAACCCAAAGGGATCAAAAATCGACATGGTTAAACTCAAAACTTCGCTTTTTGTTGGTCGTTTGTGCCCATCCAAAACAGCTTTCTTCATTTTCGCAAAACTCAAAATAAAACAGAATGTATCATTTGCTGGGTTCCAATGCATTCCCAGGATTTTTTCAGTTGTTGATTCCCTAGGATCCAATGGTGTTAAAGTTGGAGGCGTCGACGAAGAGCAACAAACAGCTTGTAGGAATTCTTGAGAATTTGATACGAATCCACGCAGTTCAAAACCAGCCTGGCTATGAATGTTTATTACTTCTTTTGATACGACAATAGCTTCTTCACTTGTGTTAAAACTATCAACATAATCATCAACATAATGATTATTTGTAATAGCTTCGACGGCTCGGGGAAATTCGTTACAATATTGGTCAGCATTCAAGTTTTTTATGTATTGAGCCGAGCACGGAGAACTGGCTGAACCGAATATCATGGCTCTCATAATATAAACGTCAGGTTCTACAGAGGAATTACCGTCGCGCCACAAAAATCTTTGTGAATTTTGGTCTTGCTGTCGAATATTAATGCGGTGGAACATTTCCTTTATGTCTCTACATACCCCGATTTTTGCCTGTCTAAATTTTAATAAAATTGTTAATAATGGCTTTGGCTGATACTTTTCCGGTCCTTTCATGAGCATTGAGTTTAAAGAAATGTTGTGCGATTTCGCTGCTGCATCAAAAACTAATCGTAATTTGTTGCCCTTGTTCACGTTGCACACAGCAAGTGAGGAAGATACCAAGTATTATTATCGATTGTGGCAACCTCCTGTGGAGATAACTTACGGGCGTAGAATTTGTCTACATACTCATTTATTTTTTCTTTATACCAATCAGCGAAAACTTCGTCTTTTAACATTTTCTTTTCTACGGATCTTAGTCGATCAAAAGCCATATTGTAGCTGTTTGGAAACTCAAATTCAGTATTTTTCCATAAAAGACCGGTTTGGTACTGACTCTGTACCCTTTTTGTGGTTTCTATTAAAATCTTCTCTGCTCTTTTATCAATTTCAGATTCAAGAGGCTTTGGCGTCTTTGTAACAAAATTTTCCAAAGAAAAATAATCATTGATTTGTTTATGCAAATCATGCAACAAATTTGAGTTTAAATCTATATGCCCTACGACTGCCTCTAAATTATTTTCTTCGTTTGAACCAAACAGCGTCCAACCAAGCTTTGTTTTATAAGCCGAGAATCCCTCATCAAAATTAAAAACCTCTAGCGGGCGCATGATGTTAATATGGGGAACTCCAATTAAAAGTCTAGGCACGGCGTCGACGTAGTCATCGATATCAATACTACTCAATTGGGCATATTTATTTCTAAAGACGTTTAAATTTAAACTCTGTGAAGGCAAAAATAATTTTTTTGTGGTACGTACATTTTTTATATGAAACTTATTTGCACTTTGGCAAGTACCAGATATTTCAAAACTAATGTGTTGAGACATTTCAGTCGTTGTTTTATCACCTATCCATCTTAATTGAAGCAAATCTGATGAACCCTTTAAGCCAAGTTTATTTGCTATATCTTCTTCTAACAACGATATTTTAGCTCCATCATAAAAAAATGCAATTATTCTACAGCTACCTTTAGGACCGCTTAACTCAACCGGAAGATATTTAAAAAGCGTTGTATATTCAATTTATCATTTAAAATTGTAGTGACTGTTGGCTGTGTAATTCTAGCTTGCTTACCAGCAGAATCTGTTATCTTCGACTTTACACATTGTCCTTGGTCATGTGCATTTTCAATATTTTCATGCAGAAGACGATTATGAATTCTTTTGCAAAATGATTTACCGCATTCACGGCGCTGAGAGCAATTTGTAGCACCATGACCAGTACGTAGACAACAAAAACAGAGATGGTTACCTTTTATAATTTTCCAGCGCTGATCTACAGTAGAATTCTTAAATTGTGCGCATTTATACAACGGATGGTTCTCCTGGCAAACAACACATCTTAGCTTTTTCGTTCGTTCTTCTGATATGGTTAGGACTGCGTTTGCAAAATTTCCTCTTCTATCAGTTGTTGTTAAAGTTGGTTTTTTAACTGCCATTTCAGCAGCTAAAGTAACAAATGTAGCGCTATGCCTTAACCATATACTAAAATCTTTAATATTAGGACTGTATGGCCGTATTGAAAAGGTATGTCTAGCCCAATCATGTCACTTCCCGTTTACTATAGGGCAGTTTACCTACGAGCTCCTCTAACAGTGTTGGGTTTGTCAGATACGAAATAGTACAAGAATTTTCTAAAAATGCTGTTAAATTAGATACTTTTAAGCTAAAATTTATTATATAAGTTATTTTATTCTCAGAAATGGGCTGAAAAGATCTAACTTGTGCTATTTGGCTTTTAACTAAAATCTCAGGGCGACCGTATCGAAATTCTAATGTACTTAAAACATCATTGACACTCTCTGGATGAATGAGCAAAGCTTCGACTTGCTCTCTGGCTTCTCCTTTTAAAGCCTTTTGAAGACGTGACAAATTCTCTAAATTTGTATATCCATAAGCTGCTGTGGTTTCTTCATAAGAGACGGAAAACATTGGCCACTGCTCGGGCAAGCCCTTAAATTCTGGCAAATCTATTAATTTTCTTATTGGCAATATTTTTGTTTGATAACAAGATTGTGACCGGGTTGGCAAATATTGTGGCGGCATGCTTGATGGATTATATATATTTTCATTGTTACCTGTGACAACGTATGTTGATTTGATGAATAAACACCGGTGGGGTTAGGCAAGGTTTCAGTCATACTTATGGCAGGAACAGTTGAGTTGGCACAGGATGTATTCACTGGTTCTCGATACTGTGTAGTTTCAGGAAAATGACGGCAATTGTTGACTAAATTATATGGGCTATCGGCAAAATTATAGCTGAAATTGTTGGTAGGTCTCGGAGCGAATCTTTGGGCTATGGCTGGATTGTGGTGATGGCTGGCTGTCATGGCACATGGTGCGATGGAAGGATTGTGTTGATGGCTGGCTACCATGAAACGTGGTGCGATGGCAAAGGTATCGCGATGACTTGTTGAAAATAAGTTTGGCATGACGGCAGTGTCACTAGAACTAGCTGATTTGAAATTTTGGGTGACGGCAAAATTGTCGCTATGGCTGGCAGAGCTAGCTATTGCAGAACTTTGAGCGACGGCAGTGTTACTCTGACTGATGGCATTGGCAAAATAATGACTTTGTGCGACGGCAATATTGTCGCGTTGGCGAACTGCGTCTGCTTGACTGACAAGAGCCGCGTCAATTTGTCCGGTGGCGTTACCGGGAGTTGGTGCTATGGCAATAGTAGCACTCTGATCGGACGAGGTGGTGGCAAATGCAACGGTGTTGTTTTGATTAACTGCTTGAGTTGGCACACTTACAGCAGCTATATTAATTAATGACATCAACTGCCTGAGACTGGCTGTCTCTACTTCCGAAGTAACAAGACGAGACTGCAGTTCTTTGATTTGTTTCTGCAATTCGACCATGATCGAATCATCCAGAGCTACCACAGTCTGATCTTGTTCATGTTCGCTGCCAGAATCTGCATTACATTCATTTTGCGAAGTGTCGGACATTGTTGCAGTGAAATCATCAAAAAACTTTGGCGGAACACCCTTGTTGCTTCGTGTGCTTCGGCGTGACATTCAATTCCAGGAATCACAAATAAATAATAAAATGTTGCGGCAGCAACGTGATGGCGAAAAATACAAAAGTAATGAACACTCTCGTTGGCTTTTAATTTAGATTTATTGATGAGATATATGAGTATGTATATGAGGAGAGAGGGTTATTATCTATGAAAAATAATATAATAAATTAAAGTTCAACAATAAAAAGGACAATTTTTACTTATTTGTATTTCCTTTGCAGAGTTCGTGGAATGAATGAAGATAATTCTAAAAAGTTGTTAAATTTAAAATACTTCGGCAAAGTTGCAGAAACTCCACGAAAATGTCAAACTAAAACCAAACAAAAGGAATGTGTTCAAATATATGATAACAAAGTTAAACAGTGTTGTTCACTTACAAAAAAGTACATTACAAAAGTAGTAAATATAGATATTAGTTTTGGGCAGCAACAATTTCATTTGGTATTGTTTTAATCAATTTCATCTTAGTTTTGAATTAACTTAAGTTAATTATCGTTTGGTTAAGTATCGTTTGGTATCGTTAAGTTAAAATGTTGTAATTAATTTCATTTTCGTTTGGAATCAAATTATCTTAATTTCCGTGTTGGTTATGAACTAATTGAATTTTCATCGTTATCTCTACCTTAATTTAAATGGCCCATTAGTCTTAAATTAATTTTAAATGTTTTCTTTGTACGGTCTTTAAATTAATTTACTTTCCTTTTTAATAACTTATAACTAAATATTACTTAACCAGATAAAATTTTAAAAATACAGTGTGTCCATGAGTGCCGAAGATGTGATGGTCATTTTATATGAATAGTAATTTTATAAGCAATAGTCCTTCAATAAACGTAAGTAAAAATACATAATATAAGGCATTGGACAGTATTTATAGTATTTTTTTCTAGTTAATATTTGGTTTAGTTAAAAAAATCAGTATTCTTTACAGCTCAATAATTAGGACGGATTAAGAGTATTAACATAGAAGTAGTTCAACCGAAATCGTATTTTAACAAAAGTTTTTTTTTTGTTGTCATCGTGCTATATCCTAATTGGACAAAAGGAAGCGCTTACCAAACTCATGTGGACCTTTACCAAACCTGGCTAGCTCTTGTTGCTGCGGTGCCTATCCTATCTTGGTGTACATAGCTATGGTGGTGGATATTGCTGGTGTGTCAAATATTGCTGGTGTCTTGGAATGGTTATGATATTGTTGTGGTTGGTGGTGATGTGATGGTTGGTGTAGCTGTCGTCGATGCGATGGTGATGTTGCTGGTTGTGTGAGCGTGACTGGAGAGTTTTGTTGTTGTTAACGCTGCTGTTGGTACGCTATAAGGTGGTAGTTCGGGTGGCAAAGTGGTGGTGATTTGGGGGGTTTTGCGGAGCTGGTGGTCCTGCGGCCAGCGGAACGCTGGATGTAAGTGTTGCGCCAGTAGTGACGACGGTAGCGCTACTGTTCTACCGCGAAACGTTAGCTGCTACTGGCGAGAAGCTGCTGCGGTTGTCACGGGTGCAGCCGTTGCTGTGACTGCACCTGGTTTTTATTGTGGATCCCAAGTTTTACCACTTGCTCCTCTCCAAATCGGTGAGTTTTATGTGGTACGTTTAATTTCGCCCCGGGTGTTCAGGTTAAACGTCTCGAGGCCTAATGCCCGCTTTGAGAAGACAATACCTAGCTGCCGTTACTGCGACCGAATCGATCTTCTTCGGACAGTGTGCAAACTGCGGAGGTTCTGCTAAAAAACAAATTGTCGAACTGTGACGGGAGGATGGCCGCAGAGATTACTTCGAATTATTACTTTGGTGGCGGCTGAAGTTCCCTCTTCGAAGGCCGCCTACGCGCTGTTATAGTTGTGAAGCATGGAAAAGTTATGTGTGCTTTTTTGCTTCTTCTAACGAGGCAATGCCGTTCGACCTTTGGGGTTTTATTTTTCTATCTCCAGTCCTAGACAGCACTTGTTAGTCAATATGTTGGGAGCATTAAATCGTTGTAGGCGATTCTAACCAGCTGGTGATACATCAGATAAATTGGACTTTTCAAAGACCAGTCGACCGCCTCCGTACACGTCCCGAATAGAAAGAACAACACTACCTACCGGATGCCGTCACGTAGGCCATATTTTACTTTAATTTCCGTCATTGCGGCCATTAGCCCCCATGATACAAAGAACTGCAGATAAAGTATTCCCGGCGCAACGAACAACATTTACTGCGCAGCTCGTCATCGGTGCTCGTCAAATGTGACACTTGATGAATACATTCAAAAGAAAATGTCGAAAAGTGGCGAAGATATCAAAATGAAAACGAACAAACAGTCAAAATTCTGTCAAGCACATCAAGCAACGTAGCCACTTTTTGTGTAAATCGGTAAAAAGAGGAAAAATACCTCTACAAAAAATGCAAATTTTTTTCACAAACAGTACTAAAAAATATATTTACTTTATTTTGGACATGTGCTTTATTTAACAATATTTATTTCATTTCAGTAAAACAAGTTTTCATAAGAAAATGTAGGCATTTTAAAATCTTTATACCCTATGAATAAATTGTGACTACGTCGCAACCAATAAGCACCTTGCACGTCATAGCAAAGAGTGCGGACATGCGGAATACTTTACCTATAGTTCTTTGTATCATGATTAGCCCCACAGTTACGATGTGTTAGCACTGCATCTCCCAGGCATTAAGATGTTCAAACGTCGGTGTTCATGCGACGGTCGGTTTTTTTTCAGTGCAACTGACCATAATCGATTGCAGTGGGCAATGATCGTGTTGGACTGTCGGATGGTATCCTATGATACAATTCGCAGGGCTTAAGTGCCCCTGACAATTGTTCCTCCAGTTCTCTATGACCAGATCCGGTCAAAGCAATATTAAGGCTTTTTACTATGTCACTATCGACTGTAGTACCGGCTAACATTAGAAGTGACCTATAAAATTGAGATGGCTTTTGGTCACCCATCTCAGTGCCAGACAGAATTTTGTCGAACCTCTTGGCTTCACTTAAAGACTGTCCGTCAATCAAGGTTCTCTTTAAATCTTCATACAAATTTAATTACGGAGGTTTTTGTACGAAGTCTAGCACTGTTATAATTACCTCTTGAGGTAGAGCGGTTACGAGGTACTCATACTTAGTTTTGTCAGATGTGATTCCTTTTGCTTGAAATTGTATCTCTGTATGGGCGAACCATGCGTCGGGACAAGTGGTCCAAAATTGTGGCAATTTTACTGACGTCGCTTGTATTTATGAATGCATTGTTGCATCAAATGGATTGATTAGATCCGTTTGTAATTGTATAAGAGGGCGATGGTCACCTTCGCCGAAATGAGGGCGATGTGAGAGAGGGTTAGAAGTTTGTAAGGGAGTGGGAGTTTGTCTGAGGTGGGGTGGTGGTGTGTATGAAAGATTCATGACCTATTTTAAAAAATGTGTACCTAAAAATATGTTTCCTAAAATGTGTTTCCCTAGTGCAGTGGAGTATGTAAGGCGATAAGTTTCTCACGACCCTATCGTCTTACAAAAGTTTTAAAAGCTACGGTGTGTGCATCGTGAAAACCTAGAATGATAAGACAACCTGAAAAAATTTTATAATAGGTCTGTTCGCGTACTATTCTGGTTAAAAAATTAAAAACGTCAAAAGTAATAAAATTAAGAGAGAATTAACTTCAATTTTAAAAAGTAAACGAACGCTTTCTGGTGAAATAATGAAAAATGTCAAATACGTCTAAGAAAATCTAAAAAAAACTCAGCTGCTACACACACACAGCTACCATTTGACAGTTTTCATCTTTTTACAAGATGAAATTCTTCTTGTAATAACTTTAAAAAACTTTAACGGAGAGAAAATGTGATTTCCTCTCTATTACCCAATTCTACATAACTTGTCAAAAAAAAAATTTAACATATAATAATAAATTTTTATATAGAAAGAAAATTGTTGTTGCTGCCAATGTTGTTGTTTTTGTTATAAATATTGTTATTGTTGCTGCTACAAATGTTGTTGTTGTTATTAATGTTGTTGTTGCTATTAATGTTGTTGTTGCTGCTGCTGTTGTTATTGAAGCGTTGCTGATTATTGTTGTTGTTGTTGTTGTTGTTGTTGTTTCTGTCGCTGCTGCTGTTGCTGTTGCAAAAAATGTTTTGTTTTTTTTTTAAATTTTGTTGCACCCAGTGACCGTGTCTGCTGCGCTTTGTGCTTACTTTTGCCATTTGAAGGATTGTGGATGTAGGTAAAAGTGCCAGTTGCTGTTGCTTTTGTTTAGTTTTATTTGTAATAATTTTCGCTTTTCTGCAATTTGTTGTATTAACATTGGTGAGTGTGTGTCAACACTGTGGTATTTGCAGCGGTTTGTTGCTGATGTTATTGCTGGTAGCGGTTCGGCCGTAGGAGCGCCTTAATAAGTGATGCAGGATCAATGGTTACGTTGTGTTGCGGTGGTGTTGTTGCGTGGGCGTGTGTTGAAGACGCCAGTAAAACGGATGGTTTGTGAATTCAGATGTCTCCTGGCAGGATCGCCAGTTGTGGGTAACACAATAAAAGTTGTGGTTCACAAATTATTTTTGTTTTATCTATTTTATTTAAATTTTATTTCTTTTTGAACAATTTATTTTTAAGTCGTCATTTATTGAATACAATTATTATAATGAAAATAAATACAAAATTTTTTGATTAATAATAATTGACAATTTTTGAAATCTTAAATAATAATAATTTTTTTAGATAAAATGTGTAAGTGAATATTTTGTAAAGTGTGTGTTTTGTATGTTGTGATGTTGGTGTTTATATGTGGTGATATTGAGTCACCACATATATGTTATTAATATATATGTTATATATATTAATATGTTTATTTGGAACTCTTCACAATAATTATTATCACATATTTTTCATATCAAATCTAATTAAAAGAAGGAAAATATTTCTAGTAAATATGTTTCGTAATAAATGTAAAATATTTTCAAAAATTTAATTGATCATGAAAATGTGATATTTGCTTGGTGTTCTATCTATTCGGCTAAGACAACTTACAGCTAAGCACAACACAAAACAATATCGGCTAAGATAGAAATATTATTGGGGGTTGGAATTAATTTTAAAGGTTTTTTTTCGGTTTTTGAGCATTTATTTAGAAACAACGGTACAATGTATATTATTCAAAGTATTGTCCATCGTTAGCTACAACATTTTCCCATCTTTCTGGCAGCATATGGATTCCGCGCCGGAAGAACGATTCGTCTTTTGAGGCAATCCACGAATCGACCCATTTTTTGGTATCCTCGTAAGAAGTGAAGCGCTGCTCAGCCAAGCCATGCGTCATCGATCTGAATAGGTGGTAGTCGGAAGGGGCTATGTCTGGGCTATAAGGCGGGTGGGGTAGCACATCCCAATTCAGCGCCTCCAACGTTTCCTTGACGGTTCTTGCAACATGTGGCCGTGCGTTGCCATGTTGAAAAACCACTTTGTCGTGTCTTTTGGCATATTCCGGCCGTTTAACCTTTAATGCTCGGCTCAATTGTATCAATTGTTGTTGGTTGCGTTCCCCAGTGATGGTTTCGTTAGGTTTTAGCAGCTCATAGTACACGACACCCTTCTGATCCCACCAAATACACAGCATAAGCTTGGCGCCATGAATATTCGGCTTGGCCCTCGATGTTGATGCATGGCCGGGTGGTCCCCACGATTTTTTTCGCTTAGGATTATCGTAATGGATCCACTTTTCATCGCCAGTGACAATACGATGCAAAAAACTCTTCCTTTTATGCCGTTGAAGCAGTTGTTCGCACATGCAAAATCGCCGTTCAACGTCTCTCGGCTTCAACTGGTACGGCACCCAATATCCTTGCTTTTGAATCATTCCCATGGCCTTCAAGCGTTTGCCGACCGTTGATAAGTCGACTCCCAATGATTCTGACAATTCTTGAAGGGTTTGACACGGGTCTTCATCGAGCAAAGCCTCCAATTCCTCATCTTCAAACTTTTTCGGCTGGCCCGGACGCTCTTTGTCTTCCGTATCAAAATCACCACTTTTAAACCGACGGAACCAGTACTCACAAGTAGAAATCGATGGAGCATAGTCCCCGTAAGCCTCAGTAAGCGTGCGTTGTGCTTCAATCGCTTTTTTCTTCAAATGGAAGCACAAAAGTAAACCTTCCCGCAAATTGCGTTTTGTTGGAACGAAAGTCGACATGTTCACAGAGAAAAAAATATATGTTTTTTACACTTCAGTGGAATGACACATACTGAAAAATGAAGCTTAGACAATGTGCTTTGAAATGAATATAGTCACAGGTGTGCCCGATGCGATCTATTGATAGTTACGCCATCTCTTAGAAAACCTTTAAAACTAATTCCAACCCCCAATATTATAATATATATATAATAAGTTGGGGATTTGCCGAAGCAGACCACAGTGGGTCCCTTTTCGTCCCCCATTGGACAAAGGGTACTACTGCTCGGAGTACTCGTACGTGAGCATGCTCCTTGTGTAAGCATCCTTTGTCACCTCAAGCATATCCTTATAGGTTAGTTGACCAATCTCGGCTTCGCCAATAAATGGGCGTCCCAGAGTAGTCAATCTTATGCTTACCAGCGCCGGACACTGGCACAGAATGTGTGCTGCTGTTTCCGGCTCCTCTAGGCATAACCTACACGCATCGTCCTCGGTCAGAGTCATCTTCCCGAGATGGTACATGAAGGGACCGTGTCCTGTGACCAGTGCAGTAAGCCAACTTAAAGTCCTTCGATTGTATCGGATAACTTTTGCTGCCTCACTACGAGACCACTTCACGGCCGCCTTTGATTGCCTGCAATTAACAGCTTCTTCCCACCTTGTACTGTGTTCCGAGTCCGTCCATTGTTTAATAAGGCCTGCCACCATATTGTCGCCTATGGCGATACGTGGTTCTGGTCCACAGAATTCTTCTGCTGATCCTGCTCTTGCTAAAGAATCAGCTTCTTCATTTTGTTCTATGCCAGAGTGTCCTCTCACCCACATAAGTGTGAGCTCATTCGTCTGGGCGCACCTATTGAGTTTTGTAAGACATTCTATGGCCAACCTGGAAGTGATGTCTGTCCGTTGCATACATCTAATCACAGACTGATTGTCGAGAGCGATGACAATTTTCTTGCCACTGATCCGGCCATCTATCAGGTGGTCCAGCGCATGCACTACGCCAAACATTTCTGCCTTGTATACAGACACAAACCTCCCCAATCTCAGTACACAGGATAGGCTTAACTCTTTTGAGTACACGCCTGCCCCGGCCCGGCCATTCATCAGAGAGCCGTCTGTGAATATACTGATATCGCTTCCAGCGATTTCTTCACAAACGGCTCCATCCGTTATAAGAGTTTTATTACATTTTTCTGTTATTTTTACTCTCTGCCTTCCGTCCATAGGCATAAACGCCTCCCTGACATCTCTCTTTACAATATCAAGGATGCGAATATGACCATGCAGGGCCGTTGCCCCATGCCACGTAGCATTTCGCAACATCCTGAGGACTGACAGCGCCGCTGTTTTCTTTATTTCTAAATCCAACGGCAGCATACCTAACAGAACCTCCATTGCGCTTGTTGGAGTGGTGCACCTGTTATTCCAACACACGCCAGCCGTTGGACTCTGTCCAGTCTCTTCTTAATGGTTTTCTGGCTGACTTTTGTCTACCAAATCACCGAAGCATACGTGATGACAGGTCTAACCATCATAGTGTAAACCCATTTCATAGCCTCTGGGTTAAGCCCCCATTTGAGACCACAAACGCGTCTGCACTGGAACAGAACCCTCTTGGCTCTTTGAATCCTATCTTCTACATGCTCGTTCCAGTTCAGTTTGCTATCAAGGGTTACCCCTAGATATTTAACTTTCGTGGACATGTTGATTTCAGCTCCAAAAAGTCTGAGTGGTTCTATCCTCAGGCCTACCCTCTTTCTAGTAAAGAGAATATTGTCTGACTTGCCTGCGTTTACGGTAAGGCCTTGTTCTCGACACCACTCCTCCACCATTTGGAGTGCTCCCCTCATGATGTCAGAGATGGTGTCAATGAACTTGCCGCGGACCACCAACGCAATGTCATCTGCATACCCTATCGTGTGTATGCCCGATTCATCCAGTCTAACAAGTAGTGAGTCCACAGTTATGTTCCACAGGGTTGGCGATAACACCTCGCCCTGGGGACATCCTCTACTTACTCTATCTCTAGTATTTACTCTACCATTCTGCATGTTGACAGCCCTGTGTTTGAGCATATTGTCCACCCAATTTGCTATCATTGGGCTTACATTGCGTTCTGTCAGGGCTTGCCGCAGCTTTCCAAAGCATATTTTGTCGAAAGCACCCTCGATGTCCATAAATGTGGCCATCGCAATGCCTCCTGAAAATACCTCCTTTTCAGTCACTCTTACCAATTCGTGAAGAGCACTCTCCGTAGACCTACTTGTTCTATATGCATGTTGGCATCTACACAGAGGATTTTGCATCAGCGAGGTGCTTTCAAGACAGTCAACCATCACTCTTTCCATCGTTTTCAAGAGAAAAGATGTTAGGCTGATCGGTCTGAACGACTTCGCCTCCGCATAATCTTTTTTTCCGGGCTTCGGAAGAAAGACAACTTTCGCCTCTCTCCAGACTCTCGGAACATACCCAGTCGCTAGGCAAGTAACGAATATACCTCACAGCCTAGGTGCAATGAGATCTTCCCCCCATTTCATCATAGCAGGGAATATACCGTCCATCCCTGATGTTTTGTACGGAGCAAATGAGCGTATAGCACCCCTCACCCCATCCATAGTGATCATCCTTTCGGCTTCCAGCCTGTCAACCCTGTGCATTCCTTTCTTCAAGGGTGTCCACGGGTCATCAGACTTAAAACTTCCAGGGAAATGCACCTCCATCAGAACTTCCATGGACTCCTCTAGGTTCTCTGCCATGGTTCCATCCTTTTTCCGGATCAGTCCCACTTTGGAGAATGGGTCTTTTGAAACCATTTTCTAAAGCCTACATGCTTCTGATATAGTTTCCATCCCAGAACAGAACTCTCTCCACGACTGCCTTTCCTGTTGTCGTATGAGGTACTTCAGTTCCCTTTTCCGTGCCTTGTAATTTGCCCATGTTTCTGGGGTTCCCCCTCTCATGTGCAGATTGAAGGCCTTCCTAACCTTCTTCCTCAGAGATTCGAGTTCCGTGCACCACCATGGCGTTGGATCACCATCGTCTACTGAAAGTATTGGGCATGCCACCTCGTAGGCTTCGACCATGACCGAGCTAAGGTGTTTGACATGACTTTCTACTTCCACCGTATTCCCTGGTACTTTTATCGCTTTTTGGGTCAGTGTTTCCCTCAACTTCGCCTTATATTTCACAGGATCTGTATTCTTGGGAATCCTGACCTTCCTGCTATTCCGCTGGCGTCGGATTCCGTACTTGAATTCAAACTGTATGGATCTGTGGTCCGACATGTTTAGCCTATCCACGACCCTCCAATTTTTTATTCTGTTCAGAATCTTCCTGCAGATGAGAGTTACATCAATGACTTCCGCTCGCCTCGCATCAACGAAAGTCGGTTGTGCTCCTCTATTTGCTACCAACAGATTGTACCTCTCCATTAACTCAAGCAATTGCTCTCATCTGTCGTTGTTGTTGGTGCTACCCCACGCAGTATTGTGCGCGTTAGCATCACATCCTATCATCACTCCAATGTTCCTTCCCTCACAGTACTTTACCAGATTCTCCACCTCTTTTGAAGGTGGTTGGTCTGGAGAGTCGTAGGGAAGATACGCTGAAGCTACCATACAAGCACCTGCACCATCCCCAATTCTCACAACGGTGAGATCCGGGGAACATAGGTGTGGCATATGTACCGCTAGTATACCATGTCTCACCAAGATACAAGTCCGTCGCCTGCCATCTGTTACTGGTTGGTACAGCGTGGCCTTTCGCTCTGAGAGACCTTTAATTATATTGTGAAAAATCCAAGGTTTCTGAAGCATTGCTATGTCAATTCCATCCTCCTCCTTGCAACGCATCATCATTACTGATGCTGCCCTACTATGGTGTAGATTGAGTTGACACACAACGAGGTTTTCCTGGTACGGGACCACCACCCGCCCTGGTGGTTCTTCCCTTGCAGGATTCCCCACCAGCCCCGTACCAGGGGTTCCATCGCACTCACCTTGCATCCTTTCCGAATTTGATGAGAGCTTGATCAAGGCCGCAGTTGAATTTCCCTCCTGCCAACCTGATCGCCTCTACCTCATCCGTCCGGCACCACACGGTGAGCTTGACGCCTCCTTCCTTTGCATCTCCGAACTTCGTTACGTTACTTACTCTTCATTTAGAAGTGTCTGTAACGCACCGGTTCTGGGTCTGCAACCTCCTAAGGATGACCTCCTTGCTTTCAGAAGTTCCGTAAACAAAGATGAACATCCTTCTAACGTCCTTCAATGCGTACAGTCGGTCGATCCGCAACTCAGCCCCTTCCCATAAGTTCTTGAGCTTTGTCACGTTTCGGCACAGCCATACCTTGGATGATGGGTTCTTGCACTTAAGTACAATTATTCCATCCTCCAAGTTTGCATTGCCCACAAAACCTACATCGCCATCACTCTCATTGATGGTGTCGAGAGACTCCAAGAGAGCGGATTTAAAGACCGCTAACTGAGACTCTCCCAACTGACCATCGATGGAGCAATCTACGATGCCCATTAAGAGGTCTTTTTCTGCTACCATAGCATAGGATGTCCGGCAGCTTCCAATAACCCCTACCTGGTTGGATTTTCCTCCAGCTAAAGCCTTCGACTTCGCGTCCGCAACCCTTTGTTTTGGCAAAGTTTTACTACCGCTCGGTTTCTGGCTATCAGCCCTCCACGATTTGCCCTGGCTATCGACTTTTGAGGGTCGTCCACCAGCTCCCAACGTCCTTCCTTTATGTGGAAGGCTATCAACCTTAACAGGATGTCCACCTTCCCCATCCCCATCCTTAGCCGAAGAGCTAACAGCCGTAAGCTGTCCACCTTCCGACTCACCGGTTCGAGTCGTCCCTGTAACGACTTCGCCGAAAGGTCCAGGCTGCTCCCTGAATCTTTTCCGCTCGTTCGTATCCGGGGTGGACTCATCGCATGACATGCTTTGGAATTGGTCCGCCATTTTACTGACGGGGGACTCCAAAGCATTCTCCCCAGCGGTTGTGCCCGCCCTCCTTCGTTTCCTCCTCCGCTTCTGCTTCTCCCTAACACGGAGTCGCTTTGCCTCGGAATCAGCATCGTTCCCTATCGCTGCAGCTCCGACGCGACTGGCTGACAATTCCACTCCTTTCGGAGTTTTATCGTCCACCAGGCCCGGCAGGTCACCTTGCGGCCTCCAGCACCCTTCCACGATTAAATCCTTTTGGGACTCCACCGCTTCAGGACTCGTTCCCTCAGCGCACCCTTCCTTTTTATAATTTTTATTTTTTAACATAAAAAATCCCACGAGTTGGGGAGAAATATACGGACCGAACGGACAGAGATCCCCATTATCCGCCCTACCCTACTAATATACAACAGGGAGTGGGCTGCCCTGAGGAGACACCATTCGCGATCTAATACCCCTAGACCCTGCACCATCGGTGCAATCTCCCTCGGCATGGCGTCTACAACCTTAGAAATGGGGGGTGACTTTTAGTTCGTTGCTCCACAAAGCCTAACCCAATAGCCATTGTGTCTTTACAACTTAAGCCTCTACATCGCGTCAAGATTGTCAAACATTCGTAAAGGATTATTATAATATGGTTGACAACAAGAACAGCAACGTTCAGCTGAGGATAAAACGAAACCAATTCGGCAAAGAAAAGGAAACATGCAAATAAATGCGGTAAAAAAGTAACAATTAGATTTTTTGCATTTTCATTTATAATAGTCAATTCGGATACTCAAGTTTCCAATTGCCATATGATCTGTGCTTTTCTTTTGTTTTCGTTGTTGCTTGACTTTGCTGGTGTTTTCATTCCTCTCCTCCAGCCGCTCATCCTCGCCACATGTCTTCATTAGCAAACCAGTTGCGAGTGTACTATAAATTTCTCTCAGTACGATTTGTTTTCGGTCGACTCATTTCAGCTCTGCTCTCAATATCGCCGCGATATTTCTTTTCTTCGCACGGGCTGCATCATAATGGTTATAATTTTTCGCCTTATGGAATTAATTTGCCTTTGAAAACTCTTTACTATTATTTATTCTGCTTGCATGGACCATGAACCAGAGATAAAGAGATAGGAAACTTAAATTTTGTGACGTCAAAACATATGTTTTTCCCATTTTTATGTACTTTGGTGAAACTCATTTATTGCGTACGTGAGTTCACCTCATAGCTGTCAAGTGTTGTTGCATCGAATACCAGCCATTTTGCAAAGTTTTGGCAGTTCTATTTGATTAATAAATAAATAAAAAAAATGCGTGTCATTAGCTTTGTACGCATTAAATAAATGTCGACGCTTATTCCAAATGTTTTTCACTTTAATTAAATTGTTAATCAGTGAAGTTAAAAAATTAAAAATTAATGAAACGCTGCCGCAGCCAGTCGGGGAAATCGCGACTGCAGCAGCAGATGCGACTGGCGATAGGACAGCTGCCAGACCAGCATCACCCTCATCTAATATAACAATACCCAACCATACAAGATTCTACCCAACCATGCAAGATGCTGCCACAAGTTCAGATACAACTTGTATGCAAGACCACCCCGCTAGTGCTGCCCGTTCTGGTACGGTTTGATTTGGCTAAAAAGCAATTGAACACTCTAGCGCAACAGCCAGGCTAGAAACGTTTTATACAAAAAATCACCGGAATTGTACAAAAACCTACAGCAACTAGGACTGGATTGCAAGATTGCCAAAGCGCTAAGCAAACAAAAGCACCCCGATGGACCTACAGGCAAGATGTTAAAGTTGTGCAAAACAGTGACTGCTTTGGTAAAGTACGAACGCATTGAATTATACTACAATAGGACGGATGAAGCGCGTGGATATGCGGAACTGGTAGGAGTTCTTATTGTAATTTTTTATAAATTAAAACATTTTATAATGCAGATGATTCTTCAACACAAACTTCAACAACCATTCAATGATTCGCCCAATGTGAGCATCTCCAATTTAGCAAGTCAGATGACGGATATTAGCATTGCGTACAATGCCCAACAAAGGTTACGTACTCAACATTCGAATTTAGTAAAGTTTTTAATATTATTCTTTGTTGCAGATCCCCGCCTGCAGAGCACTTTCCACCCGTACCCTGTGTACCGCATCCTTCGATATTTCCGAACAACGCTTGCACTCTTCGATCTCCACCCTGCACTTTAAATAGTGTGGCACATTTTTTTGGAAATCATATTATATAGAATAGAAATATTAACGGCAGTAAGAAGCAGCGCAAGCAGCTGCGGCGAGAGCATAGCATTAAGTAGAATCAAACATTTGGCTGTTCCATGGACGATCCACTGCTAATCTATTGTCCGGCACAGTTGCTCAAGATAATCCTTGGTTTATGTTATGATGATTCCCCAAATATGTCGACTCTAGCGAAAGCCATTCGTGACCTCTATAAATCAAGGTTTTTTTAAATATTGGATAGTGTGGTAATTTAAATCTTTGTAAAATTTGTTCGATTTGTTTGTTTATTTAAAATTTTAATACATTTAGTAATAATTTTAATTAAGGTTCTATTTTAAAAACATAATTATTATAAAATCATAGTATAATCATATATTAAAACTTAGACATAAAATATAGACAGATTTCAGTAGTTTTTTATTATTTAAAAAGTAAAGCTTAGTAAACCTTGTTTTCTTTAAATAAATCTTCTGAAAACGTAGATATTAGTCTTAGAGTCGGCCTAAAACTTGAGGGTCCAGTTTTTGAATCATTGTACACTAGGCTGGGTCCTTTTGCAAACGGATGTTGTCTGGGCAATTTTGGTATCGGTCATGAAAAGTTTAAAAAGGGGGCCATAGGGGTGCACTTTACCCTTTTACATCTTCGATTTTGTGATTTATTTTCTTAACGTTGGTGCTTATGTATTTTTGACCATCACGACTGAACCACTGAAGCTATCCACTCCCAAGTAGAATTTTGCGACCACAGGTTACTTAAGACACATTTTTTACACGACGACGTTGCAGCGATACTGATTTGGAAAATATTTTGTGGGAAAAGCTTGTAAAAATTCCTAGGATACTACTTTACCACTAGGTCACAGAATGTGGTAACGATTTATCAAGTGTTACCTTTAAAAAATGCATCACTCATCATTCATCAAGATGTACATTTTGTAACAATTAGCTAATTGCGACCCAAGTTATTTAAAATGGTGGACGCAAATTATTATTATATTTAAACATTTTTTATTAATGTATGAAATTGTTGCAATATATTCTGAATTCAGCTTGCGCTTAAATTCTTAAGAAGTTTTGGCTGTTATTTCACCGAAAATCTTCTTTCCCATCTACATTTAGCTCCAAATAATATCAAAAAACACTTAAGATTATTTTGTACTCCTATATATTATATAAATTTTAATTATATTTATGGCTGCAAAATGTAAACAAAACATGTAAACAAAATTATTTTTTTTGCAATTGGCAGCTCTGTAATGCATTTATATATAAATGTGTATACTAAAATGTGATAAGTCACTTCAAAGTAATTTTCACTAACACAATGTCGGCATTGTGTTGCACCACTTTCGAATCATAGTGGTCTCTGTAACGTAACCAATACGTAACATCATGTCAATTTTGACACAAAAATAAACGCTTCGACGTCGCTGCAACCCAAATGTGGACGATCAGTTCTAGTTGGGCTTTATATTCACAACATGCGTTCGTATGGTCCTCTGAAATTTTAGTGTTTTTTTTAATCCTCCTAGGTTGCGCTGTGGTCGATTTTTTAAAAAAAGTATATTTATAAACCGATAAAAATCGACCACTTTAGAGGACCACACAAACACATGTTGTGAATATATATGTTGTGATGGTCAAAAATACATACGCACCAACGTTAAGATCATACCTTGAATTTTGTGAATTTGTTTCTTTAAGAATTTTTTATAGAATGTGCACGTTTATACACAAAAAATTTTTAGTGAAGAAAATATTCACAAAATTGGTAAAGTGCACCCCTATTCCCCCTTTTTTAAACTTAACATGCCTGATACAAATTGACCAGCCTGTTACATTTAATAACACATACTCACACAACAAAATTGATCATAAGAAGCTCGGTCATAAGAATTGATCATAAGAAGCTTCAAGATAAATTTTCATTATTTTGTTCTTACTCGATTAATTTTACTATGATTTTTTAAAGTCATTAAACTCGCTTTTTTTTTAGTCATCCAGCTTTATGTAAATGCACCCACTAATACTCAATAAAAAGGTTAAATATAAAAAAGGTAAAAATATTTTAACATTTGAATATGCAATTTGTATGGAAATTAAGACTTATCCTTTGTATTTTTTAAAGTACTAAACTAATTTTGATTTTTTATACTTTACTTAAAAGATCACATTTCTAATAATAAGTAAAAATTTTTCTTAGATTTACTTTCACACAAAATAGGAATAATTACCGTTTGCGAACCAAGCTTCCATAATTTTTTCTTATATTTTATTTTTTATATTTCTATGTTTGTTGTTTTCAAAAAAAAAATTTAAGCCCAAAAAACAAAATTTTTTAATGAAATTGGCAATAACTGAAAAGCAGTTGAACATTTTTATTTAAATTTATTATTTTTAAGCATTAAATTTCGTTTTGAAATTTAAAATTTACAACAAACACATAGAAGTATTAAAAATACTGGTTAACAATTGTTAATTTGTCAGCATAGGGCTGTTAGTCTAAAAGTGTAAAAAATGTCGGCTTCGAATGGTTTAGGAGATAAAAAACTTGAAAAATTACCATTTCAAACCTATTTTTAACACTCCGTAAACGGGAGAATCATTTTATCTGTAATTAATCCTACCTCATTACATTAAATTCGTGGTAACTTGAAAAATAACCATTCCAAACTTATTTTCTCTCAAGTTCAACATCGGCTTCGCTGTACTTCTGGATATAATTCTTTTTTTATTTAAAAGGATTTCATATAATTTTAGTCATAATTTAAAATTCAGTGAAAAATTTGGAATAATTTTAGCCAAAATTAATTATTTTAACTATTCTTCCTGAAACATAAGTATTAAGGGCTTCTAATTCCAAATCTGAAAAATTAATGGCTGCTCGAATCTAATTTAGGATTTATAGAGGACCAAAGTAGCCCGGGTTCAATTCCAGCTCAGACAGAAAGTTTTTTCAATTGAATTAATTTTTCTGTTTGGTCGTCACCTCTCTGCAGACAATGTCAAACCTTAGAGAGTAAAAATTGCCATGTAAAGCTTCTTGAGAACATGAGCCGTTCGGAGTCGGTATAAAACATGTAGGTCTAGTTCTCGGTCATTTGTGATCAAACATTTAGTAACACGCACAACACAATTGATCAATAGAAGTTAGGTCAAAGTCCTTCCAAGGGCTGAAATGGCCAGTTTACTTTTTTTTAGTGTTTGGAAGTTGAAAGAAAGAAGAAAAAATGGAAAAAATAATTAGAACTTTCATCTTAATATATAAAAACATGAAAATTGCGCGATTTTTTTATGAAAAATTTTCTCCTGCGGCCCTTTTTGCATTCATATCTACATTACGTATGTGTATAACTACTTTTAAAAATCTAACATCTGAATAAACAAATAAAATATTTGTTAGAATTTAACTTTTAATAATTTAAAATTCAATTAAGTTTTAAGAAAAACTATTCAATTATTATTCAGTCAAAAAGCTTAAGAAAAAGTTCAGAAACTTATCTTAAGCAGTCTGCGAAGTCTTCTGAGGTGAAATCGTCAAAGCAGTTAAAAAGTAACAGCTTTTCTTCAGAATTTCATGTTCAACATAGCCAGAAAAATATTACGAGCTAGGTGAGTTAACATATAAAATATTACCGCTCGGGTGAGTTTCCTCGAGATTTTACTACCACAATTATACATTTTGTGATAGTATTGGTTGAAATTTGACAGAAATCGAACATAGTGTTATCCCTCTCCATCGGAGTTTCCCATCTCTTTATCTCTGCCATGAACATGTTGAGTAAATTTTGTGTTTTATGAACGCAGCTTGAACGCAGCCAATGTCTAATCAGCTGGCTGTCAACTTGTGGAAGATGGGTTTTTTAGTGAAAATAGAAAAGCCGCAAACGGTAACGCCTTCAATTGAAATTGGACAATAAGATAACTTGTTGAACTCTTATATATTAAAAGAATATAAGAAAAATGTAAAATTTTTAACAAAAAATAATAGCCAACCTATTCTTCAATTGCATTAAACCCTTGACACTGTACACGAAATATGTATAGTCGCGAAACGGAGCTGCGCCATATGAAGTCAAATGACGTCTACAAACTTGGTGTCATTCTGGACGACAACAATTTTTGGAAAAAGTTAATGGAAATCATTCCGAAAGAGCTCAATGCTCAAGCTTGTAGTGCAAAAGGAGCACTGGATTGGGAACAGGCTATAACCGGAGGTTTCAAGTACACTAATGACCACATACGGCTAATAGAGAACGCTATAAAGCGACCTGGAGAGTCAAGGCTTTTCACTGAAATACTCTTCGATGAATGGAGCACATCTGGGCGCAAAAGTGAGCGGCCTACGTTAGGTGTATTACTGCAACTGCTGGTTAAGGCCGATCTATTTCGTGCAGCCGACTATGTGTCAATAGAATTTCTCAATGGTGCGTTGTCTTTAATATTTGACGGTTATCTTAATTTGTTTTCACTACATTAAAATTTTCACAGAGCCACCTCCTGAACGACCTTCAAATGGACCAGGAAGACGCATCAGCATAACTCTTCCCAGCGAAGCTTTTAATGACATCAAAGATATGGTTAATGATACTGCGTTTTATCCGAGCACAGGCGTGCTTAATGACAATGCCAATTATGATAATAATGTAGCTGATAACAAAGATTTCTACAAAAAATACCATGGAAAGGATAAACTAATTATTTTGCCCGATAATAGCGTTCCGGTGCCACCGCCACGAATGTTACGTTTAGCGCGTTTATCACAACAGCAGAAACTTTTGCACGCTAACGAGGCCACAACCGCTGAAGCTACGAACAACATCCTCTGTTTTAATGAACAAAAGCAGGTATCTGATGGCTGCGAATTGCCGAAATTTTCTCAGATAATGTCGGACAATATCAACATATCAACTCCAAGTTCCAATACCAACAGCATTCAAACGGAAAATACCGATTACAGTCAAAATACCGAATCCACTTACTTAAGTGAAGCACCAATTCCCATGATCAGCATTTTAAACGTTTTAACAACAGCAACGGCGAAAATTGAAAGAACTAATTCGCAAATAGAAACAAGTGAAAATCTGCCTGTCATTAGTGCGCTTAATCTAAATGGTGAACGTGATGATCATTCGGATCATCCGCCTTATTCTAGAAGTCAAGATCAAAGTAGTCCAATTTTGGAATCACCAAATATTCTTGAAGATATTGTAGAAAATGCGGATAGTGACGTTGATGACGACGATGTGAATTACCATGATCACGATGATGATGACGACGATGACGATAGCTCCGTCCCTAACTTGAGCATATTTGATCAAAGAAGTTCTAATAATGATTCTAGTTTGACAAATGTTACAGGCACCAGTGGTGAGAACAGCTTTGAGTTGAGCATGAATGACTGTAATTCGGCATCGAATGAAAATATAGCCAGTGGACTAAAGTCATAAACTAGCAAATTACAATGACATTTTATTTTGAGATTTAAGATAAAGGAACAAGAGAAAAACAAGCCTTGAGACTCACGATGCATTCCAAATAAGTAAAGTTAAACAAAAAATGCAGAAATACAATTAGTTTTTCATTCACCGTATTTTTTATATTTTATAATAATTATTGTTTTGTATAATGAAATACATACTAAATTTTATGATGCATTTATTTATTTGAAAATTTCTGACAGAATTTCAACTTAATTTAAGAGGAGCGATGTAATAAAAATTTAAAAGAATTGATAACACAACCAACCCATATTTTATTGTTGGTAAAAACAACTCAAAGTTACTTAAATTAAATAATATCAAAGAATATACTAGTATTCCCCGGCAAACGTTGTCCTGCCACAGACCGCCTCACCGAAAATGTCAAGAAATGCCAAATACATTTACCATTTCAGTATAGCTGCCGAAAGTAACCATATGAACTAAATTACCAAATTTTAGTCTAATACGATCAAACCCGTGCGAAATATAGCATTTTTGTTGATTTGTAAGCGGTAAAAAGGGTTGCCGCAGAATTATTTCCCTTAAACAATCTCGTACTCGAAACAAATCAACTGCCAAAATTTCAGATCAATGTAGCTTCAAACCTAATGCTTACAATAGTTTGCCGGAAGATATAAGAAATGAAGTATCAATTAGTTCATATAAAAATTAATTGAAGAAATACATCCAAAACTAACAATTAATAGATTTTGTACATATATATGATATGAAAAATGATGTCATAATGATAAGACTGAAATTGATTACATATTTTAAGAATAGTAGCTAAGCCAGATGGGTGAGCTCTTTCGTAACCTCAGGGCAATGGAGCAAAATATTGTAAATTTGTATAAATATATATTTTTAAAATAAAAACATTAAAATAAAAAAAACTGGCGCGCTTTGCTTCACTCCACGCTGACCTCAAGAAAAATAAAAGCTAGAAGTCGAAACTTTTTTTATCCAAAATAGATATTAAAAAACTCAGATAATCTAATTGCCATTTTTTTGTGTGGAATGATTCAAGCAGGTGAAATTAGAAAAAGAGTTAGTACCAAGAGAAGGCATTTGTCCTTTGATTGCCGCCACGATTAAAAAATATAAAATTTAATACTCCTAAAAGTAATTTTAAAAAGCCAAATAGCCCTGTGAGAGGAATGGCTATGAGTCTAGTGATGCAGGATGTATCATTCATCGATCTTTCGCAGACCAAAAATGCGTTCAAACCGTCACAAACAGAAAAGGCGATTCCTTTAAGAATTCCCATGAATCCACCGAATCAGGGAGCTATCCCTAAAAACACCCATTTATCCAGTTTTCCTCATAATTTTTCGCAGTCCCTCCCTCTGCGAGTACCGAAGTTCCAGAGGTTTTAAGCATTCCATCTGATAGCACTGACTTAGCCAAAAATGCATGTCAGGAATTACTGTCATCACTTGATGAGTAAATAGCTCGAAAAATCCAGGAAGGTTTGCATGCAGGTTTAACGGCAATAAGACGGGAAATCAAGGATGTGCTCCAGTAAGAGACAAGAGCGCGGCAAATAAACTTTCAGCTACCGAAAAGTCAATACACTGAATGAAATATATATGAGTTAAATAATGGTAGTTATGATGTCAAGATCGGTATAGATTCAGCCTTGTCATGAATAATTTTACAAAAAACCCGAATTACTACCAATGTCAACCAAATTTGTATGAAACGGATCATTAAAGGCCAAGCAGATCAACTGAAGGCTTTCAGACGCACGGAATCCGTAGGAAAGGCAGGAGTTTAAGGGACCTCCACAGAATGTTGGCGCGTTGGCATAAGGTCATGGTGGCAGCAAAATCGAAGTGCTAGTCAATCGTCTGTTTCCGGCCAAATTAAAATAGACAAATGGGGACTAGATTTTGATGGCCATAAAAATCATACGTCGGTTGAAGTCTTCGTCTTTCGAGTTGAGCATCTTCAGAGCCTATAAGGATACTCTTGGGCGAAAATCTTGCGTGACTTTCATCTGGTGCTTTCTGGAGAGGCCAAAGAATGGTGTTGGCTCCATATTAAAACCAACAATGCCCCAGACTGGTCTGCCTTACGTCACGCTATGATCCAGCAGTATCGCACGAGTTGGACAAATTTTGAAGTCATGAGAGAGCTAGTGGAGAGAAGACAGTAGCCAGGCGAAAGTATAGATGCGCTTTTTCAATCAATTTGGAAACTCAGGTCCAAATTAGTGTATCCAATGTCAGAATACGAAGTCATCAAAATAATAAAACGGAACTTAAGAGACAACCTTGCGCGAATAATCTATCCAGTAAATGTTCAGTGTCGAGCAGCTACGTGATGAATGTAACGAAATAGAGCGTGTTTTTATAAGCCGTGATATGCGTGCACAACAACTAGCACCACCAAAATACCATCGAAACGTGAATGAGCTCATCCTAGAAAATGGTGACGGTTATTACAATGGCGAAGTTCCTGAAGTTGTCGAAAAAATCACAGAGGCACGAAGACAAGCTATTAGCCAGCAAGGCGAGTTCTGATCTGGTGGAATTACCAACAAGGCCATGCATTCATGGATTGTATGTCTCTTGTTCGCAAAATCTTCTGTTTCAAGTGAGGCTTAGCAAACGTTATTACATCCAAGTGTCCAAAGTGTGGCATGGAAAACTTGAGGAGGAGCATGGCTGCACCGGGAGAGCGACCGATCGGGGAACATGTTGTTTGAGCACATTATGATACATACCATTCAGCCAGAAATTTGTAGAGTAGCTACGTAGCAAATTTTCGGCTGAATGGGGCCAATGCCTGCATTCAGTGGAAAGCTTTAAAAAGGAGTAAGCATGATAAGCTTATCAAAGAGATATAGTGTCGCTAAGTCAACAATATGCAGCATTAACAAGAAAAAAGATTTAATTCTGAAGTGTATGAAAGACATTAAGATCATCAGAGCTGTCAAAAATGGAAAAACGTCTTTACCGGTGGTTTATTCGAATGCGAAATAAAAATTGGCCTGTAAGTGGACTAATACTCAAAGAAAAAGCTAAAGAGTTACACTCAAAACTAAAGGAAAATGAAAGTGGTTTTTTGGCAAGTGATGGATGGTTAAGTGGTTTTAAAAAACGATATGGCATTCGTCTTCTAAAAATAACTGGAGAGAAGCTATCATCGCAGCCTCACTTAGTGGATCCGTTTAAATTAAAACTAAAAGAAAGAATTGAAAAAATGGGACTCTGTAAAGATCAATTGTACAATGCAGATGAGTCTGGCTTATTCTGGAAACCTTTGCCAGATAAAACATACGTTTCAGCAATAACAAAATCTGCTCCAGGCGCAAAGACAGAGAAGCAGCAATTTACTTTCCTGTGTTGCGCAAATTCTTCAGGCGCGCACAGGCTTAAGTTGTTAGTTATAGGAAAGACAAAAAACCCACGCAGCTTCAAAAACTTTACTTGCGCAACCGATTACAAAAGCTTCAAATTGTCTTGGATGACTGCTACAATTTTCATGGTGTGGTTCCACCAGACCTTTGTACCACAGGTAAACATTCTATTTATTCAATTGAAACACAAATGTTTTTAATACTTGGATTTATTTTTAGGTTAATGCTTTTCTGATTTAAAAAACTTGCCATTTAAGGCTCTTCTGTTATTAGATAACGCACCATCTCATTCTAGTGAAAGTGAGCTTAAATCACAATATGAGAATATATTAGCCATTTTCATGCCACCTAATGTAACTCCGCTGATCCAACCTTTAAATCAGAATGCCATCAAAATAATGAAATTATACTACAAAAACAGTCTGCTAGCATCGATTGCAGCAATGGACTCTAATCTAATTGAGTGAACGAAATGCTTGACATTGAAAGAAGCTGTTATTCTCTTAGCAGACTCATGGAAAAGAGTCAGCGCAGAGACTTTAGCTAAATGCTGGGCTAATATTTTAAGTTTCTTAAAAAATGAGTGTTTTGAAGGAAAAGTAGGACTCAGAGCTGAAGCCATTGATAACATCTACAACACTTCTTCTTCAAAGTTTGAATCCTCAGGTTTGTTATAGATTAGATCGAACTTTAATCAAATTACCAGATTCAATTCTAACTGCAGATTGACGATCCGTTATCAATTGTTGAGGAATGGAATAAAGACGATTTGTTATTAAGTCCATCTCAGAACACTGAAGACGATCAGGAAGAAGACGATGATGCCTATGTTGAGGAAGAAAATGTTCAAAGAGTTAGCGCAACTAAAGTTGAAATCTTCAATATGGCTTTGGAATGGTGTGCAAAAGAAGGCGTTGACCAAAGCGATATAAACGTACTTAGACGCCTAAGAGAAAATGCAGTTTTTCAAATGTTGGGAAAAATACAACAGAAAAAGATTACAGATTTTTTTAAAATAAACCTTTTATGTTTAAACGATTTAATGTGTTTTTTTTTATAAGAGCAGTAGTAAGGCAATACGGTAGAAATACAATTTTAGTCATAAAATTTTACATTCTAAAACATGAACGATCTCAAAAACATGAACAATCTCAAAAACATGAACACCCCCGTTTTAATTAGTTCTCTTTTCCAATGTTCACTGTATATAATTTTTTCTGGTTTGTGTTCGATAGCGCAAATTTGGCTTGTTTGAGAGATACCACGCCTCCTCGTCCAATCGTTACCGAACCTCACATGAACACTTTAAAGATGTGGCTTCAGTTTTCCTGAAAATTTTATAAAGATCGGTTCAGCGGTTTTGGAGTCTATACGTGATATAGCCACATACCCACATACATACATCCATTTTTATACATATAGATAGATAGATAAGTCAAAACACAAAGAAGAACAGCAGACGTTGTTCTGCCACAGACCGCCTTACTGCCATGTACGAAAATGTCAAGAAATGCCAAATATGTTCACCATTTTCAGTATAGCTGCCGAAAGTAACAATATGCACTAAATAGCCAAATTTTAGTCTAATACGGTCAAAACCGTGCGAAATGTAGCATTTGTGTAGTTTTGTAAGCGGTAAAAACGCACCCCTTTTTACCGCTTATTAAACCATCTAGTAATCGAAACAAATCGAATGCCCAAACTTTAGCTAAATTTAGCTTAAGCCTGGCACACTTTGCTTCACTAGACGCTGACCGCCCGAAAAGTGAGTTTAGCTAAAGTGGGACTAGCCTATTTTTAGTGCACTTGCCGAGAGTAACCATATGAGCTGAATTACAAAGTTTTTGTCTAAGACGACCCAAACCGTTGAAATAAAACATTTTATGGGTCTGAAAATTTAAAAAGATCGGTTGCGCGGTTTTGGAGTGTATACGTGATATAGCCACATACACACATATCCACATACATACATCCATTTTTATATATATAGATAAATTAAAAACGCTATTTATTATAAAATACAAAACTGTTTTTATAACTTCATATTTTTATTTCAATAATACTTAGAGCTCAGTGTTCCCAAATTTAGGGAGAAAAAAAAGTGGAATGGGATATTTTGGGGGTTTTTATTTAGATACTTTGATAATCTTACGTATTGGATTATCCAATTTACTGCGAAGTTTTTGAATTTACTGCGATTTTGCTATGCATTTAACCGAAGAAACCAATTTTTTTGTAAATATTAAATCATTTATAATTAAAGATGATAAAATGTTAATTTATCTTTTTTTTTTATTTTTTGGGGGGATTTCCAAGTAATTGTAGCGATTTTAAGGGTTTTTGACTAAAGCTTTAGGGATAAATATTTTTGGGAGTTGGTAACACTGTTAGAGCTTTAAACAAAAAATACTGACTTTGGAAATTTTTTGGAACATTTCAAGAATAGACCCACCTCTTATTTTTAATTTTTTTTGCGGAATATATTGAATTTGACTTGCTAAATCCAAATCACAAAATTTCAGGGCACTCGCATTTGGTGTAGGAGTTAAAGCCCTCTAAAGTTGAAAAAAATACCTAGAAATGTAGCTAATTTTTCAGTTTTCCAACAAAACTAAGCTTAATGGAGATGAAAGATATAATACAAAAATTATATCCAAAAATATATGCATAGATTTTTATATTTGATACCTCGTTAAATATATACTCGCATTAACTTTGTTTTGATAGCCCATAAGCTTAGTTTTGTTGGAAAACTGGAAAAACATCTAGATTTTTAGGCCTTTTTTTTGAACTTTGGAGGCCTATTATTTTCTAAATCAAGTGCGAGGGGCCTAACATTTTTTCAGATTTGGATTAAGGAAGCCAAATAATCCATAAAAAATATATTAAAAAAAAGTTTCACTTGATACCACTTTTCTTATACTCAATCTACCACTATTTAAAATTTTCAAGTGACAACTTTGGTGATAGCTGCATTTTCATAGTAACAGATTATGTGCGGTAAATTTGATGATAAATTGTGTCTTTTAACCCACAATTCTTTTTTGTTCTGCCTTTTGTTTTTAGAGCGATAATTTTGATAATAAATATATAAGTTTCCGCCAATTAGAAAAATCTTACTTGTTGTCGTGGCGAATAATAAGGTAGGGTAAGTATCCAAGTAACATTGTTGGAGCAACTAGGTGCGAGTGAGCTCTAAAAGTGTTCTATAGACAAGCGCGTCGGAAGCGAATTTCATCTGGGGGGGCAGTACAAATGGGGGGGCAGTACAAATGGTGGTGCAAAAAAAGTTCACCAAAATTTCTTCACATGAAACATGAAGAAGAGAGAAAGAAGAGGAAAATATATAATACAAAAATATTATCGTTGTAAAAAAACTGATATTTTGAATAACTTTTCCTTTTAAATTGTTTATCTAGCTAAAAAAGTGCGGGGGCAACTGCCCCCTTTCCCCCCGCTTCCGACGCCAATGTCTATAGATGTATAATATGTAGTTAAAGCTTTACCGCAGCTTTGCTTGCTGCTAGTTGCATTTAATTTTAAAGAAAATGCTCGATATATGATTTTACCATTTTGAGCTCTAATACTTAACACAGCTCTGTTAAGGATTTTAAAAAATCTGCAAAAGAGCAGAACTCGAAAATTTACTACTTGCTCTGTAAAGGCTTTTTTAAAGTAATAACCATAACAATAGAGCTGTTTTGAATCCGGTAGATTCAGTATAATGTTTCCTTTAATATGTATTTTTGTATTGCATTTTTAAAGCTAATAGATGTAAAATTTTGTAAATTAATGCAATAAATTTTTTGGGAATAACAAGTGATTAAAAAATCTGATAAAGAGCTTCTTTGAAAAAAATGGCGATCTTATTAAAAATAGAATATTCAATATCTTGATAGTTGCAGAAAGCTAACTATTATAGTTTACAATAAAACAAAACAAAATTGATGATTTTTATGATACTTATATTTAATAATAAAGTATTTAAATAATTTTTAGTTGATTTTAAAGAATATTAATAATTTTCGAACTATTTTTATATAATAAACACTTCTTAATTTTAATTATTTATTAAACCCGTCGTAGTTTTTCGAAGTACTACATTCACGTTTCCGATAAATTCAAAAGCTCACCGAAACTCGCAGCATGTAACATATACACGAACATATTTTTAGTCTGATATAATAATCATCTTATTTCTTCAATTTATTTGTCATTCTAATCATCACAAACACTTGTCAAATCTTATATATTTATTGAGTTTATTTTTAACACATGCATACTTAAACGAATAAGAAAAAATAGCTTTGAAAGAACTCTTATTTGGGTTTTACAGGGACTCTTTTAAAAGTATACAGCTACTTCTACTCTTCATATGAAGCAAAAATAGTGCTTTTAAACAACGAGTATAAATTATACCAAGAGAATGCTTCATCCAGCGTTCCAACTTCTTTCCAGACTATCAGCCATCCACCGACAGAAAAACCAAAACAATGACAACCAACGAGTTTTTGTACTCGTTATTGACGCTCAGCAATGAGAACAGATTACCAATCTATTCTCATTGCTGTGAGTAAGAAGAAGTAAACATGAAAATGAATACGACAAGTAACGAAAGAAGAAGAAAACAATATTATAAGTATGTATGTGAATGAAAATGTAACTTCTATTTGCCACAACTATTACAGCTTATTTTTTTGTGTTATTTTTTGGGATCTTCTTGTGTTTGACGAATTGATGTTGTTTCTAGCTGGACATTGTTGTTGCGATTTTATTCTAGCTACATTTTGGTTGCATCTGCAAATAATAATTTTTTCATTAGCCGAATAAAAAGACGGAATTCTGATTCGGCTAACGAAATACTTATTCTTTGGATAAGGAGTTGCAAATATGTTTTTTTTTATGAACAGAAGAAAATTGGTGTTACCCATTTGCTTTAATGTTGTTGAAATTGTTTTTATGTAGGTATTTTATTAAAAGAAACCAAAGTTGGAAGCAGTCATGATTTTATTTTAAGAAATTTATTTAAGAATATGATTTCATTTTTTATTAAAATGTCAATTTTATATATACATAGAATAGAATAGTATAGATATATATTAATATTATATTCATTATTATATACACATATACTTCTAATTTTATTAGTATTCTTATTAGGTTATATTAAACCACCAACAAAAATATACATACCTGCCCAATCAGAAAACCCTGCAAGCATAATCAAAAGTATATTTTGATTCAATTGAAATATATTTAAGAATTCCATTTCGTTATATTAAGACATTTATTTCAGATAGATTTTATGTTGAAATGTATATAACTAATCCGAGTAAAACAATTTTATTTGGAACATTTTATTTTTATATTTTTATATTCTTTGTTTATCACTTAATTAAAATGCAATGATAAAATTTTTAACATTTATTAGAATAATTTTGTACAAATGTAATATTGTGACGAAATTTGTTTTGAGCATTTTTATCATGCATTTCTTAATTGGTTGGTTTTAAACATTTGAAACATTTTAAAATAAACAGTTTTAAACATTTTAAGGCAGTATATATAATATATAAGATATAATTGACGATTTGAATCATTTCATATATATTACTATTGAGTAAAATTTCATATGAGTATAATTTATATAATTGTATAATAGCATATATTGAAACGATGTTATTTTTTTATTAAATATTTACAACATATTAGTTTATTTTATTAAGTTGAAGGTATTTATTTAATACAATATGTGACTATTGTATTATGTACATGCTTTTATTGGGTAAATTTTGATTACCTTTGTTTGGTTTTTAAAGAATTATTAAAGCACAAGAGGTTTACATATTTTCATGTTTTTGTTCAATGTAAAAAATGAACATTTCTGTATTTTATTACTATGTTTAGACGTCAGTTATATGTAAATGCAGACGTATTAACCTCGTATATGATTATTGCCATTTTTTTAAAAGTTTGAAGAATACGATACTTTTGCATCATAAGGAGAATTAAATGGCAAGTTTCATAGTTCCGTATGGTTGATCAATGGATTTAATTGTTGCGATAAATGCCAATTTTCACAGTTCTGTAAGCTTGATCAATGAATTTAATTATTGCGATATCAAGACTTTGGGACACAAATTTATTTAAGCATCCTTCAATATAGAAACATTTAATTGCACCGAAAAATGTAAGATTTTATTGTTTAATTAGAAATCATTAAGCTTTTAAGTAAAACGTATGCATAAAAACATGCGATCCATCAATGTTGTAATTATTACCCTAAACCATGACAGCCTTGGTTGGTGATCTCTTGAGCCTGACATAAAATTTTGAATACTTGGAAGATTAAACCAATTCCATCGCAACTCTGTTGCATTACGGAAACGTCCGTAAAATAAGTTCAATTCCTATCTTCAAGAATTTTGTCAATTTGTTCCTTAACACATTTTTTTAAATGTCTCAACAATAATTACAAAAATGATGATAATTTTATGTTAGAATGTACCTTAAGCCATCCATTACCTACAGTGGGTCAGTTTTCGTTCGGTATGGCATTAGAGCGAAAATTATCAATAAAACAAAACGCACCAAAAACTATAGTAACAGTCGGAACATTTAAAAAAATCATGAGATGAAGTCTTTTACAGTTGCGCAAAACATTTTTCTATTTACAAATACTTTTTTGAGAAATCAATAGTTTAACTAAAAACGCGAACTAAAAAAAGTTGCATACAGCATACTTCTTATTCTAACAGTCGTTGCATTTTTTTTTTATTTTTACTTTCTCTGTTATCTGCCTTTCTCTTAAACTCTTCAGAAACTATTTTTTCTTTTAACCACCTCACATTTTTTCTTATCAAAACCTTGATGAGGTGGTCAAGAATAATCAGTCGATGCTCATAACATGTTTGTGTTTTATCAAACCACAAAGGGTTTGTTATGTTTGTTTGCTGTATGCAACTTTCTATAATTCGCTGTTTTAAGTTTGCTTCGTGACAAATTTTTTCAAATAGGTATTTGTAAATAGAAAAATGTTGTGAGCAAATATTAAAGAATTCATCTGATGGATTTTTTAAAAGAAGCCAAGTGTCACTATAATTTTTCAACAAGCAAAATCATTGAATTTAGGGTATATTTGAACCCATTGATGCATTGCACCTTATTAACTTTGTTTTGTGGAAGCTGAAGAGCTAGCAAATCTTTTCGGATGATGCCGAAGATTAAGGATAAGCACATATATCCAAAACTTTTCCAAAAAATGCAAGTAAGAACTGCAGTTCAAACACTTAGCAATTCAGTTGCTGTCTGCATTCGCCATTGTATTGATACAGACCTGTATCAAAAACAAGAAAACAAGGCGAATGCAGAAGCAACAATGCATTATGTGTTGAACTGCAACAATGTGTTCGATTATTGTGATAGCAAAAACTTCAAGGACCCCAATTTTAAGAAGCGACCTGTGTTTAGAAATTGCAACAAAATTGCCCTTATAAAGGAATCTATTGGCTTCTTGGAAACTCTTCAGCTTCCACAAAACAAAGTTAATAAGGTGCAATGCATCAATGGGTTCAAATATAAACTAAATTCAATGATTTTGCTTGTTGATGATCTCTTCGATGACCCCAACGTAATATTTGTTATGCTTGGTAGGTTGAACAAGGACTCTTTAGAGAATTTCTTCTCAGTCCTGAGATCGCAACTGGGGAGCAACACGGAACCATCAGTGAGAGAAGTGCAATACCTTTCTGCACGGATAATGTCCATGAAATTCCTGACCCATAATTTTCAGAGTCACAGCAAAAATTGCGAAAATGACGATGATTTAATGCTAGAATGGAACTTTAACCCATCCGATGAAGACGCAAACACCAGTCCAAATTGTCCGTCCGAAAAAATTAATACAATAACAGTGGAAGAGTTTGAAGAGTCCAGTATGAACATACCACCCTTAACTCCTTTGGAAATTTCAGTGGGTAGATATTTTGTAGGATATGGATTGAAGGCAAAATTTGGAAATAAAATAAAATGCGACGCTTGTCAAGAAAATCTCTTCAAGATGGAAAGTTATTCTTTTGACTCGGAGACTTTTCTTGAAAAGAAAAATTATAGTGACACTTGGCTTCTTTTAAAAAATCCATCAGATGAATTCTTTAACATTTGCTCACAACATTTTTCTATTTACAAATACCTATTTGAAAAAATTTGTCACGAAGCAAACTTAAAACAGCGAATTATAGAAAGTTGCATACAGCAAACAAACATAAACCCTTTGTGGTTTGATAAAACACAAACATGTTATGAGCATCGACTGATTATTCTTGACCACCTCATCAAGGTTTTGATAAGAAAAAATGTGAGGTGGTTAAAAGAAAAAATAGTTTCTGAAGAGTTTAAGAGAAAGGCAGATAACAGAGAAAGTAAAAATAAAAAAAAATGCAACGACTGTTAGAATAAGAAGTATGCTGTATGCAACTTTTTTTAGTTCGCGTTTTTAGTTAAACTATTGATTTCTCAAAAAAGTATTTGTAAATAGAAAAATGTTTTGCGCAACTGTAAAAGACTTCATCTCATGATTTTTTTAAATGTTCCGACTGTTACTATAGTTTTTGGTGCGTTTTGCTTTATTGATAATTTTCGCTCTAATGCCATACCGAACGAAAACTGACCCACTGTAGGTAATGGATGGCTTAAGGTACATTCTAACATAAAATTATCATCATTTTTGTAATTATTGTTGAGACATTTAAAAAAAATGTGTTAAGGAACAAATTGACAAAATTCTTGAAGATAGGAATTGAACTTATTTTACGGACGTTTCCGTAATGCAACAGAGTTGCGATGGAATTGGTTTAATCTTCCAAGTATTCAAAATTTTATGTCAGGCTCAAGAGATCACCAACCAAGGCTGTCATGGTTTAGGGTAATAATTACAACATTGATGGATCGCATGTTTTTATGCATACGTTTTACTTAAAAGCTTAATGATTTCTAATTAAACAATAAAATCTTACATTTTTCGGTGCAATTAAATGTTTCTATATTGAAGGATGCTTAAATAAATTTGTGTCCCAAAGTCTTGATATCGCAATAATTAAATTCATTGATCAAGCTTACAGAACTGTGAAAATTGGCATTTATCGCAACAATTAAATCCATTGATCAACCATACGGAACTATGAAACTTGCCATTTAATTCTCCTTATGATGCAAAAGTATCGTATTCTTCAAACTTTTAAAAAAATGGCAATAATCATATACGAGGTTAATACGTCTGCATTTACATATAACTGACGTCTAAACATAGTAATAAAATACAGAAATGTTCATTTTTTACATTGAACAAAAACATGAAAATATGTAAACCTCTTGTGCTTTAATAATTCTTTAAAAACCAAACAAAGGTAATCAAAATTTACCCAATAAAAGCATGTACATAATACAATAGTCACATATTGTATTAAATAAATACCTTCAACTTAATAAAATAAACTAATATGTTGTAAATATTTAATAAAAAAATAACATCGTTTCAATATATGCTATTATACAATTATATAAATTATACTCATATGAAATTTTACTCAATAGTAATATATATGAAATGATTCAAATCGTCAATTATATCTTATATATTATATATACTGCCTTAAAATGTTTAAAACTGTTTATTTTAAAATGTTTCAAATGTTTAAAACCAACCAATTAAGAAATGCATGATAAAAATGCTCAAAACAAATTTCGTCACAATATAACATTTGTACAAAATTATTCTAATAAATGTTAAAAATTTTATCATTGCATTTTAATTAAGTGATAAACAAAGAATATAAAAATATAAAAATATAAAAAATAAAATGTTCCAAATAAAATTGTTTTACTCGGATTAGTTATATACATTTCAACATAAAATCTATCTGAAATAAATGTCTTAATATAACGAAATGGAATTCTTAAATATATTTCAATTGAATCAAAATATACTTTTGATTATGCTTGCAGGGTTTTCTGATTGGGCAGGTATGTATATTTTTGTTGGTGGTTTAATATAACCTAATAAGAATACTAATAAAATTAGAAGTATATGTGTATATAATAATGAATATAATATTAATATATATCTATACTATTCTATTCTATGTATATATAAAATTGACATTTTAATAAAAAATGAAATCATATTCTTAAATAAATTTCTTAAAATAAAATCATGACTGCTTCCAACTTTGGTTTCTTTTAATAAAATACCTACATAAAAACAATTTCAACAACATTAAAGCAAATGGGTAACACCAATTTTCTTCTGTTCATAAAAAAAAACATATTTGCAACTCCTTATCCAAAGAATAAGTATTTCGTTAGCCGAATCAGAATTCCGTCTTTTTATTCGGCTAATGAAAAAATTATTATTTGCAGATGCAACCAAAATGTAGCTAGAATAAAATCGCAACAACAATGTCCAGCTAGAAACAACATCAATTCGTCAAACACAAGAAGATCCCAAAAAATAACACAAAAAAATAAGCTGTAATAGTTGTGGCAAATAGAAGTTACATTTTCATTCACATACATACTTATAATATTGTTTTCTTCTTCTTTCGTTACTTGTCGTATTCATTTTCATGTTTACTTCTTCTTATTCACAGCAATGAGAATAGATTGGTAATCTGTTCTCATTGCTGAGCGTCAATAACGAGTACAAAAACTCGTTGGTTGTCATTGTTTTGGTTTTTCTGTCGGTGGATGGCTGATAGTCTGGAAAGAAGTTGGAACGCTGGATGAAGCATTCTCTTGGTATAATTTATACTCGTTGCAACAATGTCCAGCTAGAAACAACATCAATTCGTCAAACACAAGAAGATCCCAAAAAATAACACAAAAAAATAAGCTGTAATAGTTGTGGCAAATAGAAGTTACATTTTCATTCACATACATACTTATAATATTGTTTTCTTCTTCTTTCGTTACTTGTCGTATTCATTTTCATGTTTACTTCTTCTTATTCACAGCAATGAGAATAGATTGGTAATCTGTTCTCATTGCTGAGCGTCAATAACGAGTACAAAAACTCGTTGGTTGTCATTGTTTTGGTTTTTCTGTCGGTGGATGGCTGATAGTCTGGAAAGAAGTTGGAACGCTGGATGAAGCATTCTCTTGGTATAATTTATACTCGTTGTTTGAAATTTAAAAAACTCCAGGCCAGAGTTTTGGTCAGGCGGTGGACATGATACAACGGATTTGGGGGGAGAATTAAGTAAAGCTGAATTTGTAATTAGTGTGGGCAGTTCAGGTATACTTTTTTCTTATGGATAAAACATGGGTGGCAGAGAGAGATGCCAGATCACACGCATGTGAGTCAGAGATGCAAACCTTGTTATACTTTTACCCATGGTAGAAGAATAGAGGTAGTCGCACGGCTGAGAACGAACTACCATAACTGTCAAAAGGCAACTGATGGCTAATACAAAATCTTCAGCCGATGAGAATGCGATGAGAAAGGAAAAATTAAAAAGAATCTGTCATGGCTGAAACTATTTTGCTTTTGGCCATGTTCCATCGTTGTCTTCTAGGCTCGTCAGCTGGAACACCGAGTTTTCGTGTTTTTGGCACAACATGCACTTCATTTTGATTAAAAAAAAATAAGTAATTCACTTTTAATCAAGTTTTTAAACACAACACAAAACAGTCTAAAAAACTGGTTTTAACAATTTTGGTAGTAGTGTCAAAGAGATCACGATTAGCCGTGCGACTACCTCTATTATTCTACTATGCTTTTACCTACCATTAGAACAAATGTAATAAGTTTTATATGAATTTTTTAAGGGGAAATAACACGAAACGTGTTAGCGCTCGTGTTATATAACACGTTATCTAACAGTTACGTGTCTAGCTGGGTGGTTTGAAGTTTGTTAAGTAGATGCATATCTGCATGGTCGTCTGCAGGGGTAAAAGGGGTACTTCCCCCTAGACAGTTTACATTTTTTATATATCCTAAGATAATTTTTTATATATATAAGAGAGAAGCAAAAAACTTTCTAAATTGTAAGTTGCGCTTAAACTCAGGGCTTTGAGAACTTTATTAATAAAAATGGTAGTCAGCTAAGTGATTGACTCTATACAGAGTTGTTGTTGTTGTCTTCTTAAAAACTTACTTGATCTAAAGTTCGCAATTAAATTCATGTAATAACTTAATAGATTACAAAATTAATTAAACTTCGTTTTAATTGTAGAAGAGTAAAATTTTGAGAAACATGTATTTTGATAAGGTGCATCATAATCAATCAAAAAGTCGTTTTTGAAGACTGCCCGTGTACACTTTAAAACTCACAGTTACAAAATATTGCCCCTGAACACATTGACAACGACAAGCGACGAGCGCGAAATGTCACATACTTTACATGTTTATCTTATGGGAAGAATTCTTGAAGACTTTTGCGACGACATTGTAGCGTGGCATCGAATGCCGTTGTCGTTGGCTTAAATCTAATTCTAATTTGACACGCGACAAAGGGAAATTGCTTCCATTGTTTACATTTGTCATGTTTTCGTGTTACAAATGTTACAAATTAAATTTATAGAACTACGTACATATATTAAATGAACACAAATTCATAAAAATAACACTGTGTGTTGCGGCAGCAACTTTGAGACGTCCAGAATATGACGAAAACGCATTTAATTTTTTGGATATCAATATTTATTGAACAAACTGTTGCGCAATTGTTGAATGTATGTGTGGTTTTATTATCTACATATATGGTTTTATTATAAAATTATATGAATTTACTTAAAATATCGACAATTGACAATAATTTAGAAACTTACTTATTCTTTCTCGTCTCTTTTCAACTGACAAATTTTCTTTTTAGTTTGAAATACGTACAAAGATTCAGTGTTGCACAAAGTCAAAATATCAGTGTTTACAAATATAAAAAAAGGAATTTTCAAAGTAATAAAATTAATTTTAAATAATGGAGTTATCCAACATCCCACCGGCCGTGAATCGAAGCATCTAAGTCGAAGATTCACCAAAATACGTCACTGAACTCACATCGATGATTCATCCGTAACGTCGAGCACAGCTAATTTTGAAGCCGGCCTTGCCAACGCACCATTTGCAGTTTTAACAATGGTTGAACGGACTTGGCCATCTTGTGCCGCAATCACTTGAATTATCCTGCCACGCTTCCACTCGCCCCTGCTCTTGTTATCGTCACAAATGATAACAACGTCACCAACTTTTATTGCCTCAACTCTCTGATGCCACTTAACTCATCGTGTAAGTGTTGGCAAATATTCTAGCACCCATCTCTTTCAAAAGGTTTGTTTCATTTGTTGTAAAATGTGTTATTGTTTACGAAGACATGTCTTTTGGTCAACAGCCGGCGTTTGTACATACTTAGGACACCCCAGCAGAAAGTGGTTCGGTGTCAATGGTTCAGCCTCCAAGTTTTCGATCGGCAAATGAGTAAGAGGTCGCGAATTGACTAAATTTTCGACTTCAATCAATAGACTTTGGAGCGTTTCAAATTGTGGAGTCCTCTCCTTCAATGTAAATTTTAAGACACTCTTGACGCACCTGACCATACGTTCCCAAACTCCTCCTGCTTCTGGATTCGCCGGTGTATTAAAGACCCATTCAATGCCTCGCCGCGAATACTCTTCACCTAGCCCATTCTCGACGACAATCCAATACTCTTTTGATGCTCCAACAAAATTTGTATTCCGGTCGCTTCTCAAGCGTACTGGAACACCTCGGCGGTTTACAAAATTTCGTAAACACAATATCGCAGCATCCGATGAAAGTTCCCGAGCCAGCTCCAAATGTATCGCTCGGACCGTTAGACAAGTAAAAATTGCTGCCTATTTTTTCTCCTTACGTCGCCCAATAGCTACATATATAGGGCCAAAAAAATCAAATCCATTGTAAGAAAATGGTCTTACATACGGCGATAATCGGTCGATCGGCAATTGCCCCATTAACGGCGGATTTAGAGCGGCACACAAATTTTTACAAAGCTGGCATTTAACTTTTGCTGTCTTGACCAATCGACGAACATCCGGAATCCAGAACTTGCTACGAATCGCACAAATGCTTGTTTCTTGATTCTGATGATGAAACAACTTATGATAATAACGTATGATTAGACTAGTAAGTGCGTGCTGCTTAGGTAATATAATAAGCCTTTTTGTATTTAAAGGTACACATGACGCGTAGTCAATATGACCTCCTAGTCTTACCAGCTTACATTCATCGTATACTGGTGTCAATTTATATATTGAAGTAGTTTTTGCCACTGGCCGGCCCGATGATAGCAAATGTATTTCATTAAAAAATGTAGCTTCTTGTACCAAACGGCAAATAAGTATTTCGGCGGACTTGATCCCTTGCGCAGAGTTCAGCACGTCTTCACGTACTAATTTTGCATTTTTTGATTTTATCTTTTTATCTTTAAGGCGCTTGAGTTTATCAACTGCTTTTCTTACACAGCATACAATTTTTAGTAATTTATAATAATTTGAGTATCTTTCTATTTCAAAAATTGGATTACTATAGTCAGCATCAAATTTAAAAATATCTTTTGTACGCTTTTCAACTTTCACATCGTTTTCTTTTAAGTCCTTCGGCAGCTTTCGCCATTCTTCTGGCGGCAGTTTTAAAAATTGTGGACCAGATATCCATCTGGATGTGGTAACATTTTCGATGACTGCGCTCGGCCGTGTGGCCTCATCAGCAGGGTTTAAAACACCCGGAACCCATTTCCATTGATTTGCTTCAGAGGAATCGAGGACTTCGGCAATGCGATGAGCTACAAATTGTTTGTATCGGCGGCTGTTGGATTTTATCCAATGGATCACCGTTTTTGAGTCCGACCAAAACGTCATATTTGAAAGCTTTATTTTATGGCTATCAACAACTCCGTTTTTAAGACGCACACCTAAAACAGCCGCCTGTAGCTTTAGACGGGGGATGGAAAGTATCTTAATCGGGCTACATCTCGATTTTCCCGCGACGAAAACTATGTCAACCTTATCTTGGCTGCTGATCTTCCAATAACAAACAGCGGAAAATGCAACTTCAGTTGCGTCAACAAATGTGTGCAACTCAATATTGGCGATCGGGCTAGTAAAGTTAATGTGATAACACCTTGGAATTCTTAAATCTTTTAATTTATATAATTCTTTATACCAGGAATACACGGTACACATCCACCGAAATCGGCTTATTCCGACCTACATTGGTTCTCCATAATTGTTGTAGCAAAACTTTAGAATTTATGATGACATTGGCGACGAACCCAAAAGGGTCGAAAACTGACATTGTAAGACTTAAAACCTCACTTTTTGTCCGCCAAGACTGCTTCTGGTACTCGTACAAATTTGAGATCGAAGAAAAATTCGTCCTTTTCGGAATCCCAATGCATACCCAATATTTTTTCAGAGGCTGACGTATCATGGCAGATATTTGTTATTGTTGATCTCTTTGATGACGCAGGAATAGCATTTATTATGGCTGATGAATTAGATACTATTCCTCGCAGTTCAAATGCGGCACTCTGATGAATTGAAATTACATCTTTCGTATCGCGAATCGCTTCTTCAGTCGTATTGAAACTATCCACAGAATCGTCTACGTAATGATAATCAGTTATGGCCACGGCTGCGCGAGGATGCGTAGTCCTATATTGCGAGGTATTTAGATTTTTAATATATTGTGCTGAGCACGGCGAGCAAGCAGATCCAAAAATCATTGCTTTCATTACATATATTTCTGGTGGCTGTGAAGTGTCCCAAAACATCACGCCACAAAAATCTTTGGGCATTTTGATCCTCCGGGCGAATATTTATACGGTGAAACATTTCACGGATATCACCGCATATACCCACTTGCGCTTGACGAAAATTGAATAAAATCATTGTTAATGACTTTGGCTGATAGGCATCTAGACTTTGGTAAGCATTGAATTCAACGACATTTCATTTGACTGTGCTGTGGCATCAAAAACGAGCATTAGCTTACCGCCTTTGTTGATATTGCATACAGCAAAATGTGGCAAATACCATGTATGATTGTCAACTTTATTAGCTTCTGTAAAAGATGATTTGCGGGCGTACGATTTTGAAATATATTCATTAATTTTACTTTTATACCAATTTGCACACTAGTCTTTTTGGACATTTTCTTCCCCTCTAGTTCAAGCCTTTTCAGGGCCATAGTATAGCTCTCCCGAAATTGAACATCACCGTTTTTCCACAAAAGTCCTGTTTCATATTGCTCTTCAATTTTTTTTGTGGCTTCTTTTAAAATTTTTTCAGAATTTTTGTCTTCTTCAGATAAGACGGGTCCCACAACTTTTGTGCCAAAACCTTCCGTGGTATAAAATTCTGCGACTTGCTTTTGCAATTCTTCCATAATGTTAGCATTTTCTAAATCAACATGATAAACAGCAGCGTCTGAATTGCTACATTCATTAGAACCAAATAAGGTCCACTCTAATTTTGTTTTATGAGCGGCAAAACCTTTATCGAAATTTAAAATCTCAATAGGGTGCACTAAATTTGTATGTGGTACACCTATTAACAGCTGTGGCACAGCAGCAGAATAATCATGAATAAAAATATCTTTGAGTTAACTATTAGTTCTTTGAAATTCATGTAAATTCAAAGTTTGTGGCGGCAAAAACAAAATTTTTTGTTGTACGAACGTTTTCCATGTGCAATTTCGGTGCATTTTTATAGCAACCAGAAATCTCTAAGGCGACATGTTGAGATATTTCACTTGTAGTTTTATTCCCTGTCCACCTGAGCGACAACAAATTTGAAGCACCCTCGAGGCCAATTACCTCGGCTACACTTTCTTCTAATAATGAAATTTTTGCGCCATCGTCAATAAACGCAATAACTTGGCATGATCCTTTTGATCCTCTCAACTCTACGGGCAAATATTTAAATAATGTTTTCATGTTGGGCTCCCTCTCTAAAATCGTGTTCATTGTTACACTCTTTGCACCGTCAGATGAAACCAAATGCACAGAATTTGTATTCTCGTTATTTTGAGCATTATTTTGGCTATGCTCATGTAAAAGGCGATTGTGCGATTTTTTGCATGAAGAAATGCCACAATCCTTTCTATATCGGCAACTGAGCACATTGTGCCCCAGAGCGCAGGCAGCAAAAACACAAACGATTATTTTTAACTGTGCTCCATCGTTGAGCTACAGTAGCTTCTTTAAACTTTGCACATTGATAAAGTGCATGCTCTTTTTTGCAAACAATGCATTCAATTTTTGAGCCACTAGGCGTACCGTCAGTAGCGACGGTAAATATCCTACTAAAATTCTTTTCTTTTTTGTTGTTCGAATTAACTTGCAAAGGCAGCGGGATAGATTCGGTGGCCATAGAAATATAAGTAGCTACTTGTTGCAGCCAACCACTAAAAATACGGACGGTGGGGTTCTGTGGATAAATAGAAATTGTATGTTTGACCCATTCTTATTTCTTATTAAAGGGCAATTTATTAATTAATTCGTCAAACAATGTTGGGTTTGACAAATGTGGAGCAGCGCCAGCTTTTCTAAAAAGGCTGCAAGATTAAACACCATTATGCTAAAATTTACTATTTCGCTAATCTTTGAATATGAAATGGCTGGGAATGCGCGTACCTTAGCTATTTGGCTTCTGATTAAGATGTCTGGACGACAAAAACGAAATTCCAGAGTGCGCATTATTGCACCCACACTGCTAGGGTGTATCAAAAAGCCTCGACTTGCTGCTTGGCAACTCCACGCAGCGAATTCTGCAGTCGAGTGAGATTCTCCAAATCTGAATACGAATGGGCGGCAGTAGTTTCTTTGAATGCAACAAAAAACATTGGCCAATGTTCTGGCTGGCCATCAAAGTTAGGCAAATCCTGAAGTTTTCGAACAGGCAAATTGTACGGCATGACAGACGGTAAAAATGTACTTGATTGTGTCCTGTCTTGTTGATTTAAATTAATTTGTGGCAAACTGAATGGTGTATTTGTAACAGCATACGGCGACATGTATGATACGGTTGGGCAGGGGGTGGCATTGCTGGCGGCGGTGCTAACGAACGTATGGGTATTGATTGCGTTAGGGTCTGTTTGGGCCAATGGCGGCAGTATTGGCAGTATTTATGGCGACGTTATTAAATTGGTTAATGGCAGCGTTGCTGTTTGCAATAGTAGGATAAAAAAAGCGTGTAATTACTTGAGGCGTCAACGAATACAATGGTGAGCACGCGTTGGAACTGTTGTTAACTTCAGCTAAGTTGTTGGCGACAGATGCATGATTGAAGATGTCGGCGGTGGTGGTGGAATTAAAATTGGCAGTGGCGACGTTACTGCAGGAGGTGGCAGAATTGAAAGTGGCAGCGGCGGTGGTGAAGTTATCAATAACAGCAGAGTTGTTGCTGCAGGCGGCGATAGAGCTACTAATAGCGGTGGCATTGTTGTTCTGGCTAGCCAACAAATTTTGTGCCACCAATTGTTCGAGTTTAAAGCGCTCTTTTTCGGAAGAGTCCAAACGGAGGCACAAACTTTGGAACTCTTTGCGCAACTCAACAAATTCAGCACTTATGGTAGGCTTGGTTGTGGTGTTGAGCTCGTTTTCCGACTAATGGTCGCTTTCAGATCCCTCTATGGTCGCAGACGAGTTACTCGACATGTTGCAAGAATAATCTTGTAAGGCTTTTGGCGGTACTCCTTTGTTCGCTTCTGCGGGGCATCAGTTCGAGAACTTTCTCCAATAAGAAAATGGCGGCGGGCAATTCCAGTGAAAAAATATTTAAGTAAATAAATTTACTTAAAATATCGACAGTTGACAAAAATGTAGAAACTTACTTATTCTTTCTCGTCTCTTTTCAACTGACAAATTTTATTTTTAGTTTGAAATACGTACAAAGAATCAGTGTTGCACAAAGTCAAAATATCAGTGTTTACAAATATAAAAAAAGAGAATTTTCAAAATAATAAAATTAATTAAAGTTTTTTCTAAATGACCTCTATATTTATTATGTTGACTTTATATGATTTAAATACAAATTCTAAATGTTTGATAGTTTAAATCATACTTGATTTTAAATACAAATTCTAGTTGTTTGATAGTTTAAAATCGTTTATTGAGCTTAAGGTCAATGTTAGAACAATTAATTGTTCTAACAAATTTTTCCAAAGAAACAACAACAACAACAAAGTTTTTTCAATATGAAAAGGAAAAAATCACTAGCTTTGATTTTATTGTACAATTTCTGCTCTGCTAAAAGCGTCATCAGAAATCTTTGTGATTACCCGTGCAAGCGCGCGCTAACGCACTGCACCATCGGGGCGATGAGATTTGAAGCGTCAATTTCTCATTTTTTCCTCAATTTCATAATGTCACATTTGTTGTTGTATTTCTGTTTTACTTTAGTTTCTATGCTTATGTTATTATATGTAGTCCAACAGCCTGCTGGAAGTCTGCACTAACAAAGCATGTTTACTGAAGTTGTTTTTAGAATTTTTGCTGATTTTGTTTTCAGCTGTTTCCGTTTGGTCGAGCTCTACCATTTGATGAAAGTTTTTTCTAAATGACCTCTATATTTATTATGTTGACTTTATATGATTTAAATGTTTGATAGTTTAAATCATACTTGATTTTAAATACAAATTCTAGTTGTTTGATAGTTTAAAATCGTTTATTGAGCTTAAGGTCAAAGTTAGATTTTAAACTATCAAACAACTAGAATTTGTATTTAAAATCAAGTATGATTTAAACTATCAAACATTTAGAATTTGTATTTAAATCATATAAAGTCAACATAATAAAATTAATTTTAAATAATGGAGTTATCCAACACTGTGCATCGGTCATGTTTTTTCAAACAAGCTAAGGACATATATTTCAGCATAATTAAAGGACGCTTAATTTAATGGCGTCTACTGGTTTTTAATCCTTCGGCCCGTTTTCGAGAAATTAAAGGTTCAAGGTCAAGAAAATGTTGATGCAGTTTTTGTTAGAAAAACTTTTTTATCATGAACTTTATCGACTTCCTGTCCATAAACGAAATATTAAAAATTACCTGGAGCATAATTTCTTAAAACAGATTAACCCTCGAAACCCAACTCGTATGGTCCAAATTGACCTCATAAATCAAAAAAGACCTTTTTTCGTATAAAAGCTTTGTTCAAACAAAACCCAGTAAGCTTCTTGATGAAAAAATATTCCGCTGATATAGTGGCGCTAAAATTGGCTAAAACCAAATAAACCAACCTGTTGTGTCCCTAAAATGACCTGAAAGGTATTAAAACTAAGTTTTGTATACATATTTTTTTCTGATATATATTCATCTGTTTCTTCTGCTTCTTCATGTAAATTCTAACAAATTTCTCCTAAGAGATCATCTATTTTTTTACCACTGTAACAGTGATCGAGTCTCGCCCAGATTCGTCTGGGGATTGTTGTTCTAATTTTTCAGCCTGGCAATGCAGGCAATGAATTTTAATACAGTTAAAGTGTAGAAAGCGGTAAGCATTCTGTCTATGTGCAAGCGCCAATCACCAGATTGATGAATTTCTAGAACATTATTAATTACCACTTTGAACAATCCCCAGAGGAATTTGATGAGCATGGCGAACGTTTCCATCAGGTGACGAGCACTGGTACAGTGGTTAAAAACTAGATGCTCTCTTAGGAGACATTTTTTGGAATTTACATGAAGAAACAGATGAATCAATCTGAGAAAATAAAAAAAAATATATGAAAAACTTAGTTTTAATACCTTTCAGGTCGTTATAGGGACACAGAAAGTTGGTTAATTTTAATTTCATTTAGCGCCACTATTTCAGAAGAATATTTTTCCATCAAACAGCTTACTTATTTTTGTTTGAACAAAGCTTTTAAACGAAAATTTTTTTTTTATTTATGAGATCAATTTGGACCCCAAGAGTTGGGTTTCGATGGTGAAACTATTTCAAGAAATTATTATCCAGGTAATTGACATGAAGTCGATAAAGTTAATGAGAAAAAAGTTTTCTAACAAAAACTGCATCAACATGTTCTTGACCTTGAACTTTAAATTTCTCATAAACGGGAAGAAGGATTAAAAAACGGTAAACGCCATTAAATTCAGCGTCCTCGAATTATGCTGAAATGATACGTTCCTCAGCTGGTTTGATATTTGGACATGCACAGTGTAATTGATTGTAAATATCAAATGTAAAAACATTTGCTGATGTCGCGTTTATTAAAATCAAGTTGCACAACATATCTCTACAACGACAGAATGGAAACATGTCGCTCGTCGCATGTCGTAGTCAATGTCGCTATTATGCGAACATAATTGGACCAAATTAGCCTGAACACATTGACGACGCCATATATTTCTTAGGGGAAGGATTCTTGGAGACTTTTGCGATGGCATTGTCGCGTGGCATCGAATGTCGTTGTCGTTGGCTTCAATTTTTATTAAATGAGCACATATCCACAAAAATAATTGATTGTAAATATCAAATGTCAAAAACATTTGCTGCTAAAGTTTGCTGCTGTCGCTTTTATTAAAATCAAGTCGCTCAACATATCTCTACTACGACAGAATGAAGACATGTCGTTCTTCGCATGTCGTCATCAATGTGTTCCAGCTATAACTTCTATTTTTTGTGTGTGCCAGCACACATCCCTACAAAAAGACTATCGGTTATTTAACTTAGCATAAACGGTTTTTCTAAACTGAATGCTCGGTTACCTATTCATACAAAGTTTCGGTTATGCTAGGAAGAGCCTCGGGAAGAAATTAACCGAAACTCGTGTATGCGTGTGATCTGGCATCTCTTTTTCACACGTATCAATTTTCAATACCTTCGAAATATAGCATCTCGCTCTCTCTCTAGTTAGGGTTAACATAAATACAGGTTATTGTTAACCAAATCTCACCAGATAAATCTAGCCGAAAACTCAGTTATATGTAACTGTTAGATATAACGTATATATAAGTTTTATCTAACGTACGTATTTGTTATACAATTTTTAAACTTATATTCTACATTCAATTTTTTTATATAAATGTAGTTAAAAAGCCAACTGCTTGTTTCTTCACTCATATTTAACTCCAGCCACAGTTCCTCGATTTCCGCGTCCATTTGCTGCTCGCTGCATTACGGGAGGCGGTGTGCGACTCTAAAGACCGTTGAAAATTGGGATTGCTGTTGTTGTGATGATGTTCATGCTGCTGTTGTTGCTACTGCTGATTATTACTATAACGATGATGATGCTGATGATTTTATGCTTACGGCGCTAAAACACGATAAAATTAATTGTGGTGACTAGATTTGAAGCCTAGATTTTTTTATTGCCAACGAAACCAAGAATGGTACAGTGGCGGATATGCAAAAATTTTATATGCTTCTTAATAATGATACCTTCTCTTTCTTTCACATGCATTTGCTAAAATGTTCATGTTTTTTCCTTGTTTAACAAATTTTGACATTGAATGAGCATGAGAATGTGGTTGTAAACAGAAAAATGTATATGCACTCAAAACAATACTGTAGTAAAATTTACTACACAATGTGTATTTATTTCATATATATGTAGTTGTATTTATTTTTAAATACACATGTAGTTATTCAGTATATTTTTACTGAATTTACATTTAAATATTTAATACTACGTGAAGTAGTTGCATGTAGTAAGTAGTTGCTTACATACATTTATTTAAATAAAGAATATCTACATTAAAATAAATTTCAAAATATGTATTTGATAGCAATTATATATATATTTAAACTATAATAATTTTCAAAGTTTCGTGATGAAGAACTGTGGTAAGTATACTTCTTGAAATGTATTTTTTTTAATACAAAAATACTTTACTTTTTTTATAATAAAAGCAATCTCTGTTTTTTACTTTGTATTTTTTCGTTATAAAATTTTAATCAGACAAATTTTGGAGCAATGCAGCAACAAAAGGCGGCAGCAGCAAAAAAATCGCAACAACTGCAAAATTGCTGCTTGCTTACGGCGCAAATCCTTATGCCAAAAGTCGATATAGTGAAGAGGCATTCCGCACAGCTTGTCTCAATGGAACTCATCAAATATTTGATTCTTTCAAGACTCATCTGGAATATCCAGCATTTCGAATTGCAGAGGCACATGAGCTGATTGGTAAATAAGCCTCCTTTTAACGATAAAGTAATATTTCAAACATAAAAGTGACTCTTTTCCACAGATTCCACTTTTGTTATTTGTTTATTTATTTATTTTTTTTATTTATTTACTTGATTGCTAAACCTTAACAGGTTTTATAGCAAATTTAAAATTATAAAATAAGATATTTAATACAATTCAAAAATATAAAGTATGATTTTGAATGAAATAATGTATTATTAACAAACTAAAAAGTTTTAGTAAATTGCTTAAAGTATATAATTTTATTAAAGTATAAAAAATAATAGAAAAAAGTTAAGTAAAAATCGATAAAATCAAACAGCATAGCAGGGTTGCGATTTCAAGACAAACAAGGTCAAGTCAGCAACAATTTTTGTATACGGCGGAGTCGTGTGATAAACAAGGTCTCATACCCAATAAAACACCACTCCAATAGGTATATATTTAATATATATCGTTCCGTCTCCCTGAAGCCGGTGAAATCCTGGCTTGACAGGGTGGTTACTCGACAAACTAGGTCAGCTTCACCAAACCAATTTTCATAAAATAAAGAAAACCAGTTGCGAACGCAGGCACCAAGACAAACTAGGTCTTATCGGCCACTCATATTAATATATTACAAATCGATCTAACGTAGTGTTTCAAGAGGTAAAAAGACACCAAGACACCACGGTATCGTCGACAAGTGTAGTTACAATCATCATGAAGATATGAGGCAACTGAAGATCCCAGGTTTAGGTCCATTCAGATTACTTAGATGTTTATCCACCAAAATTTTCCATTTTACGCTTAGGTCCATTTATCCATTAGATTGTTATATTAATGAGTTTACAAATCACCAGATGCATCAGATATATGTTTGAAAGAACTTTACATAATCAACGACGGTATTGTAGGTAATCTATAATTTTATGTTTGATTGAGTCCATGGATTCGCTTAAGGATATAACATCAGATACAAAATTAAAATCACCGCAAGCGCTTCTAAGAGGTTCATTTTGCAAATAATTAGTTCTACAAAAGTTCATGTGGAGTAACTCAAAAGATCTTCTAGGACGAAGAGGAATATTAAAATATATTTTACTCAATAAATATGGACTGTTTACATAGCCATGTAAAAGTTTTATAATCCAACAAGCATTTATCATAATTCTCCGATTTTTTAAAGAAGGAAGATTTAAGAGTTGTAACCGATATTCATAAGGTGGTAAGTGAAAATCAGTATGACAATAAAGATAGCTTAAGCAAAACAAAAGAAATTGTTTCTGCACTGATTCAATGTCGTCTATGTAACAACCGTATCGTGGGCACCAAACAACTGAAGCGTATTCTAAGAAAGGCCGCACTAGGGAAGTGAATAAGGTTTTCGTTATGAAAGGATCATTAAACTCTTTTGCCCAACGTTTAATAAATCCTAAAGTACTATTTGCTCTATTTATTATTTTATTTACATGAATATTAAAGCGTAGTTTAGGATCCATTGTAACTCCAAGATCATTGAAACTATCTAAGGACTCCAATGGATAACCACAAATTTTGAAGGTACATTTAATTGGTGGTTTGCGCGAGAAAGACATATGCTTGCATTTCTTCATGTTGAGGTTCATACGGTTCGTTTTGCACCAGTTATGAAGATGATCTATGTCGGCTTGCAAAAATACAGCGTCATTATCATTTTTAAAAGAAAGGAAGAATTTGACGTCGTCAGCAAACATTAAGATGCTGGAATGCATTATGACAGATGGCAAATCGTTTATAAAAAGTAGAAACAGAAGAGGCCCAAGATGACTTCCTTGAGGTACTCCTGAAGTAACAGGAAAGTCGTGTGATTTCTTGAGCTTAAAAAGAACAGATTGTGTTCTATTGCTTAAGTAAGATTCAATCCACTTTACCAACGGTATAGGAAATCCAACAAGATGTAATTTTAAGATCAGTAGTTTGTGATTTACAACGTCAAAAGCTTTGCTAAAATCCGTGTAAATAACATCAGTCTGCATGCCTTTTCCAAAGTTTTCTATAGTTTTTGATGTAAATTCGAGAAGGTTAGTAACAGTGGATTTTCCAGAAAGGAATCCATGTTGGAAAGGAGACATTAAAGATTTAACGCTATGCGATAGTCGTGATGTAACAATTGCCTCTAAAAGTTTAGGCAAAGCGCTTAATTTTGCGATGCCACGGTAGTTATCAATTAAAGACCTATTTCCGGATTTATGCAGCGGAATGATAAATGAATGCTTCCAGGCTGCAGGAAAATAGCAGGATTTTAATGATGAAGTAAATAGTAAAGAGATTGGAGTTACTAATTCTTCACAGCAGTATTTTAATATACACGAAGGTATGTTATCAGGACCACTTTTATATGATGTTTTAATATTTTTTAAAAATGATAAGACTGTGTTTGTGTCAATTATTGGGAAATATATATCCCCAGATTGAATATTGAAAGGATAACTTAAATAATCATAGGACGATGATGAATAAGTCGACTTGAAAAAGTCAGCAAAAAGATTGCAAATACTATTATCATTATCAGACTCAACCGAATTATATTTCATAAAAGAAGGATAGGAATCAATCTTACGTTTTGTGTTAACAAAGTTCCAGAAGGATTTAGCATCAGATTTGATGTTTAATTTTACTTTTGTTAAGTAGGTATTATAGGATTGTTTGCATAACTGTTGATAACTGTATTTAATCGAGGTATAGCATCCAAAATCGCATATGTTATGTGTTTTTTGATATTTTTTATAGTATTTAGATTTCAAATTCCTCATTTTTCTTAATTCATTTGTATACCATACCGGACCCGATGTCAAGGAGGCTTTCCTTTGCGGAACAGCTTTAAGAAAACAATCATTGAGCGTTCTATTAAACGCATATACCGCATCATCAAGAATCTGAGAAGATAAACTATTTGTATTAATATTTAGAAATATTAATATAAATTTCCAGTTTATATTAGACAAGTTATTCTTCAAAATCACGTAGTTTGTTTTTTTAAAGTTAAACTCAATAGGTGGTTGAGAATCATAATACTGCACAGATGGTTTTGGAAAATTTAAAATAATTTCTAATGTTGGATGATGAGAATCTTCGGGTGTAACCAGAGGATCTGATTTAGACACAGAAGCGATATTGCTGTCATCAAAAAACACCAGATCAAGCAAACGATTATTTTTGTTAAAAATGCAGTTAAGTTGGAATAGCCCTTGGATTGAGAGCTCGTTTAAAAAGTAATTATCGGATGAACTTTCAGACGAAGGTAAAAATATTTCAGGAATTTCAAAACAGCAGTTCCAAGAAACGTTTGGCAGGTTAAAATCTCCAGTTATTAAAATATGATCATTTGATTGCAGTTTTGAGCAAACTTTACTAATAGAAGCCAAATTTTTGCTATAAACTTCTAAGGTAGAAAGGGGAGGAATATATGAACATGTAATAAAAAGGCTCAAGGAACCAAACTTAACATGAACAAAACAGAATTCAATGTCCAAGGATTCTGGAATTAATAACTCTTCAGAGAAATGTGTCGCTTTGACTGCAATCAACACACCCCCACCTTTAGATCCAATACTAGGAATGGAGTTTCTATCTTTGCGGTATATGTTAAATTTGTTGCACAGAATTTCAGTATTTAGAGTGTTAGGTTTCAGCCAAGTCTCACTAAAAGCAATTATATTAAAGTGAAGGTTGTGACTCAAAATTAATAAATTATTTAGTTTTGTGTTAATGCCACGAACGTATTGGTAAAGAATAAGGAACTGAAAGCAACAATCTAGTTTTTTTGATTCTTGTTAAAAACTGAAAAAGTAGCCAAGGAAGTTGTAGGCCGAGGTCTAGAAATAAATTCATGCACCATCGTATTGTCAGGCCAAAACTTTTGATCCAGTACCTTAAAATATCACCAGGCAAAGATATTTTAAAAGAGGACGTAATTCGCTCGTATGAAAAATTGAATTTGTAAACAGAGATATTTTTATTTACAACATTTAGCTTAGAGTTTATATAGAATAACACGTCTTCACCGGATGTATCAGCTGCAAAACGAGAAACAAATATAGATTTTGCAGGCTCAATAATCACAAGTTCTTTATGAACAGGGGCTTTGATACTGCTGTTCGATATTTGTTTCGTTATCGCTCCTGTAGAAACCGGAGTAATTTGAGAAGGTGCAAGGACCACATTTGAGGAAATACAAGTTTCAGCGTAAGTTTTTTTTGTGGCAGAAACGCGAGGAGAATCAGCATTTTCCTCTAAGATACAGAAAGAGAAATCTGATCAGCTGACGCAGCGACCTTAGTTGGTGCGATATTATCAGTAATTTGATCAGTATTGACAGCTCCAATTAATTTATCTTCAAGCTGTATGTTCACATTAGGGAAAACAGTTACAGTAGAAGGTAGAACAGTATTATTATTGGGCGATGGCATGGCTATATCAGTAGTTTTAGCTGAACTACGAAGATTTTTGTTTGAACGTTTACGTTTTGGAGAATTGTAAGCTTCATCCATAATTTTAAACTTTTTAAACAAATCTTCGTATTCACTCAGTCTATCTTGTGCTACCTTTAGATCCTTAGCCACCTCCAAAAAACCTTTCCGAGATTGTCTAATAAGTTTAAAGATCTCAACGTTTGTGAACCTGCAATCTTCACATGACCAACGAAGTCCCTTACTTTCGTTGAGTGCATCGAAGATCCTCGCAGTCAACGCTGCACACTTGATATGAAAAAATGAATCACACAACCAATTGCACACGGAAATTGCAGATCATTTTCAGTTTAATAGTAAGTTTTGCAATATAGATGAAAGTAAAAGGAGAAAAATTAACTTAAATGCTTTTAATGAAAAACAGTTTATTTTGTTTAAAGACACTGTACTGTAGAAACTTTGCAGCCCTGATTTTGTAGAACCAACGAATTAAAAGTTTAATAAGCACTAGAGTTTTTGCAGTAGCGTTAAAACAGATGTAAAAAGAAAATACGATAATTTGCTCTATAGAAACCTGTTTGCGCTAAAAACAAAACAGGAAGAAGGAAAGAAGCAAATTATAAACAAATATACATATATATATATATATTTATATTGAAAATTAAATTAAATAACAAGTATTTTAAAAGGATGTAATCCACGTTATCACGCTTCAAGATGTATGAGCACGCCGATCAAAGCTGTTTATTTTTATTTATATATATTAATTTGGAACTTTTGGTTAAAGATATCTGCAAAAGTATGAGCTCGCAAAAAACACGTCTAAACGGTAAGAAGATAACGAACGAAAAAAAGTTGATGAACATAACGAGACCAGAGTAGCTATGTTACATTGGCGTTTAGCACTGCATATATGTGCTTCACGTTCACCCTACATTGGTTACTATATAACATAATAATATGACAAAAACCTTGAACTTTAAATTCTTTTTATGTTATAGAAAAAGTCCCAAAGTTGCGTTACGTCCTGCATACGGTAACGCTGTCAAATTCACTATGCTAGAAGAACTCGACAATATTTCTACTGATGTTCGACGCCATGCGTATACAATTATAACTAATTTTCGCATGTTTATTGTGTTCATATGTTCATTATAAAAATAAAAAATAAAAAATGGAAAAACAACAATGTTTCATTTAAACAACAGGATTTATTTTTTGGTGTACATGTAGTAAAAATAACTATATGTAGTAAAAATTTCTACATGTGTAGTAAAAATAAGTCTAAATTACTGCATAAAAAATTTCGTATTTAGCATTTCGATTAAATACATGTGTAGTAAAATTTACTACAGTGTTTGTAAAACTATGGCAGAAAACGTTTTGCAGTTTTTTTAATTAATAAATGAAAAACATTTAATTTTAATGTAAATGTATTTATGTAGTTACAAAATATGTAGTAAAAGTAAATAATTGAAATTAGTAAAAATAATTAAATTTTTATTTGGACGGTGAGCTACTAACTTACATTTGTTTTAAATACATTTTTTTTATTTTTACTGCAGGATTTTTTTGGGTGTGCTTGTGTTGGAGTTTCGGTTACCCATTTCTTGTATGGCACACTCATAGAAGTAAAATATAAGGAAGCGATGTAGTTGAAGTGAAATGAAGTATTTTACAAACACAGTGAAGTTGACACAAACACAAAAACATGCAAACAGGGCAGCATTCAATTATGTAGTAAATAAAGGCGTAAATTTTTTTTTTTTAGATGTATGCTTACAATGCATTTTGTATATAGCACCGTTATATAATACGTTGCGTTACCAATTTTTTTACAGAGAAAAGCCTTGCTAAAATAAAGTAAAAGACATGAACTCAGAATAAGACTGAAACGACAACAGTTACTTTTTATGATTTTTTAAAAATTCACGTCAAAAACTATTTTTTATAAACTATTTAATTGATATTCAAAAAACACAAAAACTAAACAACCAAAATTTATACCAAATTAAACTCTTTTAAAATAGTTTTGTGTAGTTTTTTCCGAACTGTCGGCTTTTAATTAGTTTTTTTTCATACAAAAATACCTTAGGTTGTTATAGCTAAGTTGTTGTTAAGTGATAGCTTGTAACCTTAGGTTGCTAATCCACTTTAATTTCATGTCAAGTTTTCAAAGAAATTGTAAACAAATAAAAAACTATTAAAGCTTATCCCAATATGAAAAAAAAATTAAGGCCCTTGCCACCCTAAATAATGAATGCGCTCATGAAGCAGAACTTGTGTTTTGACAGATGTTCTTCCACAAAAATGGTTTTTTTTTTTGCTCGGGAAGGGCTTATGTCAAAAAACGACGCTCTATCTCGCTTCCTCAGCGACGAAAATTCCTTCTACACACGTATAGTGTGTGTGAGTATAACACCACTTCCTATGGGCACACTAGAGAGAACAGGGGTTTCAGACGATCCGACATGTCAGACAGATATGGCATGCTTGACGACAAGTCGGATCATTCGAAAGCAAATAAGACAGTCAGACCGACATGTCAGATAAAAATCAATTAGGGGTTTCAGACGAACGTACTTGTACGCTGACATGTACGACGACAAACTAATGGGAATATTTTCTTGAGCTTTCAAACAATCGTACATGTGCGACGACTTCATTTCATTGCTGCCTCTCAAATAGAACACATCGGCGTAATGGCTGAACAATTTTTTGATGACCTTATGATTTAGCAGTCATTTTTCATATTTAGAGAATTGTTTATCAATTTTAATTATTATAAACAATTATAAAATGTTTCAAACGTTTTTCATATTAATTTTCTCCAATATTTTTTCCGCTTCGTTGCTGTTCACCCGCTGACGCTTTTAATGAAATGAAAAAATGCAGCGAGTCGGACCGACATGCGTTCATAACATCGTACATGTCGGTCCGACCGGCAGAAAAATCAAAAATTTTTGATTTTCGTCCGACATGTCGGTCCGACGGTCTCATTTGCTTTCGAATGATCGTACGTGTCGTCGAGCATGCCCAAGTCATCGCACATGTACGATGGTCTGAAAACCCCTAATAATTTTAATTTTTCTGCTGGTCGGACAGGCATGTGAACGCAAGTTGGTCCGACTTGCTGCATTTTTTCATGTCAATAGAAGCGTCAGCGGATGAACAGCGACGAAGCGGAAAAATATTAATGTTAATGTTAAAATATTCACATTTGTTAAGTCCTGCTAACTTGCTAAACTTAACAAATTTGTTAAGTCCTGTCAAAATTTTGTATAGGAAAAGACTTAGCAGCTTGTTAGCAAGTTAACAAGCTCAGCATCGTGTTTTTGTTTAGCAGGCACAATTTGTTAAATGGGAAACGTCAAACTTATTGAGTGTAGTGATGAATCTGTGTTGAAAACTGTTAACGCACTGTAATATAAAAAATTAAAATACATTTTTTGTTTCTGAGTACTGGTTATATGAGTTATTAAAACAAAACATTTTTAGCTGTATAAGTCTGTCAGCTGATTTTGACTATCAGTTTAGCATTTGATTGTTAAATGTCATGGCAGGTGCGTTCACATCAACAGCTGCTAACTTTGACAATTTAGCAGTTTAGCAGGACTTAACAAATTTTACTGAATACCATTATTATAGAAAAATATTATGAACACGTTAGAAACATTGAATTATGGATATAATTAATTAAAATTTCTCTAAAGTGTAGCAGATTACTGGTCAATTATAAGAGCATCTAAAAATTGCTTAGCAGAGTTGGGCTTAAAAGAGTTGGGTCGTTCCGGACCTGCATAGTCCATGGAACTATGTTCACTCTCGGACATAGTTCCAATCATTCCATCTGCACGATTTAAGCATGTCCAAACAGTTCCGACTGCAATAAATTTTTTTTAATTGCGCTACATAAGCTGACATCTCTTTCGCACTTACATAACTTAATCGAATTGTTTAAGCGACGACAAGTAAGCCATTTATGTGAAAGAGAGTGAAAGAAATAATAGATATAATAAAAAATTATATATCGTCATTCCAGTTGTGTGCAATGTTCAGCATTGCTGTTTATTTTTGCTTTTAACCTATGAAACAGAATAATCACGAAATGACATTGAACATGCTTTTGTTTCTTTCATTCTTATAAATAGAACTGCTGGCACTATATAGTTCCGCGAACATGCTTAAAGCTGATGAACTATATAGTTCAGCGAACATGCTTAAAGCTGATGAATTATAAGATGCAACTGAGTTTCGAGCTTATGAGGAACTGATTGGAAATTATTTTTGCTCGCTTTTCAGCAACTTTATAAATTTACTACATGAACTTTTTTACTTATTGAAATTATTTACTAAATGATAAAAGTTCCTTTTTTTATATAACGCCCATTTCAGATTGAGGTGACTTATCAGTAGCACTGATTTGGCTCAAATTTTTTTCCTAGATTGGTTTATTGCTTAGAAAACCAAATCCGAAGTTATAAATTTTTAGAACCATTTTTTCAAGGCCAAAATCGGGTGTACTTTGAAACGACGTAGCTCAGTCAATTTTCGTAATAAAGTTCGTAATAAAAGGATTTTCGTAAATAAAGTATCATTGGAAAGGATATTTCGTCTATTTTAGGGAAAAATATAAAACTTTTGGAAAAATTGCAGTAAGTTGGCCCATTCTCAATTTCAAAGTTGAATGCCATGCCAACAACAGACGCTATAATTTTTTTTTCAGTTTATTTATTTTGGTTTTTTTACGTTTCAATACCTTTCGAACTATATAAAATTAAGGTGTGCTCTTGAAGGGTTCAGAAGTTATGGCGTAAAACGTGCAGTGTTAAAGATCTTTAAATACAAATTCAACTAGCTATCAAAGCTTTACAACATACATGCTCAGCAAGTAGTCTATTTCGCCCGCTTTTCCCACCATACAAATTGTTTCTATTGTAAACTTGTGTTTTGCAAAAACTAAAACACGTACATACAAAAACACAAGCTGCTGTAAGCGATCGCCTAGTTTTGAACAAATTCATTTTTTCAAAATCAACAAAAGAAAAAAAATATATGCTGTAAAGCTTTAATAGCTAGATGAATTTGTATTGAAAATTCTTTAACACTACACGTTTTACGCCATAACTTCTGAACCCTTCAAGAGCACACCTAAATTTTATATCGTTGGAAAGGTATTGAAACGTACAAGAAACCAAAATAGAGAAACTGAAAAAATATTATAGCGTCTGTTGTTGGCATGGCATTAAACTTTGAAATGAACAATGGGTCAATTTACAGCAATTTTTTTAAAAGTTTTATAAATAATACTTAAAAAAGAGGAAATAACTATTCTAATGATAACTTGGTTAATAAAATGTAATTTAAATTGACTGAGCTACGTTGTCTAAAAATAGGCTCTATTTTGGCATTCGAATGGCTGTGGCTCCGCAAAAAAATTTTTTAATCTTTAAACTCCGGAATTGGTTTTTTTAACAAAAAACCAACCTAAAAATAAAATTTGAGCCAAATAGCAGACGGCCAGTGCGACTGATAGGTCACCTCAATCTGAAATGGGCGATAAACTAAAGAAATGTTTTTCTTTAAGTTAAAAATATTGAAATAAAAGATTAAAAAAGCAAAAAATTCTCTTCAAATGATTTAAGACTAGTCAGAGTGATGTGTTCAAAATCTACAAGGACCTTTACCCTAGGTCTACACGAGACAAATTGTCATGACAATTTCAATACACTCACACATATTTTGTTAACACATTCATATTTTCTCAGTTGTCAGCTCAATTGTCTCAACAATCAGGCAGCCAATTGAACTAACAATGATTTGACGTAGGCTGGCATATTCTTCTGAAAGTGAAGAACAAGAACAGAGAAAAATTTAAAAACCAAAGGAAACGTCAAACAATATAACGAATGTCCTTTATTGTCTTGCAATTGTTAAGCCTACCTACGTCACACTAGACAATTTGCTTGAAGTTGACAAAAATTTGACAAATAATACGGATATAAACAATTGTTATAATAATTGTTACGTGTAGACGCAGCGTTACACGTTTTCTCCGCAGTTCAACAAGCACTTAATTCAAATAAATGCTTCAAACAGTTCTGCAGTTCAAATAAACAGAGGAACTAGATAGTTCAAACATGCTTCAAATTCCCTCTAGTTCAACAAGCAGACAGTCCAAATAGTTTATACAGTTCAAATAAGCAAAGGAACTAGATAGTTCCGCGGACATGTTTCCGTGAACTAGTTCCTTTCTTCAAAAGAATCGTTCCATGTCCGTTCCGTCTCTGGAACTGTTAAGTACAAGCCTACAATGAGGCTGTTCAGACTTGCCTCATTTTGACATAAGTTAGCTATTAGATGTTCACACACAAACTATTGCCTCACTTTGAGGCTGCATCATTTTGGCGTTTATTGTTTTTTTTTCGTTTGTTTTCTTTTGAATTATAAAATGCTCAAGTTTTCACTATTTAAAGATGTATAAACAAAATTAATTGGCCCCAGAACCAACTAATAAGAGCAAAAATTTCAACATAACAAACTTCATTCTTACGTACGTCAATATGAGTCGCAAAATTTTTAAAATTTTTAAAATTCTTGCCTCACGTAACATGTCACCTTCCCGCTTTTCCCTTTGCCTGTACACGTCAAAATGAGGCAAGTGAGTCGCCTCATTTGAGGCAAGTCTGAACAGCCTCAATGAAATGAAGTCGTTGTACATGTCGGACTGTTCGAAAGCTCAAAGAAATTTTCCCTGTTAATTTGTCGTCGGACATGTCGGATGGCAAGTAGGATCGTCCGAAACCCCCTTATCAGTACAGTTTCATGCACAGCACCACGGTTGCCACATCAAATTCCTACAAAAAACCTTTTTCCCGAAATAGCAAAACCCAATAGCAAAACCAAAAGCAAAATTAATAACCGCGAACATTACCATGACACAAAATTTAAAAAAAACCCATCGCAATTAAAAAAACTACAAAAAATCCCACAGACATTTAAAATAACCGCTAAAATCCCACGCAAATAAAAAAAAAAAAACGAAAAATTCCATTTGTTTAAAAAAAACCACGATAAATCCCATTTGTATTAAAAGAAACCACAAAAAATTTCTCTTCTATTAAAAATTACCACAGTAAATAATACAGACATAACAAATTGTCAAAAATAAAAGAAAAAATTAAAAAAATTAGCAAGAACTAGTATATTTTGTCGTCTATGTTTTAATAAGTCTTTTAGCAATAATATTCAATAAAAAATATTTGTTTAATCCACCTTAAACCTGTATAAAGTTTACAAAAAAGAGTTTTAAATTATTTTTTAGTCTTTAAAAAGCAAAACACAATAACGAAATTATTATCTATTTAACAATTATTGCACGCAAGAGCAAAATTCTCTTCGACTGAAAATTCGATGAACAACGAACATTTTGACAGGGTTTGATGTTCGATGTTCGTTGTTCGATAACCAGCGAAGATAACGTCAAAAGCAACTCGTAATAAGGGCCAACCACAAATCAATTTTAAGAAATACCAATTTTGTATATTGATAAAAAAAGAAAAACAATTCACTGAAACATATTTTCCTAATGCATGTAATTATGTGAAGAGTGAAAGAACTTCCCACCTTACCAAAGTAACTGAAATCATAACGAAGTCTTTGCAAAACTCATATAGATGGGTTGAGACGATTTTGACAATGAGCAAAATATGGAAAATATACACTTATATGTATAAATACATATTTTAATTTCACCAGTTGGTATTTTAATGAAAATATAAATTTAGATATAAATATTAATTCAGCCATATCGCTCTTGCCAGAATTTTATACTAAATCAAAGCCTTATATTTATAGAGGTTAATTAACTCTTAATGAAACATAAAAATTAAGTTTTTATATGTAAATATGTTTGTTGTTTTTTTTAAGTTGCGTTTTTGTTTCACTTTCTTGTTTCTGATAATGCATCAAAGAAATTCTCTACTAATGCCGTGAGCAAGCATTTATTTTTTTCTTTACTATAATAAATTACTTGATAATTGCAAATTTTCAAATTCATTGTAATAGAATTTTTTTTAATATTTTCTAGGTTTTCTCTTCCAATGTTAATTTTTCGTGTATATACTTTTGTAATAGCTTGAAGACTCAATAAAATTACTTACTTACTTAATTGAAAAATAAAAATAAATCCTTCAAAACACAAAAAAAATCCCACAAAACAAAAAAAAAAACCCACGAGAATTAAAAAAACACTCTCACTTAAAAAATCCAGGCAATTAAAAATAACCCAAAGAAGTAAGATATAAGGAAGTGGTGTAATAGCACAAAAGTGTGGTATTTTTTAGATTGGTGTTGGTTTACACAAATACAGAAACATTTACACGGGGCCGTATTCGGTTACATCGTGAAAGAAGGCCCAAACTGTTAATGTTTTTTCTTATACATTAAAATATTAAATTGTATTTCCACACCACCCTTGAGGTATACAAATTGGTGCGTTACCGATTTTTTTTTTTGGGTGTTCGGTTCCCCAGTAGGCCTATTTCACCCGAAAGCAAAAAATAATATTAGTAAAATTATAAAAAGGTGTGAATTAGCAAGAAAATAAATATGATAAAAGTTATCTACTTGATTTATTTTCATTTATAGAAAAAATGCATGCATTAAATTTTTTAAGGAACGAATCCATAATATTTTAATTTGCGGAATGTGCGGAAATCTGAAAAATGGCATCATTTTACTTTAGGGTCCGGACACGAATATTAATTTTCTTATTTTTATTAAATGTACTAAGGCCTCCTTAACCTAAATATGAAAACAAAAATTGTCGTTCTCGTTTGAAAGTTCAGTGTAAATTAAAATAGCTTCAACAACATTTAAAATTTGCACTGAATTTTCAAACTAAACCAATTTATTTCCTAAACCAAACGAGTGCGACAATTTTTGTTTTCAGATTTAGGTTTAGAGACCCAAATACATTTAATAAAAATAAGAAAAAGTAAAATTATATCAAAAAAATTTATTAAATCTCATTAACTATGCTGAAAACAAGAGCGCCCCAAAAATGTATTCAACAGTGAAAAATCACTGCGCCCCTGAAGCAGTGTTTCTGTTTTGACAGATGTGGTTTGATCAAAATGGCGCGAAATACCCGTGGTCTAATTTGCAGTTTTAAAGCATTTCTAATAAGAAATATATAAATTTCGAACACAAATAAGTTTAAAAAATATTGCTAGTAAATAAATAAAGCACTACTGTGTAAGAAATCCAAACTATGTGGGCATATTTACCTGTGGAATGAAATCGCACTGTTCTTTAGTTTTCGGGAACTTTTACAGTTTTTAACCGCACAACTCATGTTGCAATTATTTTTGTGGTTGTTTTTTTTTAAATTGGAGCTTTTTTAGCAGTGAAAAATGCTTTTAATTAAATTATTTTCGAATATTTTGCTGAGGAGACTTCTAATCAGATGCCAGGGTTCTCAAAACTGTCAAAAAACACACTCTTTCTCGCTCGCACAATTTACGAATGATGCGACAGTTCACGTACAGTGTATGTGTAAGCAACACCATTTCCTTATATTTTACTTCTTTGAAATAACCACTAATGCGATTTTTCCCACAAATGTGGCAACCGTGCACAGCACTGAGCTACCCACCTCTAGTTCTTATCTCAAAAACAAAAACATCGTATCATCCCGCAACGTTGCATATTTTGACTTGTTATTTATAACATTTCAATTATGGACGAAACTGAACTACTGTTTAATCTCTTCTACTTGTTGCTTTGCATGTGTATTATTTATCCACCCGAAGAATTCCAACGGCTTGGCCTTACAATAGAGCAATTATTTTCAAATTTCCTTGGATTCGAGGATATCAACTTTATTCGGTACCATCAGCGCCGCACTTCGCTGAATCTCTTTGTTCACAGCTGTCTTCCGGCCGTCTACTTCCTCATTCATCAGCTGAAGTTCTCTGTGTTTGAAGATGAACCAAAAATTGATCCAGACTTTCCGATGCCGCAAGAAATATTTGCTTTTAAGACGCTAACCTGGAAAGTGGCTCAGCGTTTTAGTTTGTTGGCTTTATTAGCCGTACCAGCGTTAATCTACAATTGGCGTCAGCAGAATTGGAAGCGACATCCAATAAGTCAGACTCTCATTAAGTTCTCTAATGTTCCACACAACTACCTCGCTGTGGCTATTGATATAGCTGACGAGTTTCGCAGGTTGTTTGATTTTCTTTTGAATTGGTGTTAAATATAATTTTCTGTTTATTTCAATTATAGGAGTAATATTTATAAAAAGAAATTAAATTCAATTTCAACTATCATCGCTACTGAAAATTGGATAATAAAGTCAACTCTTTACAATTTACATTTTGCTTATCAGAGCGACACTGCGTTGAGTGTGGCTAAGGTAGGTTACTAAGGTTTGGATCAGCTTACTATCCAATAGCTACATTTCAAACAACGTCGCAAAATAAATTTTATACAATCTCTAAATCTTACCCTGCAGACTGAAACGTTCAACGTTTCCCAAGAAAATGCCGACACACTTCAAATGGTCAGCATAATCGTCAAACCGAATCGGAATGGAGTTTCCGATTTTAATATACGCATCAACGCACTGGATTTTCGTAATCTCGAAGAACGTATTAGTCGACCGATTACTATACCGCCCGATGTGCAGTTCCATCGCAATGTCATTGATCGTTTCGTGGATGTTTTCAAGAAGCAAGTTGCTCAAAATGCAACATATACAGCTGAGCGTATCGCCGACAAATGTTTTGCTTGCATGAATGTTGAGCCTAATATTAAATTAAATAAACAATGTGAAGATGTCGATAGAGAAGGACGCCCACTAAGCGCGGAACGCTGCTGCAGTAATTGCTATTGTCGTCCAATGTGGTGCGTTGAGTGTTTGGCACGTTGGTTTGCTTCAAGACAGAATGAATATGATCGTGAAGTATGGCTAGAACAGAAGTGTTCGTGCCCTATGTGTCGCGCAAAGTTTTGCCTTCTTGATGTCAGCTATATAAGACAATCACCCGCTGCTTCTACTGAAGCAACATCTGCTTCGTGATTTGAGTAACACATTGAATTATGTGCTCTTTTGTTATTCGTTAAAACTCACATTTTGTCTTATTTATTAAAAATGGCTTATAAAATACATAAGCTAATATTAAAAAAATAATATCGTATGAACATTTTTTATCAAAGAACTTAATAGTTTGTAATTATTTTTTGATGTATTATTTCACGACCTATTATCACGGTTTAATACTTTATACGTTGCAAAGAAACAAATATGTCGATTTGTTAATTGAAATACTAGCTTCTACACAAGGCCGAGACCATCCTATTTACACTGAATAGATAGTTGGCTAAAACTATAACTTTTTCAATAATTCAAGTAGGATCTAGAATTATTATAATAGAAATATTAGTGAATTTGATAAAATATATAGTGTACAAGGTGTTTGTTTATTCATAAATTCGTTTCACGATAGCTCATGTAGTTGTTGACTTTGTCCCTTACTCGCGTGCTTGAGTTTTTACTTGTTTCAGGTGGCTGGTGGAATGTGTTGAAGTCCTTGGAAGTTGCTGTTGTTTGTCGCGCGGTTATCTACAAATAGGAAAATTTAAATTATTAAATGTTTGCTTAAAGATCAAGTTCGAAAATAAGCCAAATCAGAGGATAACTACGCCTACCTCCCATAGAAACTCACGATTTGAAATAGGTAAGATCGCTTAAAATTCCGCAAAAATTACTCAAATCATTTAAAATTTTGTTCATGCGCTTTGATCTCAAGTACGTAAACTTTTGCACAAAAGCTTTACTTTCTAATATGCCCTCTGAATTTGAAATTTGCCAAAATTAAATTAAAACCGCGCCCATCTCACATACAAATTGACTATATAAAAACGGTGATCTCTTAAAATAACACACAAATTAAAACATTGACTTGAAATTTTGCTCATGATCTTTCATCACAAAACGCATGCTGAGTTCGCAATTTTATTAAATCCAATAAAAAAGTCGCCTATCTCCCATACAAAGTAAACTATACGAAAACAATCAAAACTTTTCAAACTCTGCACGAATTACTTTAATGACTTGAAATTTGACAAAACTTTGTAATGAAATACGCGTCCTTACTTTAAACCAATGGCAACATGTTGTAACCTCGAAAGTTTCGAAGTTGTCGAAATTATCGAAAGTCGTATGTTGTAACACTTTCGACAGGCGATAGTTAGGATAAAATATCACTTAATTTTGGTGGCAGTGATCGAGGAGCGAAGTAAATATAAATGGAAATATTTATCCATTTAAGCATGGATTTATTTTTTATACATTATTTATTTAACATAGAAGTGTTAAATAATGATTTTAAGTTAGTGAAATAATAAAAGTATTGGCTTTAATAAAAGTATATATATGGTTACCTTAGAACTGTTTGTTCAAATTAAGTAGCCTTTATTTTTTATGAACAATGTTATTTGTTGAAAATAACCAATTTATCATTTTTAGTTTAAATGACTTGTATAAATAACACAATCTTTAAAAATATTTATTTACGTTATTTAGCATGCCAAGTATCAGAAAAAGTGCTTGAGTGCAGTTGTTAAATGTTCGAACATAACTTCGAAACAAACCAAATCGACTGTCGAACTTAAATATAACAACATACTGCCTGATCGAAAACTTCGCTTCGATGTTCGCTTCGACAGTGAAGTTAAGGCCCATTTCCAATAACGCGTGAGATGCGTTTCGTAAATTGACGCAAATATTCAATACATGAAGACATACCTAACTGGTTCCAACGAACAGCATGCGTTTGCACGCAGCGTAAAATATTCGAAAAATTGAATATTTCATGCGCGTGAAGCTTTGACAGCGAAACAGCTGTTCAGTTTTACAAAGGAAAAATTAAAAAAGGTTAGTAGAATTTGAGAGAAAGTAAAAAATGTATTACAGGCATTTAAAACGTGCTCCACACTCACGACACATCTGCAGCGGCATGCCGGAGTGCCTGACTATATGAGCGAAGAGTCCAAAAATGCATTTAAGAACATTCGGTGGTGCAAATGGTCACTGGCATATAAGACGTGCTCCACACTCACAACATATCTACAGCGGTATGCCGGAGTATATATGGACTATATGGGCGAGTCCAAAAATGCATATAAGAACAGGCGGTGGTGCAAATGGTCACAGGCATTTAAGACGCGCTCCACACTCACGATATATCTGCAGCGGCATGCCGGAGTGCCTAACTATATGGGTGAGTTCCAAAATGCATTTTTACAAAGCATCAGTGTGTTTTATTTTGAATTAGTTCGAAGATTATTAGCCAAAACTGCGCAATTATACTATTTTTAAGAATATCAACAGAGCTGCGCAGTTTTTGTATTTTAACTTAGCACCAATTCAAAATAAAACACACTGATGCTTTGTAAAAATGCATTTTCGAACTCGCCCTATCTGTCCATACTGCAGCAAAACCTTTTACGCGACCAATAGTATGCAGGAAGACACAACACAAAGCATCAGTGTATATTATTTTGAATAAACTTTTAAAACTTTTACACATTAAAATTATGCTTCGCTAAGCAGAAGACCGGCAACCATATGTTCACGCACATGCTCCATTGGAAATTGCTTTTTTTCCGCAGCTTCCGCAGCGTAAAACGCAACGCATCTCACGCGTTATTGGAAATGGGCCTTTACAATTACAATCATGGTTACAACATGTAACCATAGCTCTTTTAGCTCTTTAGCTCACTATACAACTTCAATATTTCCGTGTGTGTTGTAATTCGAGGAATTTTGTTCATGGCATTGTTGTTGTTTGCTCGCGTCGAAAGCTAGCTATCAATAGGGGTATTCACGATTCAGTGCACTTGCCTGTGCAGTTGCGGACTTGAGGACTTGTGCACTTTACAAAAACAAATTGTACGTACGTCAAAAATCTGCACAAGTGCTTTTCTACTATTACCTTCAACTTGAGGACTTGAGCAGTTGTGCACTTGTGTGCATTGAAAAATGTTGACAGCTTTGAAATGGTGATGGTGGTGTGTTTACGAAAACCTAACTGCACAACTGCACAAGTCCTCAAGTCTTCAACTGCACAGGCAAGTGCACTGAATTGTGAATACCCTAATGTAATTGCTGCTGTGTGTTTTTTTGTTGGTATTTTATCGTAGCGCAAACATTTGGGCCTCGTCAGATGCTCAAAACCTATTTTTACAATTTTCTTTTTTAAAGATACATTAGCTCAGTGTGCTCACGTTGTTGTTTATTTTAATTTTTTTCGTCGCCATCGAAGCTAATTTATTTATATTTTTATTTTGAATTTGTAATTTAGCTCACAGCCACGGCACCTCTGCTTTAAACTATGGCAAAATCGAATTAAGCCCACGTGCATCTTCCATATAAAGGAACGTAATGGAAACCGTAGAATTTCTTATAACCACAGAAAGTTTAATCTGTTTTAAAATTTTACACATAAGCTTTAAATATGCACTCTGAGTTTAAAATTAAGCAAAATCGAGTAAAAACTCCGCATACCTTCCATATAAAGTGACGTGATCAATATGGCAAAACTTTTTGAAATTCCACAAACATTTATTTAATGAATTGATATTTTAGATACAAGCCTAATAATTTTTTAAAACGTACTCTGAATTTAAAACTTTGCAAAAATTAAATAAAATCAACACCTTCCCCCTAACAAAGTACGTAGCCATCAAAATAATAAAACATTCATAACTTCGAATATACTAAGGGGGCGTCCATCAATTACGTAAGATGATTTTTGCGATTTTTTACCCCCCTCCCCTAGTGCAATTTCGTGAGATTTGGCTCGAAACCTCCCCTCTAACCTTACGTGAGATTAATCAAAATGTGTTTTCAGTGTAAATATGTCAATCTATGGTTCATTGTATTGAATTTATTAATATAAGTATCCATATACAATATATAAATATGGATGTATGTATGTGGGTATGTGGCTATACCATGTATATACTCCAAAACCGCTAAACCGATCTTTATAAAATTTTCAGGGAAACAGAAGCCACGTCTTGAGAATGTTCCTGTGAGGTTTGGTGACGATTGAACGAAGGTGCGTGGTACCACCCATACAGGCCAAATTTGCGCTATCGATCACAAACCAAAAAAAGGATATATAAGTATCCATTTCCTATCCATATCCATAAAGGATATATAAGTATCCATGTCAGACGGTTTCGATCGTAAAATACTAAGATTTAGTAATTTTGTTCAGATGGTAACTGTCGGTAACCGTACAAAAAATGGGCGTGGTCTCAATATAAATACGCCTACGTTTTCAAAACCATGGCAATTACGGAGTTCTACACATTTTTGTAGTGAAACTTGCTGTGTGGGTGCTCCAAGAGGCGGTCACTATATATAAATGTTTTCACGCCCACTTTTACCGCCCAAAAACCAATATCCATATATATAAAAAGCAAAACGATGTGTGTCTGTCCGTGTGATGCCTATAGACCCAAAACTTTTGAACCGATTGACCTTAAATTTTGGTAGTCGATTTGTTTCAGGTACGAGATGGTTGAGGAAAAAAGTTGCCACACCCCACTTTTACCGCCTCCAAATAAAAAAAATGTTATATTTCAGTCGGTTTGGGTCGCATAAGGCTAAAATTCTTTAATTTAGTTTGTACGGTTACTGTCGACAGCTGCACTAAAAATTTACCGCCTTTTTAACGCCTACAAATCAATGAAAATGCTTTATTTGAGACGGTTTTGGTCGTATACGGCTTAAATTTGGTAATTTAGTTTGTATGGTTATTGTCGGTAACTTTACTAAAAGTGTGTGTCCACGTCCTCTTTTACCGCCTACAAACCAATGAAAATGCTTTATATAATACAGTTGTGGTCGTATAAGACTTAAATTTGGTAATTTGGTTTGTGTGGTTACTGTTAATAACTGTACGAAAAATTGGTTTCCACGCTCCCTTTTTCCGCCCACAAATCAGTGAAAATGCTATATTTCAAGCAGTTTTGGCCGTATAAGACTAACATTTGATGCTTAAGTTTATATGGTTACTTTCGGTAACTGTACTAAAAAAGGGCGTTATCGCTATATAGCCACCCCCACTTTTTGAGAAATCATTAAAATTGACTACAAGGTCGATTGAGCTAAAATTTTGGCTTAGTTTGTATGGTTACTGTCAGCAACTGTACTAAAAATTGGTTTCCACGCCCCTTTTTACCGCCCACAAACCAATGAAAATATTTTATTTCAACGGTTTGCAAGTGCTCTAAAAATAGGCCTGTCCCACTTTCACTTTTCGGGGGTCAGCGTCTAGTGAAGCAAGGTGCTAAATTTAACTGAAATTTGGGCAGTCGATTTGTTTCCATTACGAGATGGTTTAAGGGAAATAATTTTGCCGCACCCCTTTTTACCGCTTACAAAACAACAAAAATGCTATATTTCGCACGGTTTTGATCGTATTAGACTAAAATTTGGTTATTTAGTGCATATGGTTACTTTCGGCAGCTATACTGAAAATGGTGAATATATTTGGCATTTCTTGACATTTTCGTATATGGCAGTAAGGCGGTCTGTGGCAGAACGTCTGCCGGAAAATACGAGTTAAATAAAAATATGAATATTATTGTGTAAAATTAATGCCCCTATCACCGTCTGCGAATCGAATGCTTCACTCGAATCGAATCATTTGGCGAATTTTTCTTTTTGTGGTATCACTGTTTGCGAACTTATTTATTCGCCTCAGATACGGTGCTGCCAAAGCAGAAAACATAAAAATTCGCTAAGAAACGTCAAAACTCAAATTTCAATTAAGCCGCGATAAATACAAATAAATAATAAAATATTCCAAAATGTTAAGCAGCACGGAGCTATTCTTTGGAGAAATTGAGGAAATACAAACTTTGTGCAGATTACGACGCAGTATTAGGGATAAATCCAATCCGCTAGAGATTCCTGACGACCTGTGAGTTTTTTTATATGCCCGCCCAAGTAACATTGTTGGAGCAACTAGGTGCGAGTGAGTCCTAAAAGTGTTCTATAGGTGTATAATATGCGGTTAAAGCTTTACCGCAGCTTTGTTTGCTGCCAGTTGCTTTTAATTTTAAAGAAAATGCTCTAAATATGATTTTTTTACCATTTTGAGCTTTAATACTTTATACAGCTCTGTAAAGGATTTTATCAAATCTGCAAAAGAGCAGAACTCTAATATTTACTACTTGCTCTGTAAAGGATCTTTTAAAGTAATAAAAATTACTATACAGCAGTTTTAAAACTCGTAGATTGAGTATAATATTTGCTTTAATGTGTATTTTTGTATTGCATTTTTAAAGCGAATAGATATAAAATACTGTAAATTAATGCAATAAATTTTTTGGGAACAACAATTGATTAAAAAATCTGATAAAGAGCTTCTTTGAAAAAAAATGGCGATCTTATAAAAAATAGAAAATCTTCGGAGTTGAAGCAAGCTTAATATTAGTGTTTACAATAATATTTAAAACGAAATTGATGATTTCTATGATACATATATTTAAGAATAAAGTACTTAAATCATTTTTGGTTGATCTTAAAGAATGTTAAAAATTTTCCAACTATTTTTAAATAATTAACACTTCTTAATTTTAATTATTTGTTAAGCCCGTTGTAGTTTTTCGAAGTACTACATTCACGTTTCCGATAAATTCAAAAGCGCACCGAAATTCGCAGCATATAACGAATACACGAACATGAGTCTGATATAATAATCACTTTATTATTTCTTTAATTTATTTGTCATTCTTATCATCACAAACACTTGTCAAATTTTATATATTTATTGAGTTTATTTTTAACACATACATACTTAAACGAATAGTAAAAAAGAGCTTTGCAAGAGCTCTTATTTGGGTTTGACAGGGACTCTTTTAAAGGTTTACAGCTACTTCTACTCCTCATATGAAGTAAAAATAGTGCTTTTAAACTCAAGAAAGTAGCCTTATATATTCTCTGCAAGAGCTTTAGTAGCGCGACTAAAGCTATAGTTGAAGCTTGCCGCTATATAAGATAGCACTATAAGCTCTGCAAGAATGAATATATGGCTAATATTGTTACTTGGGCGGTTGATCTTCATTGAAATATTTAAATTCTCTTAAATGTTTCAATCCTATTTTAGGCTTAACAAGGAAGCCTTTGTCTGCAGTCAATTCGAAGTTGTGCGATTCCTCCTATTTTGAAGCTAGCTAGTACTCTAGGATTTTTTGCTGAGGGTAGTTACCAAAAGAGCGTTGGAAACGATTTTGAATTGGGTCTTCAATCAACGGTGTCCACAGTTTTGAGCGAAGTTGTCGGGATTATTGAGCGTAATCTTTTCCCTGTATGGATAAGAGCAACCATGATAGAACAGGAAAAAGAACAGGCTCGGAACTTTTTTATGAAAAATCAGTATTCCCGAGAGTTATCGGTTGCGTCGATGGCACGCATATTGGCATTGTTGCCACAGCACAGGTAAGACACCATTACTTAAACCGAAAGGGATATTTCAGCATAAATGCAATGATCGTAGGTTCTATATTATGACATTGATTTAAATTTCTAACCACCTTATATGCAGGCTTGTGACCACAATATGGTGACAGTCGATCCCAGTGAATTTAATTCAGCAGCAAAACTTTTCCACGACTCCTCGTGGCTGATGGCCGCTATGTTTGGATTCTGCTCCATGTTGTGACTCACAACGAGGTATTCCCCAAAATATTGTCTTTTTACTAGTGGCCAAGTGCTGGCAATGAAAGTTGATCCACCGCAACAACTAAGCGAGCGATCAACATTCATTGCATTGCGGCACTTTTATATGAATTCAATGCCAAGGCCGGTAAAATAAACAAACCAAAAGTAAGACAATAAAATGAACACTGATCTACCGCAACAACAACTGGGCGATCAGTTTTCATTTTATTTAAAGACAATAAAATAAAGCCAACAATTTACTTCTGTGCGGCCAGCGTAAAATGCTAGCTAGGCAAAAACCAGAGGTAAATTAATTTTAATATTTTATTGTTGTATTTAACATACACACAGTTTGGCAAAACAAGTATAATTTAAATAAGAATTTAACATTGGAATATGACCCAATTACACATGTTATACATGTTTGTATGTTTGCTTAGCCAAAGTTGGCACCATTAAATAAATATGTAAGAATATGTTTAATAAGAACTTAATAATGAAGTTAATTTAAGCCAAAGGCGGAAGATAAACCGCTGATTAATCAATAAGTAGAATTAAGTTTGTAAAAATGAAGAAGAAGAAGCGTGGCCAGATATGTTATAAATATCTGGTCCCCGCTAAAATAAATGAGATTAATATGAAAAACAAAAAGACCTGCAGTCGTTTCTTTTACTGAAGAAGGCCGGATTTTCGATACGCAGGACACCCCTACAAGTAAGTATAAACAAAAACCTCCACGCCTGAATGCACCTAAGGGTGACGGCGACAGAGGTATTTTTTTTGAGTAGCTTGCCAGTGGCGCTCTTAAGCGCCGGCAAACAACTCATAGGTAGGACGTCGCTGGACCATTTTATGGAACTGCCGGCTGTTGTTTTTTTTCATACTAAAAATAAATAACAAATGTTTTAAAATCAAAAACAAACCTCAAAAAAATACAAACAATGCAATTTACTTACCTTTTTCTATAATTTTCCATTTTTATGTGCAAAATAAAAAGAAATCAAACGCGTTCGCCGGCTTGTCATCAAATATTTTTATTCGCCTGTTTTTGACGCTTAAGTCGAATGGCATCTGCGAAATTCGCGAACAGTGATACCACGAAGTTTTTTCATTCGCCTGTTTTTGACGTTTCAGTCGAATTAAATTTAAACATTCGTCGACGGTGATACCAACTTGGCGAATTCGACTTAATTTTTGTTCGATTCGCAGACGGTGATAGGGGCATAAGTCATATTTTAGTAGAGAAACACGTTTTACTCCATTTAACCAGTTAACTCATAATTCTACACTGTTTCTTGCGAATAAAAAATTACGTCATCTTTTCGACAACACCCCTCTCTTCCACTTGAGAGTGAGTGAGATTCGGCATATCCCCCCTAAACACCTAACGTAATTAATGGACGCCCCTAACTGATTCATGTTGTATCACGAAAAAGCCCACCAACGATGAGAAAGACACGAGAAGCAATATTTTCTTCCATACAAAATTTTATTGCTTTTCGGGTCTTTCTTATCGTTGTTGTGCTTAGTCGTGAAACAGAATAAAGCAATAAAATTACAGCTGTGCGAGAGAAGAACAATTCCTTCCTAGTTTTTTATTAATTACTAGTATTCCCCGGTGGTAACAGTAACCATACAAATCAATTTACCAAATGTAAGTCTCATACGACCAAAACTGTATTAAATAATACATTTTCGTTGGTTTGTGGGCGGTAAAAGGAGGCGTGGACACAGATTTTTTAGTACAATTACCGACAAAAACCATACAAACTAAATTACCAAATTTAAGCCTTATACGATAAAAAACGATTAAGCCTTATACGTCCCGAAACGACTGAAATAAAGAATTTTTATTGATTTGAGGGCGGTAAAAGGGGGTGTGGGAATTTTTTTCCTCAACCATCTCGTACCTGAAACAAATCGACTGCCAGAATTTCAGGTCAATCGGTCTAGTAGTTTTGGAGTCTATAGGCATCTTACACACACAGCCACACATCGTTTTGCTTTTTATGTATATAGATATTGATTTGTGGGCGGTAAAAGTGAGCGTGAAAACATTAATATATAGTGACCGCCTCTTGAAGCACCTACACAACAAGTTTCACTATAAAATGTGTAGAAAGTGGGCGTATATATTTTGCGAACACGCTCATTTTTTGAACAGTTACCAAAACCGTCTGATATATACCCTTTTTTGGTTTTTGGTCGATAGCGCCAATTTGGCATGTATGGGAGGTACCACGTCCCCTTGTCCAATCCTTACCAAATCACAAGAACACTCTCAAGATGTGAAAATTACAAAATGTGTTTTTAATTTTTAATACAAAAGTGGTATTCACTTAATTTTTTAAGTGCTGCTAAGTTCCAAAATTTTTAAAGGTGTAGCTGTTGATGTGTACGCTCCTTTTGAGATTTTTTAAAACCAAGTGCTAAACTGATATGTCAAAATCTACTGGCAGGCATACACAGCCAGGTTATTTAGGAAACCAGCAATATTTATTTTTAGATTTATATAAAAGTGTGTTAATTCATTTAATAAATTAAGCAGACAGTTGCAAAATTTTTAAAAAATTTGTATTTAAACTCATATTAGGAAATTTTTGGGCTATGAAGCTTTAACGCAAATAAATTAGTGTTTTTAAGGTACTATTGCAGTGTATAGCTATAAAAAACACCTTTTTTATTAATTTTTTTCCTAGTATTATTAATTTTAATGATTCAAATTTTTTACATAATGAAGAATTATTAATGAGGAAATAAAAAAAGTTTTTTTTGTCTTTATAGTTGCTGTTAATTTTCTACAGGGCGTTGAAGTTAGCGTGTTGCAATTGGCTTCTCGCCTCCAGCATTTACAAAGCTTCTGAAAGTAAAAAATCAAAGTGCATTCTTGAGTTAAGGGTTGTAGTTGAGCACTCAACCTAAAAAATAAAAAAAAAATAAAAAATAATAAAAAATAATAAAATGGCATGCGTTGAAAAAAAATTTACAAAAAACACCCTTTTTTGCCGAATCTTTCAGCCATACAAAAAAAAAATATAAAAGTTGTTTGTCTTTATAGGTCCAGAGCTTAACAGAGTCCATAAGGATCACAATGAATCTAAATTCATCGAAATCGATCAAATAGAACTCCAGATGTCTTAGAAGCCGATTCGAAAAACCTTGTTTCGAGAAAAACGCGATTAAAGATTTAAAGGTTCTTGAATATCACGCGACATACGAATATAATATATGTTACAACTTTTTTCTATTTAATATTTTTTCTAAAATTTTGTTTAAAATACAAATTTAATATATTGTCCTTTCCTTGCCTCAACCATTTTTTCATTATCTCTTGCCAATGCCATCCATTTTTACTAAAACAAAAGAGCTTACGAAACATTTACGAAAAATAAAAACTACATTTGTGAAACAGAGCAGACGATTTGATCATAATGGTTAATGAATTTATGTAGAAATTGCTGAAACTAATAGAATTAAAATGTTTCTCTTAAATATGATATAATAAAATAATAATTTTTTAATAAATTTTAATTTTATGGTCACGGTAGACTTTTTTCTGGAAATGCCCAAATATATATTAACCCTCACCCAAATAGCAGCACCTTGACGTTGGTGTGGGGCTTAAGTTGTGAAGCAATGGGCTATGATGGTGGGAGCGCAAACTTCTGGTAGTTCCACCCATGCCATACAGGCCATTGTAGAATAATGAACAAAGAGCTATTCACCTACTTATTTATATCTCCTCCCACTCCATATACCTTTCCTACTCATCCTAACTACTCCTTCTCCCGCCTCTTAGCCCCTCCAACAAGCCGAATCAAGATGTCATGCGACTCTTGCCGAGGGTTGACTAGGCTGGAGACCCATTAAAAATAGTTCAGTCTTTGACGGAGCGTATCGGATACCTGGTGACCTCCGATACTAATTAGCCCTAACCGCACACAGGGACCTCTGTAGGGATGGACTCTTGGGAACTATATGGTTACACGAATTAAAAACCAAAAACCTAGTGAGTCCGGTATTCCTAAAAAACCGGAAGGGAGCTCTGCTCCCGTCGCCGCCAAATTGGTTGCTCAAATCAAGGCGTCAAGCTGCGGCGCAAATGTAATAATATTTTTGGCGATATCGCAGGATCGCCATGTGCGCGCCTTTTTATTTCAAAAATAATAAAAAAAAAATCGCGTTTCATTAAAAAAAATAGTTCTAGGACCTGCCTTATTGGTTGCCGGCGAAGCTCGCTACTGGCGCTATTTTTGTTTTTATTTTATTTACAGCCGTTCACTATAAAAAGTGCAGAGGCTAAAAAGTTTAAGTCGGCAGCTATTAAAGCTCAAGACTTATTAAAATGAAAAGTCGGCAGCTTATTTGAAGCTCAAGACTGATTGACTTTATTTGAAATTTGTTCGTTCTTTTATGGTATGTATAACGGTATTTTGTCTTAAAACTAGTTGACAATTGTTTTTGTATTTAGAAAGTAAACAGAATCATATGTTCTTAAATTAGTGTAAAAGTAATAGTAGAATATCGTATACATATTTGTAATTTAGTAATAGTAGTTTAATGTGTGTGAGTGAGTGGACTTAGATTATTAGAAAACGTAAACATAATATGTTAATATATTTGTGTAGGTGTGAAAGTAAAAATGTAATTTCATATATTTTGTATGCAGCAATATAAGTACATGTGTGTGAATGAATTAGATATTAGTGCTTAGTATGAACATATGTGCTTATTGTTAGATTATTTTAGTATAATGAAGTAAAATAGAATAAGGTGTTACGTACCGTAAAGGTGTGTATCTTTTAAATATGTTTTATAATTATTTATTTTAGTATTTTATAATGTAGAAGTGTGTACATTACACCCTCACCCATAAGATAAAAAAATTATTTTGAAATTTATGAAAAAATAATTTTTTTTTGTGTTTTATACAATATTTTAATATTCATGTAATAATTCAATATAAAATTCATTTATGTGTTCAAAATTTAAATAAAAAGATACAAATAGTTTATAAATATTTTTTTAACATATTATTATGGTATTCTTTAAACTTTCCATTGATATTAATTATTGAATTTATTCCTTTTTTGGTTACAATTATGAATGGACCAATATAAGGAGATTGATTTTTTCTTCTATTCATCCTTTTTATTAAAACTTTATCTCTAATATTTAAATTTAACGGGTTTATATTTTTATCTTTTTCAATTCTATTCATTTTTGTAATATTTATTAATTCTTTTGCTTTTTGTAAAGAATATTTTAATCTATGTTTTAATTATTGAGCGTAGTTGTCTGTATTATATACTATTGATTCAAGACGATTATCATTTGGAAGATTTGCTAGTTTTCCAAAAATTATCTCAAATGGTGTATAATTAGTATCAACATGAGGCGTTGTATTGTATGAAAAAGTGAAGTATGGGATCTATTGGTCCCATTCTTAATTTTTGCAAAAATTTAGCAAATATTAATTTAATACTCGATGGTTTCTCTCTATCGAGCCTAGAGTCTCATGGTGATATGGAGTACTAAATATTTGTTTAACGTTCAAAAGACTGCATATTTCCGACATTAATTCATTGAGAAATTCTGTACCTCTATCTGATTTTAAAATTTTAAAGTGACCATATATTAAAATTACATTTTCAAATAATGTTTTAGCAACAGTTTTCGCGTCTTTTGTCTCCATTGGACATGCTATTACGTACTTTGTTAAGTCGCACTGACATGTTAGTATATATCTGTAATTGTTGGATAAGCGTAGGGGACCTACTGTGTCGATAGGAACGACTTCAAAACTGGTACTTGGCGTGTCTGTCATTGTTAAATTTTCTTTTGTATGTTTAGTCTGTTTGTTTAATTTGCATTTATCGCAATTGAGTATGTAGTTTTTTAAATAGATAAAAAAATATCATTTTATTCATATTTTTCCATATGTATTTTTGTTTTAGTTTCATTATTGTTTTTCTTATACCGAGGTGACCTCCGTGTGTTGAATTGTGGTATTCTTCGATTATTTGATTTTGTTTTACTTTGTCGACTATTCTTTCCGGTTCATTATTAATAAAAATTTTAAAATTTTAATTTTTTTCTTTTTAAATTATTATAAATTTCTTTAAATTATTATAAATTTCTTTAAATTTATTCATTGCAATGGTTTTAAATATATTATCGTTTCTCTTTAATGCTAGCTCTTCTATTCCTAAATTATACATTTTTGACGATAGCTTCTCCAAAGTCAGCGTTGTGGACAGTGAATTATCACTACATCGTATAATTACTTCCTCATCATTAATTTCAAATTGGGAACCCTTAAAATTTCTATCTGTATTGAACCTTAATTTTTTCATTTTTTTAATGTCTGTTATGGATGTACAATCCCACACAAAAAGTTCGCGACGCTTTTTATGGGAATCACAATGCGTTTTGTTAAAATCAGTATCTTTCTTATGTTTATTTTTTATCATACCTCTTGTAATAGCTAGTATATTTTTGCTTACTTCCGTATTTGTCGGAATCATCGCTTTTAGGGAGTCGCTGTTTAGATCTATGCGCGATAACGCGTCAGCATTAGTATTCATTTTTCCTTTTTTATAAATAATATTAAGGTCATAATCTCAAAGGTCTAATCGTATGCGTGTCATTTTAGATGGCGGATTTTTATGTGAGAAAAGAGACAATAGTGGGCGGTGGTCTGTTAGAACCGAAAATTTTCTACCGTAAAGGTAGGGTCGAAAAAAATTTATTGCCCAGTGTATAGCTAAGAGCTCTTTCTCAATAATTGGCTTATTCAGGTCATGTTTTGCAAGAGATTTGCTTGCATACGAAATTGGTAAGTCTGAGCCTACTTCGCCTTGCGATAAAACTGCACCGAGAGCATACTTAGAAGCGTCTGTGGTGAGTATGAATGGTTTATTGAAATCGGGATATTGGAGTATCGGGGGATTTAAAAGTTTTGTTTTTAGTTCATCAAATGATTTTTGGCAATTTTCATCCCAGCAAAATTTTGTATTTTTCTTTAAAAGTGAATTTAAATTTTTAGCAATGTCGGCAAATTTAGGTATAAATCTTCGGTAGCAGTTGCAGAAAGCAACAAAACTTCTTACTTCGTCCGCGTTTTTCGGTATCGGATATTCTTTAATTATTTTGTTTTTAGATGGGTCGGTTTTAATTCTATTGGCCGTTATAAGATGACCAAGGTAAGATGACTCCTGGCTTCAGAAAACAACATTTATTTGAATTTAATTATATTTTATATTATTAATTATATTTATTTATTTAATTATATTATATTATATTTTCTTAATCTTTCAAAAACTTTTATTAAATTTTCGTTATGATGTCCTAAACTACAACCGAAAACAATTATATCGTCTACATAAATAAAAGCTTCTGTATCTAAGCCACTTAATGCGATGGTCAGCATTCTTTGGAAGTTGTTGGATGATATCTTCAATCCAAATGGTAAACGTTTAAATTGGAAATGTCCATTTCCAGTCCAAAAAGAAGTTAACGGTTGTGAGTCTTCGTCTAAGTTAATCAGACGAAAAGAGCTGGTCATGTTCAAGGTCGAAAAGTATTTAGCTCTTCCAAGTCTGTCAAGAACTTCTTCTATTTTTGTTAACGGAAATTTATCGTTTACAATTTTTTTATTCAACTTACGGAAATCTACTACTAGTCGCCATTTGTTTTCGTCATTCGTTGACTTTTTAGGAATGTTCGATTATGTTGTCTGATAAAAGTTGATGGACTTGTTCATTAATTTCTTTTAACTGTGTTTGTGGAAGTTTGTAATTTTTAATGTATACTGGGGTCGAATCTGCTGTTTGTATAGTCTTAAGTGTTCTCCAGGGAGATGAAAATGTCTTCGTATTGTTTAATAATATTTATAATTGATGATTTAGCATTTGGGTCGTTGCAACCAATGTCTAACTTTTTAGTAATGTTTCAAGTCTATTTTTGTCATATTGAGTGTTGATTTTACAAGAAAATATTTTATAATTCTTTAATGGTTTAGTTTCAAAATCAAGATTACTTAATGTTACAGTTTTATCATTTGTATTTAAAATTTTTACATGCACATTGCCATTTGCTGGTATTAAGCTTTTGCCCAAAAATACTCCATTTTCTATTTCCTTATTTAAAACAATGCTGTCTTCCTGGACTTTAATATTATTTGGTATTATTGATTCTGTTCTGGCAGGAATAATAATATTTCTTTTATTGAATTCTTGTAAAATGATAGGTAAAATATATTCTTTTTCATTTATAATTAGAGTGAGTGTATATGTTTCGAAATCTATTTTTGACATGTATTTCTCTAAAATGTCTCGCCCTATGATTCTATCGGTTACGATTGGGAAATCATTTTCAACTATATGGAAATTATGTTAGATTACTTCTGTTTCTATAATAAAATCTAAATTTGTTGTGCCTATGCATTCAATTGCTTCTTTCGTTATGCCCGTTAATTGTGAAATATTTCTAGTATTAATTTCATTTATATTTTTTGTTTTACAAATGGAGATATCAGCTCCAGTGTCTATAAGAAACGTTAAATATTTATTGTTATTTTTACATAGTAAAGTTATATAATTTGTTAAATATTGTGTAATTTTGAAAATTAATTTAGGCCTCTGCGGGTAACAGTATTTGTTACCCGGCCATGGTCGTTTCCCTGTACGTTTCTGTTTTGATTTCTATTGTTTTGAGGGTTATTGTTTCGGTTTGAGAAGTTATTGTTAGTATTATTGTTTGAAAAATAAGTGTTACGATTTATGTTATTGTTTGGAAAATGATTGTTTCTGTTTGTATTTTGAAAATTATTGTTTCTATATGTGTTATTGTTATATTGTGAATATCCAAAATTATTATTATTTCTGTACATATTGTTTGAGTTGTTATTATTTCGACAGTTTTGTGTATTATTTCTGTAATTGTTTTGTGAATTGTAGTTGTATCTGAAGTTATTTCTGTCATATTGGTCTCTAGAGTTTCTGAAATTGTCTCTGTTTCGAATTTGAAAATTTGTTTTTTTGTCCGACACTAAACTTTCTTCTGCTGTTAAACATCTTTCAACGGCTTCATTAAATGTTTTTGGTGTATTTGCCAATAATATTGTCCAAAATTCGGAATTAACACCTTAAGTAAAAACATTTAACGCCATGCTTTCGTCAACATTATATATTGCAGTTTTTGTTTCTTGAGTGGGATTAGTCAAAGTTTTAATTTCAAATGAACTTAATTGTTCAGTTATTTCTAAAATTTTTTCTCTAAATTCAGATATGGTTTTATTATTTTGCTTGAGTGTACTAAGTTCACTTAGTACTTGTTGCAAAGTTTTTAGATTTGGATAGGCTTTTTCTTATGAATTTTTCAATGCTTCAAATGTCGTTGGCCTATTTGAACGTCCCAAAATACTTCGTACTTGTGACGTTTATTTAAAATTATAAACATACTTTATAAAAATTCCTCTATCTTCATTTCTTAACATATCATGTAATAACTCTGTTTGTACTACAAAATCTTCCAAATGTGTAAAATGTCCTTTAAAAATTTGTAGGTTTTTACCTACTGTATTTATATCAAAATTGGCCATATATGATAAATTATTTACTTTTAATACTTTTTTAATATTTTTTCTTTTATTGATAATGTTTCAATTGTTTCTAAAATTGTTCATGAAGATTATTAAATTTTAATTTTAAAATGTCATAATTTTCATTTTCTTCAATTGAAATATTATCAACTTCTATTTTTAGATTTTTAATGTATTCCAATTTGAGCTCTATATATTCTTTTGAAAATTCTCTATGTTTACTCTTTCTTAAGTTGCTTTTTAGTTTTTCAATCAATAATATATTAGTTTTTAGCGTATCCATTCATATATGAATACCCTTAATATTTATTTTTCATTATCTAAAAATTTTATTATTTCTTATCACCCTGTGCCAGTAGCAAACTTGACATTTAGGTTTCGTTTAAAAAATGATATAATATATTTGGTGGCGCAACAAGTGCTCGTCGCTGAATGCGAATAAGCATGAAAAAACGTCAGATAACTAAAAAACTAGTTATTGCAAAAATGTCGGCTTCGTTTGTTTACGTTCGCGAATCGTTTCTTTAAAAATGTGTAAAATTCAAAGTGGTTAGTTTTTAAAATAATATTATTAGTTAATTTAATATATAATATATATAATTAATATTAGTTTTTGCGTTTCGCGGTTGTTTTAAGTGCAGTGTTTACGTGAAAATATAACAAAAATAAATGTTGCAATTCGTATTGTTCAAAAGCAAATATTCAAGCTAAATGAGTTTTGTGCGCGATTGAGTAAAACCGATATGTATGAAAAATAAAAAGGATGTATTAGAAAGTGGAAATTCATATAATCAAAATATTGGATAATTTGTGCAACTTGTAAATTGTGTTAAATGATAATGTTAATAATTAAAGAAAAGTTGCAAAAAGTCATAGAAAATTTAAATGTTATATATTTTTGTTCTGCTGCAGCTTTCTTGTGCTACGCTCCAGTTCGTGCATTTGTCGGTCCGCTGCGTTTTGCCGTCGGCAAATTAATTGATACGCATTTTGCAGGATCGCCATGTAATAATATTTTTGGCGATATCGCAGGATCGCCATGTACGCGCCTTTTTATTTCAAAAATAATTAAAAAAAATCGCGTTTCATTAAAAAAAGTTCTAGGACCTGCCTAATTGGTTGCCGGCGAAGTTCGCTACTGGCGCTATTTTTGTTTTTAATATATTTACAGCCGTTGACTATAAAAAGTGCAGAGGCTAAAAAGTTTAAGTCGGCAGCTATTAAAGCTCAAGACTTAATAAAATGAAAAAAATCGACAGCTTATTTGAAGCTCAAGACTGATTGACTTTATTTGAAATTTGTTCGTTCTTTTATGGTATGTATAACGGTATTTTGTCTTAAAACTAGTTAGCAATTGTTTTTGTATTTAGAAAGTAAACAGAATCATATGTTCTTAAATTAGTGTAAAAGTAATAGTAGAATATCGTATACATATTTGTAATTTAGTAATAGTAGTATAATGTGTGTGAGTGAGTGGACTTAGATTATTAGAAAACGTAAACATAATATGTTAATATATTTGTGTAGAAGTGAAAGTAAAAATGTAATTTCATATATTTTGTATTCAGCAATGAAAGAACTTGTGTGTGAAAATAGAAGAAAAAAAAATAGAAGAATGAAATAGATAGTAGTGCTTAGTATGAACATATGTTCTTATTAGCTGCGTTCCGTTCGCTTCAAAATAATTCAGATTATTTTTTTTTACATGCAAAGCAAAAACAAAAATAAAAATCCTATAACAAATAGGATTAGTTTTGCTATCCATATAAACTTGTGGTATAGCCTTTACAAAATTTGAAACACAGGTGCTGCACCTGTATATTTTTATGAGCTGTCATTTAATTTTTTGAATTATTTGTTTGTTTGATACAATGACTATTAGGTAGCCATGACAGCTACCTATTTTCTCACGAGCTGCGACCATCGAATGTTAAACAAAATAAAACAAAACAAACCGCGTGTGTCACACTCATTGGACGCATTCAGCGGAGCCAACAATTGCACTTAAATTATTTATATAATTACATAATAGTAATAATTAAATTAAATAATTTACAATTTTTCTGAAGTTTAGAGTAAAACACATTCAGAGAAAAACATCGTTTACTAAGGTATCGCTACCATAACAGTTTACAACAGTTTTGAACTACACACGTTCTCATGACACCTAATAGTTATTGTATCATGATTGCTTATTTGAATTTAATTTTGACTTCAACGGTAGTGCCCTCTACGAATCGTTTTTCTTGCCGTTCCTTTGAAAAAATTTGTTATCGCGATTATATCAAATTATACATTACACAAATAAAGTGGATTCTGAACCGCCAATAAAATAGACCAGCACAGCGAGAGCTAGGAAACAGGCCATTGAGGTAGCTTGTGGAGGAGTCGGCGATGGTCTGAGCACTTCGGCACAAGCCAAGGCCAGAACTAGTTCAGGCAGAGGCTCGTCGGGTGTAAAGGCCCGCATTGTACATGGTCCCAGATTGGCAGCTGATCGGCTTCCAGGTTCACCCGGTAAAAACAAACGGGTTAGCCCATCCAAACAGGCCTGGTATGTTCGATGTGCCAAAGCAAAAATTCTAAATGGCCCGATAGAGAAAGCGAGGTCTCCTCAAAAAGCTGAATCTGCTCTCGCAAACAAGAGACAGAGGTCGACTGAGGAGATGTTTGCTGCAAAAAGGCCATCAAAAAGAAGGTCATCAAAATCACTGATGCCAGGTCATACAGTGATGTGGCCAAGGAGCATGGCAGGGACAAATGGAGGTGGGTGGAGGCCGCATTAGTCTGCATCTTCTTCCAGGTCCTGGAGGAGAAAAAGGGTTGTCAATTAACCGAATTATTTTAGCAACCGGTTATCGGTTAAGAGAATCTACCAAAAAATTAATTAGCTGGCTATCGGTTACGGTTACTTAAAATTAACCGGTTAACCAGTTAGTTATAAATTAAAAACAAACACAAATTTTTTATTATTTATTGTTTTTGTTTATTTGTTTACCATGCAAGAACAGTCCTGGTAAATTAATTGGTTACTTAACTGATAGTGTTAACGCAAACTTTGGTAGGCTACATGAAAAACTTTCTATTAGTTTCTTAAGAGTGTGGTAACAAAACTACCCGAAACTCATAAACGGTATAAGTGCTATCCTTTTCTTACCCATGAAGGGTCAAATATACTATCACATGTAGCTGTCTCGCTTACTCATGATAATGCTACCAGTTAGATAACTGATAAATTAACCAGTATATATTATGTTAACTTTCGGTAGACTTACCTTTTAATTCTGTTAGTTGTTACGTAAACAAGAGGTAGGAATACTGTAAAATTTGGTTAGATCTTAATGTAAGCAATGGTAAAAACTAACGTAGAAAATATGTAGGTGTAACGTAAAAAGTAGTTAGAACTAACGTAGAAAATATGTAGTGCTAACGTAAAATAAAAAATTAATGGTTGTTTTTTAAATCAATCATTTAATTTTATAAAAACAATTCAATTCAAAAACGAAACTTAAAATTATAAATGAGATCATACTTATTTAGAGATCATATTAATACATTTATAGATATAAAAACGATAAAAATTAAATTTAAACATTATGTCGTTCATTTACTTGAAAACCGTCATAGCTCACAAGACACGATTTTTGCGTTTATGTTTTTTATATCATGCTTCATATTGTGTAGAAGTTTCATGTTGCTATTTTGAATACTCTCCGCGTGAGAAGAAAATATGCCTCCATCTTTTCATACAAGGTGTATGTCAATTGAAAACTTTAAACGCATTTTCTGCAAAATCGCATTTTTCTGATATCAAATAAATCAGCTCGTCGCTATTCACTTGGTTGGTAACACTACCCTCACCTGAAGAATTATTTGAAGAAACTCTTTCCAACTGTTCGGCTTCTTGAATGATTTTAAATTTCATGCATTTTTTAAAGCTATTTTTATTAATTTTATATTAATTTCGTGTCAAACCAATTTCTAAAAATTACATGCACAACAACGAAACAATGAATGTTTTATTTTAACGAAAAGCTTTTTTGCCGCCTTTTTGACATAACGATTGAAAGTAAAATGTTGCTATTGTTGTCTCATTCTCACAAAACTGACGAATGTGGAATTACTGTGAGTGTATTAGTTTCTAGTTAGAAATATTTTGCATGCGTTGGAATTTCGGGTAGGCATGTCTTGCAGGGTAGTCTTCTATACATATAAAAATGGATGTATGTATGTGGGTATGTGGATATGTGGGTATGTGGGTGTGTGGCTATATCACGTATAGACTCCAAAACTACTGAACCGATCTTTACAAAACTCCAAGGAAACTGAAACAACATCTTGAGAGTGTTCCTGTGAGGTTTGGTAATGATTGGACGAGTGGGCGTGGTACCTCCCATACAAGCCTTATTTGCACTATCGACCACAAACCAAAAAAAGGATATATATCAGACGGTTTCGATCGTAAAAAATTAAGATTTTGTAATTTTGTTCAGATGGCTACTGTCTGTAACTGTATAAGAAATGGGCGTGGTCTCAATGTTAATACGCCCATTTTTCGAAATCATGGCAATTCCGGAGTTTTTGGTTTGGTTTCCTCGCCCCTCTTTTACCGCCCACAAACCAATGAAAATGTTTTATTTCAACGGTTTGGGTCGTATTAGACAAATATTTTGTAATTTAGTTCATATGGTTACTTTAGGCAAGTGCACTAAGAATAGGCCTGTCCCACTGTAGTTAAACTCAGTTTTCGGGGAGTCAGTGTCGAGTGAAGCAAAGTGTGCCAGGCTTAAGCTTAATTGAGCTGAAATTTGGGCAGTCGATTTGTTTCGATTACGAGATGGTTTAAGGGAAAAATTTTGCCGCACCCCTTTTTACCGCTTATAAAACAACAAAAATGCTTTATTTCGTACGGTTTTGATCGTATTAGACTAAAATTTGGCTATTTAGTGCATATGGTTACTTTCGGCAGCTATACTGAAAATGGTGAATATATTTGGCATTTCTTGACATTTTCGTGTATGGCAGTAAGGCGGTCTGTGGCAGAACAACGTCTGCCGGGTAATACTAGTACTCATATAAATGTATTAAACACATTTACAATTAAATTAAAAAATCGATAAAATAAGCGTCAACAAAAGAAGTAATGGATTATTTAGGGCCAATTTTTCAGTGCGAGCTTAAATTCTAGTCAAATAAAACCGAGCTTAACTCACATAAATTGGACGTTTAAACTCGGTTTTGGCAAAAAAAAAACACATTATAGGACAATTAGGTCCAATTTTTCAGTGCGAGTTTAAACTCTAGTAAAATTAAACCGAGCTTAACTCACAAAAATTGGGTGTTTAAACTAGGTTTATACATAAAAGAAACACATTATATGATAATTTAAGTCAATTTAACTTCAACAAATGCTAAAATATCTAGTTAATCCGATTTTAAACTTTCAATTTTGGTGAGTTAAGCTCGGTTTAATTTGACTAGAGTTTAAACTCGCACTGAAAAATTGGCCCTTAAAGTCAATTTAGTTAAACCGAGTTTAATCGTCCAATTTTGGTGAGTTAACCTCAGTTTAATTGGACTAGAGTTTAAACTCGCACTGAAAAATTGGCCCTAGGTGATCCATTACCTTTTTTTTTTGTTTTATTCAACTTTGTTATATATCACTCTTTGTTTTGCACAAACTAATTTGTATGACAAGTAATTTCAAAAATTAACGACAGTGAAAATGACAGCATTTTAAATTGAATCCAAATAAAGGAAAAAGGCTTTTTGAAGTAATATACAGTTTATCTATCTAAACCAGTGATCATCAACTTATGCTTTCCCATAACACGCGGGCGTCGTGTGTTTGTGTTTTTACACACGAAGTAGCAATCGGCTCGCTGTTTTTGTACACTGCGTAATGGTAAAAGAATACCAGGTGTTAGTGAGTTTTTGAAAACACCATGAATTTCTCTGCTTCTGTCAAAAAATTGTGAGCGAAAGAGCGGAACTGTTGATAGTTGTCAAATTGTGTTATTTGTTTGAGTTGCTAGATGATGTGCTATAGTTTTTACTGTGCGAATTCAGTATAAATAAATATTTAATTCAATTAATTGTGCAACACAACATGTTGACAAAAAGTTATTGCAGTTTTCTTCGCCGATTTGCTAAGTTTGCCATTGAATGTTTTGGCCACTTTATCAGAAACGTGCGCTAGAAGGTGCCGCCGACATGAAGCTTTGGCCAGCATGCAAATTGTTTTGCATTCACATCGTTTTTTTTTGCGTAACGCACAGCATCTCATATTTTTTTTATTGTTTTCCACATCACTTTATTCTTACTTTAATCTTAGTAACAATCTTATAAACTTACAGAAAGACACGAATTTAACAAAAAATTTTTCATTGCAATTTACCATCAGCTGTTTTTGACAATAGCGGGGAAACATACTTTTATCATTTTGAGAGAGAAGTGTCAAACTCGCTAACACCTCTATTTCTTACACCATGCACTGCGTAAAAGCTTGGTTTTTCTCCTGTGCTTTAAATATTAAGTCAGTAAGCTTTGAACGTTCATGCGGTAAGGGGTTTGGAGAGCAAGAGTGTGGCTACCGGTCACTTGCTCAAAGCCGGAAGAAATATTACACATGTTCCGTAATCTGGTATTCCTTCTCAAGGTATTCCTTCTGGTATTCCTACCTGAAGGTGTACAGCAAGGACAAGCAGTCCAGGGGTCCTACAACAGAAGCGCAGTCAAGCCAGGCTGTAGCGGAAGTCGTAGAGACCCTAAGCAGTACGCCAGATTCAGACCTGGACGAGGTCATGTCGGAGGGCTCGGTTGGCCTTACCGGTGAGTTGGCCTATCCTCTATTACGAGGATAAACTCTTGGCGGAAGAGTCATCTGAAGAAGAGGGGGCTGACAAAACGGTGGTGGCCAGCCACAAATCTGGAGCGGATGAAGGTGCTCCAGATTAATCTTCACCACTCAAAGCTCGCCTCGGCGAAATAATACTCCCGACTAACATTCGCAAGACGAACTGGGGAGTATACAAAAGTGCTTTGGCAAAAAATTTGCCATCAGGTCCGATTGACAAACCTTAATCGGCAGCTGATCTAGATGATCTAGTCGATGTACTAACCAAAGCAATGAATTTCTCTCCTAAAAGGACAACAAGAAGGAAGCTAAAACCAAAACGATGGTCCTCCGTACTGGATGAACTGAGGACTGCGTAAAAGGATCTTTAACGCAGCTAAGCGCTCGAGAGCTGAGCTTGATTGGGCAACCTACAAGGTATCCCTTAAAAATTTCAAAAGAAACCTCAGAGGCTTCTAGGCTGCGCAAGATTCTCACTGGCACACCATGCACACCATGCACACCTATATCAAAAGGTCAGATGGCACATGGACAATGTCTGGTTAGGGGTCTCTCAACCTCCTATTATATACTCACTTCCCTGGTATTAGAGCGCATATTGGTGCACAACTGGCAAATCCTAGCTGTTATACGCGGGACAACGAAGGCATAGTCTCCGATAGGAAACTTAAATATGCGATAAACAGCTTCAAGCCCTATAAATCACCAGGGCCTGACGGTGTTTACCCTGTAGAAATACAAGAAACTGCGAAATATATTTTGCCTTGGCTTCGTATTATTTTCTATGGCCGCATAAGCATGACATAAGCCACGCTTGGAATAAAAGTGGTCCTTATACCCAAAGCATGGAAAACATCACTTACATTCTTCTTGATGACGTTAGAATGGCTACTAGATCTGTATCTACGCAGCAGTATCGACTCTGCTCTTTCATCGGCATCACAGCATGCATATAGCAAGGGAAGGCCCGTGGAAACGGCTTTACACTCACTGGTTGGGTCCATCGAAAGATCCTTCACAAGAGGTGACAAGAGGTATACCACAAGGTGGTGTGCTTTCTCCACTCCTCTAGAATCTGGTAGTGAACAACGTACTGCTGTCTCTAGAGAGGGCGGGCTGTGTAATGGCAGCATACGTCGATGACCTAGCAATCGCAGTCAGAGGCAAATTTCCCACTACCCTACGCGACGCTATGCAAAGAGGTCTTCGCAATCTCGAGCTACTGGCCGGACCATAGTTGAAGTAAATGCGGCCAAAACAGAACTGGTCACAAGGAAACATAAAATTCCGTCCCTCACACCAATCATGCTATTTGTGTCTGCATTGTCCTTATCGGAAAGTGCAAAATATCTAGGACTCATTCTTGATAGGAAGCTTAGCTGGAAACTTAATATTTCTGAGCGTACGAAGAAAGCGACAGTTGCGCTGTACTCTTGTAAAAAAGCTATATGGACAAGATGGGTTTTCCCCAATATCGTTTACTGGCTGTAAACAGGGTCATCAGAATTATCTATATCTCTACTATTATAAAAAAAATTAAAATTTCAAAAAGTTAGCATGTTTGTGGTCGCCGGTTACTCAAGAACCGCTGAACTGATTTATGTGAAATTTTCACTATTCGAATCAAAATTGATCATAGATGGTTCATGTATATTCAAAATTGATATATATAAAACCAAACAAGTTATTGACTGAAAAATTGGCTTAAATCTCAATTTTTGGTGAAATTCGGCACATTTTCCCATTTCCGGCCTAAAATAAAATATATCTGAAAATTATTTATGAAGTTTAATATGAAAGATCTTCCCGATTCCAGCAAAAAAGTCTAAGGTAACATGCATCTACGATCAATGGTTTTGTCGTAAAATTGACATTTTAATAAAAAATTAAATCATTTTCTTGCAAGCAGTTTATCTGTTGATTGACTTTAATGCTGTTACCGCTTGCAGCTTTGGTTTCGTTGTTGTTGCGTGTTTCTTTGTAACTACAACAACAGCTGTGAGTTGGGATGAAAGAGAAAAACGTGTGTAGTTTTTATTGCATTAATTTAACAAACTACGAAATAAAGTAATTATTGATTAAAATAATAAGTGACAGTTTTATTGTAATATTTTGTTTGGCAAATACAGTTTTAAGACTTATTGAGAATTCAGAAATTTTAAATAGTTTTTGCAAATCATTGGTGTGGTTTAATGATTCCATATCGTTTGAATGTAATTCTTTTAAAATAAAATTTGTTAGTTTTGAAATATATCCAAAAAGAAGTTTTCCAAGCATAAATTGAGTGTTGCTTTAGTTTTATGATTGATTGTACAGATATTTAATAAGCCCAACCTCAGTTTATATTGGCATTACTATTAACTAAAAAGTTGTAAATAGGACCTATTTTGGAAATCTTATCGTATTCTCTTTGTGTATTTTAATAAAAAAATTAAATTTCAATACAAATTTCATATTGAAATTTTAAAATATTATTAACATATTTGAATATTGAATCTATTACGAGTACATTCCCTTTTTTACATAACGCAAAAGTGGGTGAATTTGCATAAAGCTAAATGACTAAAAGAAGGGATTTATTTTAAGAAATCATAGTAAATGTAATCAAGTTATGAGCAAAATAATGAGAATTTATTTCGAAGGACATCCGAGCTTCTTATGATCAATTGTGTTATGTGTGTGTATATTATTAAATGTGTGTACAATGATTAAAAAACGGCACCCTCAAATTTCAAGCCGACTCTAAGGCTGATATCTACGTATTCAGAATATTTCTTCGAAGAAAAGGAAACCTTTTCCAAGCTTTATTTTTTAAATAAAAAAACTACTGACATTTTGGCAAAAAAAAAAAAAGGAAAGAAATGCCAAGTATTTGAGTATAACAAGTTTTGAGTATATAACATATACTGGAAAAATTAAAAAGTTTTGAGTTCGAGTCAACGCGGACATTTTCCTGTCATCAAACTTTTTTCCAATCGTTGTGAACCGAAGGATTTAAACGCAACGAGTAACTTAGGTTTGAGTTGGATCTACATTCATGTTGTGATAATCGTCGTATTCTACATTAATTATAGGCCTGAGTTGTGGTCTTGCCTTAGTCAATTCAAGTTTATTAAAATCACCACAAATTCCCACAATATAACTAATATATTATTAATTGTACCTTCTTTTATTTTTAATACAACTAATTGTTGCATGACCCTGGGTATCGTACCAGATGTGGCACCCAGCTCCGCTAGCTCATTGCTGTCACGGAGGGTAATAAATTCGACCCCGCCACATCTGGTCGAGGGCGCACAATAACCGAAAAATATGAATCAGCACTTGAAAACATTTAATGAGTAACAAGACGGATGTTGTGTCTTGTAGCGCACCCGCCCTACCATGTCACCGACCGTTATTTTTAGTCACCCAACGTAATTTCAAAATGGCTTCGCTCACAACATTTCAAGTACTTACCCTACATCACCCCTTCAGAGACCCCCAAAACTTTTATTTAGCACGCCATCAGATTTTTATATCTTCATTATTTTACACATTTATTTATGACCATATTAAAGCTAATAAATGATAAACGCTTGCGGTAATTTATGCGCTTAAATATAAATAAGTAATAATTTTAATGAATTTTTTGAACTACGACAAAACTTTGGCCTATCAACCCGTTTCACCACAGAAAAATTTTTCCAATAATTATTTTGACACAACGATCTAAAGCTTAAGTTGGATCTAATTCGAGAGAGCTCTCTAAAGTGGGAGTACTAATACCATTTCCAAACTTTTTTATTTTTATTCTTTTTTTTTATTATTCCCGTCCCTGTAGTAAATCAAGCTTAACAAGTTTACCCTAAAAATGGAGCTTAAGCATATTCTTAAATGTAACCGAAATTTATTTATATTTACAAATGATTAATTTCCTAAATCAATTTATTCCTTTTTTTATATATCTGTATTTAATATAATTTTTCTTATTTTTTTTCTGTTCAGGTTTTGTTCTTATTTCCTTTTTGGTTTTTGTATTTCTAATTTTCTTTTCAAGTTTTTGTATCTCCAATTTTCTTTTAAGGTTTTTGTATTTCTAATTTTTTTTTCAGGTTTTGTATATCTAATTTTCTTTTCAGGTTTTTTTATATCTAATTTTCTTTTCAGGTTTTTTTTATATCTAATTTTCTTTTCAGGTTTTTGTATTTTTAATTTTCTTTTCAAGTTTTTGTATTTTTATTTTCTTTACAGGATTTTATTTGACTTATAATTTTTTTAAATTTTCTTTATAGGTTTTTATTGTACTTATAAATTTTTTTTAATTTCTCTTTGCAGTTTTATTTACTTTACTTATAATTTTTTTTTATTAGTTTTCGCTATAGGATCAAATTTAATTGTTCTCTGGGTATATTTTTTTTGGAAGCAAGATTTTGATTTTTACACAAATATATAAGACAACAACAAAATACCGCAAGGAAACTTGAATTCCAGGATTATTTACAGAGCACTTATGGTACTTTTAACCTACGTGTCTTATTTTCTATGGCTCTGTAATAAAATTTTTCTTTATAGTTTATGGAACTTATCTGTTTCCGGTTCCGAAAGGGTGTCCAGTTTACTATAATTTCAGCAGTGCCGTGCTGGGCTCGCTCCTGTGCTGTGTATCTTTTTGTGTCTGGCTTTTAATTCTTGTTATACCAAAAAAAATCCTATGAGCCTTGTGCAAAATAAAATTAACTCAAACACACCCGTTTCCTTGCGTTTTTAAATATATGCTGGTTTAAGTTTTTTCTACTTCCTTCCTCTCAGATCTTCAATCTATTTTGCTGCCAAGTGAAGCTATTTCTTCGCGATGCAAAATTCTACCTGATTTAAGGACTTATTTAAAGAACTTTCTTGAAGTTCCAATCATGGAGCTCCCAAAGCGTTGGACATTTCTGAATTCACTCCTAACCGTTCGAATCGTTTTGCTGCTTTAGCGGATATTACAATTGAACCTGCTTCTGCTGTTACTGCTCCTCAACGGAATAAAAATCCGGTAAGTTCCTGTAATATTGATGTGGCTGAACCTTTAAAGGTACAAAATAAATTTTGTCCCCCTATAATTGTATATAATGTCAACATTAAAAAATTAATTGATCAACTTAATACAAAAGTTCCAAAAATTGAATATAAAATAATTAATAAATCGCATTTTAAAAGCAAAATCTACTTTAAAGATCCAAATCATCATTCGGATATGATGTCCCTTCTAAGAAAACAAAATATTGATTCTTTTTCTTTTACTCCAAAAAACCTAAAACAAGTGAGCTTAGTTCTTCAAGGTCTTCATTATTTTTCAGACGTTGTTGATATCAAATCTGAACTAGACACTATAATTCCTAATACTGTTGATAAAGTCGTGAAATTCACAACTCCTACTTCTTTAAAAAATAATTATGATACGGGTCTTTTCTTGATTACCCTTTTTCCTGGAAAAAAGTTTAATGATGTAGCAAAAACCAAAAGACTGGTGCACCAAGTTATTTCTTGGGAGTCCCCAAAATCTAGGACTAGAGAAGTACAGTGCAAGCGTTTCCAGCAGTGGGGGCACATTGCTAAAAACTGTAATAGAGCTTATCGCTGCGTTAAGTGCGACACAAAGCACGAACCTGGAGAATGTTCTCTAAATAAAGATCCCAAGTCACAACCTAACTGAATTAATTGCGGTGAATCCGGTCACCCAGCCAATTGGAGAGGCTGTTCTTTTTATAAGGATTATATAAAAAAAAAAGTTTAATTTCTGAAGCAAAACAAAAAAAATCAATGGCTTTTTCTAATATCCAGAATGCTGTTGCTGGACAATCTTTAATTGTCAAAGATCAATCCTATTCTAGTCTTTTCAAGTCTGATAAACATAATGATTTTATTAAAGTTAATGATTCTGGTCATCCCTCAATTATTGATCAATTCATGAAGATTGCTAAACAAATACTTAATCCAGAGAAACCAACACTCGAGCAAAGAATTGAAATTTTTTTAAGGAATATTAATCATCTTTCAAAAGATGATGTTAAAAAAGAGTGTATGTCACTTTTAAAAGAAGTATCTGACAAATATGGCTGCCAATATTAAAAAACTGTTATCTTTTAATGTAAGGTCTCTGATCAATTCAAGTAGAGTTATCGAACTTAAAAAATTATCGATTTTAATAAAATAGATATTTCCTTTCTCCAAGAAACACATTTATCTCATGGTGTGCGTCTTAATAATTATAATTTTTTGAGAGATTATAGCTCACAAGGTGTTGCTATAGCCATCAAAAAGAATTTTAAGTACTCCATTGTTCCTTTCTCTGATATCCTTTTCCCACATATATTTTTAGATATTTGTGTTTCGTTTAGAGGAGTTAAAAAAAAATTACTAATTGGTTCAGTTTATATTCCCTGTAATTTTTCACCTGATGCCTTATCTGATGGTTTAGATTCTATTGCTAATAGATCTTCAAATTATGATGGATTAATAATTGGAGGTGATTTTAACGCTAAACATCAATCTTGGAATGATAATACCAATAATTAAAATGGTAACACTTTTTTCAGTTGGCTTCAAAGTTATTCTGCTGAAATCCTTCGTATTTGTGATATTTCTCCTTCGTATCCTAATGGATCGTCTTATCTTGATCATTTTATTTTCTCCACAAACTTAATAGATACTTCAAATCAAAATTATTTAGTAAAAAGTCTATCTTCGTTCTCTGATCACTTTCCTCTTTATATAGAAGTAGATTTGAAAGATATTTCATTCGAATTATATCATCCAAAATTTTTTGTTTCTTTCAAAAAAAACAAATTGGGATGATTTTCGTAAGGATTTGTCAACTTCTATTGAAAATAATTTGCCACCCAATAATAGAAATTTGCAAAATTCCGAAATCGATTCTCATATAAATTTGTTAACCTCCTCTATTAATTCCATTATAGATTCACATAGTGAATTAGTTCAATATAGAAATTTTAATAATAATTCGTTACCGGATTCTATTAAACATCTATACAAAATTAAAAACCAATGGCAACGAAGATTAAAAAGAATATTTCATTCCAATTTCAACAGAACTTCTCAAGAATACAAACTTCTTGCCGTTCAAACTTCTCTTCTAAAAAACATAATTAAACAACAAGTTGAAATTCATAAAGCTCGAGAATTTGGTGAGAGACTGGAGCTCATAAGACCTGGTTCTACGGCTTATAAAGAAATTTATAATATTATTAGAAAGAATAAAGGAAATTTTTGCTCCAAAATTATTTTTGAAAACAATTTGTTTACTGAAAGTTCTGATAAAGTTGAAATTTTGAAATCTCATTTTGAAAAAATTTATGAAAAAACAGTTCCTGATAGATCGGATATTTTTGAATTAGAATCCGAAGTACTTAACACTCTTAATTCTTATCCATTATCTATTTATCACTTTGGTCCTTCTTTTACTTCTTCTTTTCCTCCTGATAGCTCACATTTTATAAATTCGGACAAAATTTGCCTTTGTTAAAAATCTTAATGCTAAAAAGTCTACTGGGCCAGATAACATTTCAAATTTTTTAATTAAAAAAATGCCTATTATTGTTTTTGAATTTCTTACTATTATTTTTAATAACTGTATTAATAACGGTTATTTTCCTGATTCTTGGAAGATTGCTAAAATTATTCCTATTCAAAAAAAAACCAAATTGTTTTGAAGTGAATAATTTTAGACCTATTTCTTTGCTTTCTAATCTTGGGAAAATTCTTGAAAGAATTATTCAAGACAAACTAGATAATAATGTTAATGTTCAATATATTTCTGATTTTCAATTTGGCTTCAAAAAACAACATTCAACGGTTCATGCTTTATTAAAATTACAAAATGATATTATTCTAAATCTCCGTAATCGAAAATGTACAGTAGCAGTTTCTCTGGACATAGAAAAAGCCTTTGATAAAGCTTACCATATTGGCATTATTTCCAAATTAATGAGGATTGGTTTTAATCCTTCTTTCATAAAAATTCTTAGTAGTTTTTTGAATAATCGTAAATTTTTTATTAACATTGATAATATACCTTCAGACCTTGGTAAAATTGAAAGTGGTGTTCCCCAGGGTTCTATTATGGCTCCTCATTTATACAGTATCTTTATTCATGATTTTCCCCATACTTTCCCGAATTGCAGGTTGGGCAGTTGGGGTTATTACACGCGGAAGACCACATTTGAAGTAGAATATCGAACGCGGAGCTGCGCACTCCATATAGGTGTGGCCTAGTTTATGGCAGTTCCAACATTCCAACGTTCATGGGATAGACGATCCTGGCTAAACCCTCCCGTCAGTTTCTTTTCAAGATTTTAACCATGTCATGATCAGCAATGTTTATTTTTAGGCGTGAACGTAGCTTCTGCATCGCGTGGAAATACGCGTCTATGGGCTCTCCCGACAGTTGCTTGCGTTCAACAAGTTCTCGCATGATTTCGAAGTCGCTACTGGTCGACTGGTACTGCCTTAGCAGCACGAACTTAAGTGCCTCCCAATTTTGCACCTCGTTGGTTTTTAGGAACAGCCAAAACCATTCTCTGGCCTGACCGCTCACTAGCCGATGAAAATCACGCATAATCTCCGGCCACGGTACTTCGTAACGTGATTGGAGGTATTCAATTCTAAAAATGAAATCCTCAATGGACAAAGAACCTCGGTTGCCATCGAAAACGAAATCCCACTTATCAAAACGTACCGTGTTTGCCATATTAAAACGATTGTCACCTACTTGATCTCGGTGTGATTGATCACCTAGATTTTCTACTGGCTGTGGCTTCTGGGGAAATAATGGTTCAGTTGATTCAGCCCGATACGGCTTTCGCTGATTATAACCGGATGTTGTTTGTTCGGCGTAAACCTGTTTGACCAATAAATCAGCAAAACCATAATTTTGTTTAAATATCACCCGCCTTCCAAAATTTTGACCCTGCTGAAATTGTTGCTGGACCTGCGGTGGACTTGAACACCAGTGTTGACCTGCCGTTGCGAAGGATGGAGCTTAACATGTTTCGTGTTGTGGTTTTTATAATGATAATTATTTCTTGTTTTATTAAATTCATTTTCTAACGCCTGTTCTCTTTCAGATAGACCTAATAGAGCCATGGACTTGACTCCGCCCCTCTGATCATCGGTATGAGTATGATCTGAGTTACTTACACTAGCGTCTGATGAGCCTGGTGTAATTTTAGCTGCTTTTAATGGGCTTATAAGATCATTGATTTCCTTCATTAAATCAACAAAACCTATCTTCATGATATCGCGCATCTGACTACATACCTCTTCTTTCAACGATGAGCGATGACCCTCGTGAGCTTGGGCGACCGCCAGGCTTATGGCTGCCTTCATCTCACTCGGTAAGACGCTCGAAACGCCTGTAGTATTTTTGTAAGAGATAAACGCTTCTCTTAGATTCAACAAGTTATGATCTGCCATAGGCGGGGGTACAGTCGTATCGGGAGGAAAACCTGATTTCTGCATATCTTGGCTATATTCTTTTGTCTTTGGAAGGGACACAATAAATTCTTTAGTATTGATTTCCTTATCTTTATCTTTTATCAATGAACCTAAAAGACTTTCCCTAAAGGGGTCGATACTACTACTTACGTCCTTGATTCGGTGAATGTTGTACAGCCATTTTCTGATACGTTTCAGAATTAAGACTTCTATTCAAGTCAAAATTCAAGCCACGCTTCGCTGATTGATTGAGTTTTGTTTTATCAGCGCTAACCATTAGTGGTTTTACTTGTTGTGAAATAGAACCTACTTCTGTAATTTGTTTTTGTTTTATTTATTACCAAAATACTCAAAAATATGGGGGTCCTGAAATTAGGTTTCGATTCTGGTCATGTACTGTTTTTTATACTTATAGTGTCGTGAAACGAAGCCTCTTTTTATGTTTTCGTGCCTCTCAAATATTTCAAAATGTTTTCCATACTCTCTTCAACCTTTCCGGGATAATCCAATTAAAGGATCGATTATCATTTTCCATTGTTTCAAAATTATAAACTGTGCTTCGTGATCCGCTGAATGCACAGTGATCCGGCCACTGTTTTGAATTAGCAATAAGCACTTTTTTAAAATAAAAAAATAAAGCATAGAAAGATGGATGCATCTTTCCATGGAAATCACAAATGTGTATCATTATTCTTTAATGTGCACTACCCACTATGATCGATACAATTGATGTGTTAACTTTTGTCAACCATCAAGCTATCGTCTACTTTAACGTCTGGATATAAATATTTTAGTTTTATTTTAACAAGACTCTGTTGACTTTAGAGATTCTAAAAATCTACAAAATTTATGCTTACAAGTGGATGTTATTATCCACACCACCTAGTAACTGATTCTAAATTCAACTTGTTTATACTTTATATAGTTTCATTTACGTTTTTTTTTTCTTTCATTGAAGGCTTTTATAATTTGATTTCAACGTCACTTTTGTGACATTTCCACTTCAAAACCTAAAACGTGAATGATGTTTTGTTAATTTATTTGCTTGGGCGACATTATTGTTGCATGACCCTGGGTATCGTACCAGATGTGGCACCCAGCTCCACTAGCTCATTGCTGTCAGGGAGGGTAATAAATTTGACCCCGCCACATCTGGTCGAGGGCGCACAATAACCGAAAAATCTGAATCAGCACTTGAAAACATTTAATGAGTAACAAGACGGATGTTGTGTCTTGAAGCGCACCCGCCCTACCATGTGACCGACCGTTATTTTTAGTCACCCAACGTAATTTCAAAATGGCTTCGCTCACAACATTTCAAGTACTTACCCTATATCACCACTTCAGAGACCCCCAAAACTGTTATTTAGCACGCCATCAGATTTTTATATCTTCATTATTTTACACAATTATTTATGACCATATTAAAGCTAATAAATGATAAACGCTTGCGGTAATTTATGCGCTTAAATAAAAATAAGTAATAATTTTAATGAATTTTTTTAACTACGACAAAACTTTGGCCTATCAACCCGTTTCACCACAGAAAAATTTTTCCAATAATTATTTTGACACAACGATCTAAAGCTTAAGTTGGATCTAATTCGAGAGAGCTCTCTAAAGTGGGAGTACTAATACCATTTCCAAACTTTTTTATTTTTATTCTTTTTTTTTATTATTCCCGTCCCTGTAGTAAATCAAGCTTAACAAGTTTACCCTAAAAATGGAGCTTAAGCATATTCTTAAATGTAACCGAAATTTATTTATATTTACAAATGATTAATTTCCTAAATCAATTTATTCCTTTTTATATATATGTGTATTTAATATAATTTTTCTTATTTTTTTTCTGTTCAGGTTTTGTTCTTATTTCCTTTTTGGTTTTTGTATTTCTAATTTTCTTTTCAGGTTTTTGTATTTCTAATTTTCTTTTAAGTTTTTGTATTTCTAATTTTCTTTTCAGGTTTCATATTTAATTTTTGATATTCGTTGCGTTCTTTATTAATAATAAGCCAGTGTTATGGTCTTGACTTAATCAATTCAAGTTTATAAAAATCTTCTTCACAAATTCCCACAATATTAATAGTGGGTTATTTTAAGAATAGATGGTCAGAATCAACGAGACTAATTCCACAGAATTCCGGAGAACTCCATATGAGTTCTATGAAAGGTTGTTTTGTTTTTGTTTCATAACTTTGGCTAAGGTTATGCTAGAAGCACCAGATTGTGTTTGTTTATAGCACTTTATGTGTGGAATACAGCTACTTTAATAACTCAGTTCTGTCTTAAGTCGACTTAAGCGGTTATTGCTTATCGACACAAATATATTGTTTAATCTAGGATGGGCTATTCTTTTGACATCTTCTTCGTGTCATGTGTTTTATAGTTTTAGTTGTTGCATCTTTCATTTTACTATTATTTTAATGAGAATGGAATTGCAACAAAAATATTTTTCAAAATATTTAAAGTTGTTATTAGCGTTGCTTACTATTACAACAAAAAATAAAAAAAAAATTGTTTCCGTGTCGCGAGCAAAGCCGCGGAGGGTTGCTAGTATTTATTTATAGAGCAACGATATGGTGGCCAGCCTTGGACAAGGTCACATATTTGAACCAGGTCCATAAAGTCCAAAGAATGGCGTCTATTTGCATCAGCGGTGCTCTGAGACCAACACCGACTACGGCTTTAGAAACCCAACTCCTTCTACCGCTCGACTTGGTTGCTAGGCAACAGGCAGCTTGTTCGGCGGTCAGACTAAGGGAAACTGGAGTATGGAATAACCTGGGTTCAGGACTCGCATCCATACTTTACAAATTCAGCTTCATTCCACCAAGGACTGACTACTGTAAACCACTGCTTTCCTTTGATAGAAATACGGCACGCTTATTCCACCTAGAACATACTAGAATAAAGGTGCGCTTTGGAAACCAGGGTGTCTACATTTCTATACGGATGGGTCAAAATTAAATGACAAGGTCGGATATGGAGTCTACTCAAAAGAATTAGAGCTATCCTTGGTTCGTATGCTGCCTTATCACTGTAGGTGTTTATCAAGCCGAGGAGATTGCAATTAAGGAAGTTGCAACATGGCTCTCAGAGAATGTCATCTCTAAACGAGAAATATATATTTTCTCGGACAGCCAAGCAGCGATCAAATCGATGGAGCAAGTATCCATCAACTTTAAAGTAGCCAAAGAACGCCATGCTGCATTAGGCTGTCAAAGTTTATTGGCATCAGCTTAATATGGGTACCTGGGCATAAGGGTATACGGGGAAAGGAAAAAGCAGACGAGCTTGCTCGGAGAAACTACATCGGTGACTTGAATGATTCGGAACTCACCGAGCATCCCGATGGAAACTGTTAAAATGATGCTCAATGAGTACAAAACATCTAAAGCCAACTCAAAATGGACTGAACTCTCAACTTGCACAATGTGCGGATCGTAATGAAAAACGGGGTTATTCCCAAACGTTTAAATAATTTTAGCACGAAGGTTTTAAGTAATAAAAAATTAACTTTAATGATGACTTCAATTTAAATTATTTTAGCATCAAGCGATTGATAAAAAATATTCAGCGGGTTCGAGTCGCACACCAAACAGATTGAACAGAGAATGGTCACTAGCTCTACTTTAAATGCAACATATGCTCTGGGCATATTAGTTGTTCTATTATTTACGATATTCCAGTCCTTCTCTTGTGGTCCTATGAAGCTCTCTCAATTTGGCATCTCATTAGACCAAAATAAGGTGTGGAATTGCACACAGAACAACAAGGCTTATCTGGACGACTTTAGACCAGTGTCGGGCACGTTTTAATTTCCCAAACACACGTGTTTGGAAACAAAATGCTGCTTGAGCGAAGTCGACACATGTACACTATAAGCTTCTTCGTGTGGCTTTCAATCGTATGCGTTCGGCTGTTGCTTTGTTTTGATTTTTGCTAAGCAAACCAAGTCCGTTGATGTTAAGCCTTTGTTGTAGTTAGGTCTGGCTGCTCAATTTTACAAATGCACAGATAAAAATGATGCCTGAAGAATGGGAAAATGATTTTTTTTTTATAGAAAACAACGATGGTACATCACCAATGATACGTCATTAGCATTAAACTCGCTTTCACATACTTAATAAAATTGCGCCACCGAGTAGACGGACGCAAAACACCTGCATTGATATACTTCCGCTTAAAACTGACGAACGCCAAGTTGCTCTTCGTTTTTCTCTGCTCCACACACAAGCAAAGAATATGATAATATGTGTGTGCCCATCACTGCTTTAGACCCAAAGCGATCGAGAGACCTTCTCTCGTTGTTAAGACCATAGGTAGCTACGCTAGTGGCCGTAACCACAGGGCACTGCGTAATAGGCAGACATGCCTCCAGACTGGGAGTCATCACAAATGACTTCTGCAGAAGCTGCAGGAACGAGGAGGAGGAAGAAACATCTCCCACCTTCTTTGTTCCTGTCCCGCGCTCGGTAGAAAAAGGCATAAATATCTGGGGTCATTCTTTTTTTCTGAGCTTGACGACCTGTCATGGATAAGCATCAAACGTCTATTAAGCTTTATCAAGAGCTCAATGTGGTTCCACTCGGACTGAAGGCCAAGTGTGCAGCGGTATTAGAAAGGTTGAAGAACGTAAAGCGGCTGCCGTCTCAACCTAACCTAACCTATACAAATAAAGGATTTAGTATTTGTTCTATTTGTTTGTTAAGTTATCTCGATGGCTGCATAAAGATCAACTTTTGGTGTTTAAGCGCACCAATCCGCAATATTTGTTGGCTAAAGAGCTGCTCTTTGTTGAGATAAAAATAAGTAATTATGCTAAGGAGCCGCATTTAAGTTCTGATTTAGATCTGAGTTTTATTTTCTACGACAGGGATTTAAATATCATAAAAACCAGTATTTTCTTAAAATTAGCTGACTATTATGTTAACACTATTTCAATACTATTTACAAATCTCCTCCCATGACATAATTCTAAACACATGATTGGTTAATTATTATTTCTTATTAATTTTAGGTTGAGTAGGCATTTTTGTTTTGTTCTATTTACATTCAAAAATGTCTAATGCTGGCAAGAAGGAAAAAGATACACAATGAAATACTGACGCTTAGTCAGTTTGTCGTTAACTTCAATCAACGCTGTTGGTCAGTTAGTCGTTAACGTCAGTTGCACTGTTTCGAAAAGACAGCCACACTTCTGTTAGCTTAACATGATGCTTTAATTCGTTTTTTGTTGCCTTATGTTTTGGCCGGCAGTCAATGAACGGGCAGCCATGAGTGTAACACGTTTGTTTAATTTACTTTGGTTAATATGTTTACGAAAATATGAGAGTGAGAATGCAATCTGTTTGACATTTATTACTTTCATGAGTTAGCTAGTTGCATTATTGATGGTCTTTTGGTGGGCGGTCTGAGTGGCTATGTAAGTACACCATATTTTAGGTAATTTTTTTTTACATTATAATTATATTACTTTAAAGTAATATTTTTGAGTATTTTGGATAACAAATATTAATTTATAAAGCAGGAATCCGTAGTTTAGTAAAGCACCTGAAATATCGGTGTACACGATTTTTCGGAGCTTGATCAATAAAAAAAAATTAATTAAGGATCTGCTGAAACATTTTGAGCTTTTAATTGAAGATTTTTGAAAAATGTTAATTTTTACTAAAATTGTAGTTGAAAATATAGGGAAACTAGAGGCGAACCTTTACAGGGTAACATGTCTGACTGTCGCAACCTGGCGAGCCCAGCATAATCCTCCTGAAATCGCCTCAAGTCGACTCAAAACCTCCACGTGGTGTTTCCTGGGCAACGTCAAAACTGACAACTGTTAGTTTCGCGGCTAATCTGAGTGGTGGGCCCCCCTAGGCTTACAACAGGTTGTGCGTCGGGTTTGAAGCCCACCCCACCCAAAACTGATCCCCAAATCTGATGGAGACTACCGCAAACGAAAAACTGATAATGATTTACAGATATGCACCTGGACTGTCCGAACCCTTAATTAGGAAGGTGCCTTTATCCAACTGACTGATGTCTTGGAAAAATACAAAGCTAATATCACTGCTATCCAAGAAATACGATGGAAGGGACAGGGTTGCATGCGAAATGCGCCCTGTGATATCTACTACAGCGGCCATGCGGAGAAGCACGAGTTTGGATGCGGATTTGTAGTTGGCAAGAGACTACGGCCCCACGTCCTGCGATTCACACCTGTGAACGAACGACTTGCCATAATCCGCATTAAAGTTAAATTTTTTAATATAAGCCTAATATGTGCGCACGCTACGACAGAAGACAAGGACGATGAGACCAAGGAAATTTTCTACGAGTGCCTTGAAAATGCTTACGAGCGCTGCTCCCATCACTACGTAAAAATCGTGCTTGGTGACTTCAACGCTAAGGTGGGCAAGGAAAATATATTAGGTCTAACAGTCGGAAAGTTCAGCCTCCGACAAAACCTCCGATAATGGAATGAGGCTGATTGACTTCGCCGCAGCATGAAACATGGTCATAAGTAGCACTAGATTCAAGCATCTCAATATTCATAAAGCCACCTCGATGTCCCCTAATCAAAAAACCAGAAATCAGATTGATCACGTTTTGATCGACAAAAGACACTCTTCCAGTGTATTGGATGTACGCACTATCCGTGGTTCAAACTTTGACTCGGATCGCTATCTTGTCGCAGCCAAGATCCGTACAAGCTTTCACCACTCGACTCTCACTCCTGCTTGAAAGCACTCCTCCAATCGATGATATATGAGCGCACTGGAGACACATTTCCAACTCGATGCGTGCGGCTGCTGAAGAGGTGATTGGCTACTACAGCCCTCGTCGAAGCCAGTGATATGACTAGGAGTATCGCGACGCCACTCCAGAAAAAAGCGCCGTCTACAAAGCCACCCTGCAGTCTGTTGTAACGCGTGCTGCTAATGAGCGGTACAAAGAAAAGAGGAGGGAAGAGAGACATATTTTCAGGCAGAAAAAAGAGAGGCAGAAAGGCGCAAGCAGGAGAAGATGGAGATGTATGGTGACAGGAATGAGACTCGAAAATTTTTTCACGCTACGACAAATCTTGGAGAAGACTCAATAAAAACAAATCGACACCCACCATCTTTTTTTCGACTACAAAGCCGCCTTCAACAGCCCAATAAGAAAGCACTTGTACTCCACCATGTCTGAGTTTGGTATTCCTGCAAAACTAATATGACGTTGCAGGATGATACTGAGCAACACCAGCAGGGCAGTTAAAATCGGGAAGGACCTCTCCCCACCATTTGTTACCAAACGAGGTTTCAGAGAAGGTGATTCCTTATCGTGCGACTTTTTCAACCTTATGATGGAGAAGATCATCCGAGCTGCTGATCTGAGACGTAATGGCACAATATTCTACAACAGTGTTATGCTGCTTGCGTATGCTGATGACATCGATATCATTGGCCATAATAAGCGCGAAGTCAGTGAAGCATTCTCCAGGTTAGTGAAGCATTCATGCAGATAAGACGAAATACTTGGTGTCAACAAACAAGCAGTCCCAGCGTCTTTTAACTCACGTTACAGTTGACAATACCTCCTTCGTGATTGTAAAGGACTTCGTTTATCTGGGATCCAGTATAAACTCAACCAACGACATCAGCATTGAGATCAAACGAAGAATAACTCTTGCCAACAGATTTTACTTTGGGCATTTGAGAAGTAGAGCCCTCTCTCGACTAACGAAAACAACGCTCTATAAATTGCTCATCATGCCCTGGACGCTGAGCAGTTCAGATGAAAAGACTTTAAGAGCATTCAAAAGAAAAATTCCTCTTAAGATCTACGAACTAATCTGCGTCAATGGCGAGTACCGAATACGGTGGAATGATGAACTGTGGTAGCTGTACGCTAACATCGACATAGTCAGGCGCATTAAAATCGAGCGGCTTCGCTGTCGCGACGACTGCATCATCGTTGGAAAGACCAAGTAGAGGACAACCTAAAGAAGCTTAGAATTTTCAACTGGCGCCAGCAAGCGAGAGACAGAAATAGCTGGCGCAAATTTTTATATGATTCTTTATCAAAAAAAAAAAAAATCTTTCTTTATCAAAAAAAGAAAAATTTATATGATTTTTATATGATTTATATGATTTTATTTTTTATATGAGTGCCAACTAAGTTAGTAACTAAGAAGTTGAAAAACTGATTTTTGACTTAAAACGTCATATATTTTAGGTTATAAGAAAAAAGTATTTCTCCAAAATAAAAATATAACTATTAAAAGTACCACTTGTATTTGCTTAACAAGTGTTTACAATTTTGTAGTGATCCCTGGCATAGTTTTCGAGTAATGCTGACCACCGGTTTCAAACAGCACTTTTCGAGAAAAACGTGTTTTAAGTTTTTTCATGTATACTTATCATTGTCTTCTCTTTGGACGTTTGTGCTTATAGCTACAGCAATTTTTATTCAATTGACTTCAAACTTTCGGAGAATATTTTAACGATTTTTTACATTCGAAAAATATGAAAAAATTAAATTTGATTTTGGGTCGCTGAAAAACTTTAGTGAGCTAGATAGAACTTTAGATAGAACTTTTGACTCAAAGAATGACCATTTTTTTATTTCTAACATGTTTCGGATTGTTTCAGTGTTCAAAAAGGCTTTAATTTAAGAAAAAAAAGTAGTGGGGTTGGCGTAGGTCAAGTAATACGAGTGAATTCTTCCCTTAACGGTGTACAGTGGAACTTCGACTGGGTCCGCTATTGAAACTTCAAGGGAGGAACCTTACCTAGCCAGTTCATCCGCCTTTTCATTGCCATATATGTTCCTATGGCCGAGAATGCAGATTGTGGTAATGTTAAGTTGGTGACTTAGGCGGGCCAGTTCATAATTACACTCAAAGAAATATTTGTTTATATTGACTTATTCCTAGGCTTAGTTGATAAATATTTTGTCAAAGCTTTTGTCAATTGAATTTAAGGAAATAAGTTGAAATCATATTGACAAAATTTTGTTTTGTTTATTTGATAAATGGATGCTTCAATTTAATATAAGCCTTTATCACGAATATCGCGTTTTAATTGTTGATTTGATAAAACAATCTGTCAGTATGAATACATAATATTTCAACATGAAAAAATGGTTTGTTGAATAGAAAAAGGCTTTTCTGTTGAAAACATATGTTTTCTTATACTAAATTAAATACAAAAATGTTTTGTTGTTCTGACAAAAATATTTTATTACATTTTTTATATAATTAACATATTACATTTGACATATAGTAAGCACATTAGTTATAAATTTAATTCTGGAATTCACAAAGGTTGATATTATCCATGCTATTCGTTGTTAGCGCTGTTTATATTATTATAAATCACAGTTTGTTAACATTGCTGTCACATTGTGAATTGTTATAGTGTGAACAGCACTAATAACGAATAGTCATTGGCGTCGGAAGTGGGGGGACAAGGGGGGCAGTTGCCCCCACTTTTTTAGCTAGATAAACAATTTAAAAGGAAAACTTCAAAAGTTATTCAAAATATCAGTTTTTTTTACAACGATAATATTTTTTTATTATATATTTTCCTCTTCTTTCTCTCTTCTTCATAAGCATGCTTGAGGATAACCATTTTCTTTCTCTGTGCTTGCAAAAAGATAGAACAAAATGTAGAGTTTCTACTGCAAACCCACCACTTCAGATTAAAAGCACTCCTAAGTATGTAGCTTAATGCTTGTTAATTTTGCAACTCTGGTAAGAAAAAATTTGACATGTTCTTAGGGACTTTCCATATTGGACGACATGTTGTACGAAAAGTTAGATGAAAAACTAATGGGACTATTTGATTGAGCGTTCGAACGATCCAACTTGTAAAGCAACATCATTAATTGCAAGTTCTCAAGCAGAACACATCCGGCTAATAGCTAAGCAACTTTTAGATGCCCTAACAATTGAGCAGTAATTTTACATAATTGTACAATATTATACAATCGGCAGAAAAAAAACCAAAAATTTCGACTATCGTTTTAGCTTACGCATGGTACTACATGTTGTACAATCTGCCATGTTGGTCCAATGTTTTGGACCATGCGAAAGCCCCTACTGTGAATTAGCTGATGAAAATCCACCTCGGCGCTTTGAAGAAACATCAAATCCGGTTCCTTCAGTACAGTTGCCATTATATGATCGGCTACGAAAAGATTATTTCGAAATTTTAGATCTTCCCTTAAATGAGATAACGGCTAGATTCGATCAAACAGGTTGATATTTTACTTTTTTTTTATTTTTACAAGTTTACACCAGCTTCACTCAACCGACTCACTTTGATTTAACATTCGGTGAGTCGGTTGAATGAAGCTAGTGTAAACTGGCACTTTGTAAATCTTATTGTACATTTGATGAATTTCATGTAAAAATCGAGATGCATTGAACCCGACCCCCTCAGATATCGATGAAATTTTGTTCATAGCTAAATTTGATCAATACAAACAAACTCTCATTTTTAGAAATGACTGTTTTGCGATTTTTTGGGCGTGGCACAGTGGGAAAGTTTTCGAAAAAACGCGTGTTTAATATGTTTTAACCCCAATTTTTTAAGTAGTGTCACTTCTAGTAATACGTACCGAAAGTTTTCGAAATAATTCGAATAACAGCGAAAATATCAGGTCACATTGTTACACATTTACAAAATCGTTCAACAATTATAACATTTTTTAAATGTTTACAAATAAAAATTGTCGCTTTGCTATGAAATGATGCGGAATCAGAACTTTGATGTGTTTAGTAAAATCGCTGACAAATGATTCTGGGTTGGTGGTTAACGTTTCCAGAACACATCTAATCGTTGTATTCCACTTTTTGTATATTATTTCTTCAGTTTGGTTATTTTCAAAATGTTTTAGCATATGCATTTTTAGATTATTTAAATTTTTGAAGCAGTGACCACACATTGAAACGCAACACTCGCTTTTTTCTATGTCACCATTACAAACAACGAATTTGAGAACATCTTTGTAGTCAATAAATGTGCATTCTCTTTCAATACAAATTGATTTTAAGCCACTTTTTTCAAACATCAATTTCATATTCTGATGCAATGTGCATACACAGATATTTTGCTGGTTTCCAACTCCAAGTTTCATACAATTTTTTGGCCTTAACATTGTAAATTTTGTAAAACCCACTTTGGCCAAGGGATGTTTTTTTTTTTTAAATTCGTAGTAAGATTCGCGTAGTGAAGATATCATCAGTCTTTTTTTAACTTTTTCACGTAAGTTTCCTTGTTTAACAGTAATTGAATCTTGCGATCCTGGCATCATTCGGCTAATTTCATCATCTTCATAAAATAACTTGACTGTGCTTAGAGTTTCGGTTGGTAAACTACGTGTGCTCATTTTTAAAAGATTGATATCTGCAAACTTCGTTTTATTCCTTTGGATATCTTTACTTTTTTTGATGCAATCGTGAGATATATCATCCCCAAAACGATCTTTAATTTCTGCGTGACTCATATTGATTGGTAAGAGAGATAAAATTTTTTGCTTTTCCAAAAGATTTGAGCTGTTCTCTATTTGATATTTGATGTTTTGCAAAATTTCTTCGTAAATGGCTTTGACGTGTTCAAGTTGCGCTGACAAATCAGACAATGGATCAGCTCCAAGTGAATTTGCTACATTTTCCAAAATTTGCAGTGATTTTCTATTTCTGTATGCATCTCGTTTGATATATTTCCTCTTAAGAGGCGACATTTGGTTTGGTAGATGAGGAATAATATGATCATTTATATTTTCAATGAGTTCGTTGCTTTCGATGTTTGCATTACGGCTGGTACAAGTTGGAAGTTCATTCAATTCATCGCTAATTTCATCGCTGGGCGTTGTTGGTAAATAATTTGAGACTTCATTCTGCTCCACGTTGGATTCATTACGACTGCGCGCTTTTCTCAGTGTATTCCGGCAAGTTCCGCAAATACGGCTGCAATGAATGCTGACGACAGCTGGAAAATATTCAATTATATTTGCAGCCTCGTTTTCACTTATTTTACGAAGCGAAGCGCAACACTTATTAGATATTTTTATGCATCTGTACTTATTGTTTGAATTCATATTCACTCAAATTTTTAAAATATACGCGTAAAAATTGTAATGGGATATCTTGGCTTCTCGAAACTGTTTATAATTATGAATTTCGGTACGTTCATCAGGTGCATTTATATAGCAGTTTTTAAGGCAAGCAAGAACTTTTTGGGGTTAAAACATATTCATAATTTTCCTGGGACAATGTTTATTTATTTTACCTGTAAATATAAAATATAAGGGCAATTACTAGAAGAGACACTACTCAAAAAATTATATAAAAAAAAACTAAAAAAGAACCCATTTTTATTTTTTGATATGGTATAGGTGAAGGATAAACCTTTCTAAAAAAGTAATACACTGTAAAAAAAACCTTGATCTTTTTGGATTTTTCGTTAGTTAAAATTTTATTTTTTTTATAAATTTTTTACAGTGTAATTTTTTTTTAAAAAACCTGTCATAAAGCCTGTTAAAATATATTTTTAATGATACCAAGATCATGGAAATCGGTTCAGCCGATAATTAGTTATTGTAGTTTAAATGGAGCTCTTTTTAATCATTTTCGCGTTTTTCCGAAAACTTTCCCACTGTGCCACGCCCAAAAAATCGCAAAACAGTCATTTCAAAAAATGAGAGTTTGTTTGTATTGATTAAATTTAGCTATGAACAAAATTTCATCGATATCTGAGGTGGTCGGGTTCAAAATTTCAGTTTTATCTCGATTTTTAAATTAAATTCATCATTTAAACAGATCTTGACACTCTGGAATCGTTGGAAAATATTGTAATCGAAGCCTTCAACGGAAAAGTGCCTTCTGAACAAAATCTAAAAACAAAACTAGATCATTATGCAGATGACTTTTTTGCAGATGAAATTGCTGAAGCAATTGCCTGGCCAAACACCTTGAAATTGTAGTGGTATTGTATCCCAATTTGCGAAAAATTCGGATACTGTAAAAAAACTATTAAATTAAGTTGAAAAACTTATTGCTTTGCTTTTGACTGTGCCTGCATCAGCAGCTTCATCTGAGCGTTCTTTTAGTGCACTAAGACGACTTAAAACGTATCTTCGAGCAACTATGAGACAAAAACGACTCACTCATGCGGCACTTATACACATTCACAAAGATAAAACCGAAGAATTGAATTCGATGGAGGTGGTGAAAGTGTTTGTTTCTCGCAAGGACAGAAAGAAACATTTTGGAATAATTTAAATTGATATAACTTTTTGTATCTTATTGCATTTAAACCATGTAAAGATATACCTAGTCTTGCTTTATAAAAGCAACCATTATTTCTTATATTTTAATATTACCATATGAAAGATCCTTTAAAGAATGATCTCTAATATTAAAATTGGAAGAACTTTTAAAAATAATGAAATTTTAATATTTTTTATATATTTATTATGTTGACTTTATATGACTTAAATACAAATTCTAAATGTTTGATAGTTTAAATCATACTTGATTTTAAATACAAATTCTAGTTGTTTGATAGTTTGAAATCGTTTATTGAGCTTAAGGTCAAAGTTAGAACAATTAATTGTTCTAACGAATTTTTCCAAAGAAACAACAACAACAACAAAGTTTTTCAATATGAAAGGAAAAAAAACCACTAGCAATTGATTTTATTGTACAATTTTTGCGGTGCTAAACGCGTCATCAGAAATCTTTGTGATTGCCCGTGCAAGCGCGCTAATGCAATGCACCATCGGGGCGATGAGATTTTGAAGCTTCAATTTCTCATTTTTTCCCTCAATTTCATAATGTCACATTTGTTGTTGTATTTCTGTTTTTATATATTTTTATATTTTTTTTATTTTAAACTAAAATAAAAAAGTTGTTTATTCACATTCATGTTTCTTTGAAGAAATTTTGGTGAACTTTTTTTTGCACCACCATTTGTACTGCCCCCCAGATGAAATTAGCTTCCGACGCGCTTGCGAATAGCACGGATAATTTCAACAAATAATGGAAATAAATAATAATGTAATGCATATAAATAAATAACCAAAACTCCGGCCGAGATCATTGGAAAAGAACTCAATTTGTAGTCACCGCTAATGATAAATGCATTTAGAAACTCAGCCAAAAATGTAGAAGTTCCTCATATGTCGAAGTTGCATTGTGGCAAAATTGGTGCACTTGAAAACAAGAAAAATTTATTTCACAAGATCATATTTACTTATTTACTATTTAGGGTAAATAGCTTCCACACACTTAAAAAATTGCACTGGACTTTTAAGCTTTCCCGAATTTTATCTCCTTTATTTTATTCTGTACTTGATCTAAAAAGGCAAATGACGCCACCAAAATAACAAGCATTTCTTTCTGTTGTCATGATTAAAGGTTTTTTGAAATTGATAACCCATTTTATCATTATGAAATGGAAATTTTGTCCATTTGACTCGATCGATTATCAATAACATTAATTATATCTTCAGTCTAACAAATCTATTCATCAAGTCAACAAAGTAGTTTGTTAAAATTATTTATTAAAATGATGAAATTTATTCCGATTGATTGACGAGTCCGTCAGCGTGAATAAGCTTAAATCAAGTTAACAAACTTATATTTCAAGCCAGTAAAACATTTTCTTCAAAACAACGCATTGAATTTGTTTTTATTTTTAATCAAATGGATAAAGTTTCTTTTGAATTGACGAAAAAATAATCCATTATTGATAAAATTGAATTGATTGGATAATTTGATTTTGTTAGGGATTAACAAAAGTTATGTATCAATTTTACCAAGAATATTTCTTTGAGTGTACACTGCTTTACCAATTTGGAGTTGGTACTAATCGCAGCTAAAGCTTTAATGGCGGCTTGTCTATCAGTCAGAATAGTTGAATTGAGGTGATTGGTGTTGGCTCTACATAAGGCACGACAAGCTTTTCTTATCGCTAAAGGCTCGGCCTGGATGACGCTGGCTGAGTTTGGCAGACGAAAAGCGTGCGCCACCCCTAGTTTCTCAGAGTATATTCCAACTCCCACTCCGCACTCTTTCTTGGAGCCGTGTTGGTAATTGTTTATACCAAAGTAGAGTTATCGAAAAAGGCGTGTTGTTTCAGGGAAGAACCAAGAGGTCCGATTACGCAAGTTGTCGTCTATCGAAAATGGTAGCGGAATTTTATTTTACTATTATGCAACTCGCCTCTGTCTTGTTTGTGTTTGAATCCGTCCTAATATGAAACGTAGGGGGCGAATTCGAACTGACGTTCGTTAAGGAATATGACTGCTCCTTTTTGGCGGATTGGACACAAAGAATGTAGAGAACGCAAAATGGTAAAAAGTCAATGCAATACGAAAAAGTAAGTAAACATAATAAAATAAAGTGCATAGAAGTTCTTTTAACAAGTGGTTTACGTTAACTTGTTTAACAACCTGTCTTTCATAATTTGCAGAGTTTCATGTCACACAAAGCAGGAAAAATTCCTTTAAATTTCTTTAGGAATGACTGGAATTTAAATGTTGGCTCTTATCGAATCGCATAATAAATGAAAGCGAAGCGAGGCAAGCAGCTAAAAGCGGAATGAAAACGAAGTACTTCGAGTTGCGCAATCAGCCCTCAGCCTTACGTTTTCATCTAAAATAAAAAGTTAAAGAGAATATCGTTCTGCAGGTTTAATTGTAGTGCACTTATCTATAAGGGGTCGTCCATAAACTACGTTACCAATTTAGGGGGGGAGGGGTTTTGAAATGCACTACGATAAGTAACGGTAGGGGGGAGGTTTTTAGATATTGTAACGTTACCAAAAATTAAAAAAATCGACGAAAAACCTCTAATTAATAACACAATCATTTCAAAAATTTTTAACCTTACATGTTTATGTTTGATCGTCTAAATTGATGGTTAACTTTTCCACCACCTTTTCCCTCGACACAGGAACCTTTTGGTATTCCTTCATCATCTCAGCACACGTCTGAAAAATTTGGGTCTTTGTTTTTGCGACAGGCTTTGACGTTAAGGCCTGAATGTTCTTGATCAAAGGAGATACTGTATGACATGTACTGTCCTTCTCAGAAAGAAGAAATCGGTTCAAGGTCGTGTCCTACCTGCGGCCTGTATTTCGTTTTTAAAACTTCTATGAATTGCCATAAGTTTGTATTATATCGTTTACAATAAATTGGAATAAAAAATACTATTTAAATAAATCAATTTTCAGAAAGCATTTACACAAAAACACAGAACTTTGTGCAGCTCGGGTGCAGCCTTTAAGGGTACTCTGTCAAAGACCAGGTGAATTTCTTTGCGTTAGAAATGAGGATTCACCTGAATCGGTCGACATAGAATCCGATGAAAAATTCTATTTTGAAGAATCCTCAACAAAGCTACCAGCTTCTTCTATCCCAGTGATTGAGAGCATCGAATCTTGGATCGCAGATGGAATAGCTTTTACAGATGATATTAATTATTGATTTTTTTCCAATTGTTCCTTTAATGTATCTAGTCATACTAGTCACTAATACTAATGAAAATTGTCAGAGCTAGTCAAAATATATAATCATTCGAATGAATTAATTTCATATTGCACGTTACTTTATGGGGAGGGAGGGGTTTTGAAAAGCACTACGAAAAGTAACGCAGGGGAAGGGGGGTAAAAAACCGGAAAATCCGTAACGTAGTTTATGGACGATATGCATATTTTAAAAAAATAAGAATGGCGGACTTGTGAAAAAAATTTGTAAAATCGAACTTTTTTGTTTTAATTTGTTTCAAAAATAGCTTATTATTAAAAAATGGATTGTTTTAAAGGTTCCGGATCTAGCTATGTATATCTAAAATAACAGGTGAATTGTTAGCTAAATCGGTTAAATAGTTCTTAGTCAGTGCTTCACCGAAGTTTCGAAAACGTAATTTCGAGAAAAAAGTGTTCAAAGTCTTTTCAGCACTTTCATAAACACCACGGAGCGCTTTCTTTTTTTGACTGCAACTTAAAAATTATTTAAAATTTCAGTCTGAAACTTTAAGAGTATATTTTTAAGATTTTATTTTTAATTTTACGAGTCCCTCACACTGGACTGCTACCTTAATAAGCAATGAATTGTTAGCTGGATCTAATTTTTAATCTCTTATCAATGAAACTTCTTGTTCAATGGATTTATTCATTCATCTTCATATTTTTTGTGGGTGTACTTATATATTTATTTTATGTACTTTTTTGTACTTCTTTTTAAAGTCTGTACGTGTACTTTTTTTGATTTGAAAATGTTGGTCACATTAGTCAAGACGTGAAGTGCGTTGGTGGGTCATGAGCGACTACTTCCTGTGATACCTATGCACGCAGATCGCTGGATCCTGACTAGTTTTGTTGTGTTGAATGCTTTGTTCAGTGTGGGCCACCATACTAGTACATACTAGACCATATACCAGGATAGGGCGCACTACCGCTGTATATAATCAGAAGACTATGCAGGCCTTCTTGACCCTTTAGTCGATGTTGGTTTTCCAGCTAAACTTAGAATCTAGAACGACTCCTAGATATTCTGCGCTACAAGAAAGCTGCTGGAGAAAGATGTTGGTTCTTTAGCTTTGGAAGGACAAATTGTGGCGCCTTGGCTTTTGTGGTGAATAGCACACCCAAAAAATATTTAAGATAAAATTGCGAATAAAATCTTTGTAGAAATACAAACAGAGGCTATTCGTAGAATGTACAAATGTTTTGTACTTAGTACAAACGTTGGTAGTGTTGGCCGCATGAAAAAAATTTTTTATAATGTATAAATTTGTAAACTGAACGAACATTGTTTGATAATATACAAAGCGGTGGCAGCAGAGTTAGTATATTTGTTCGTATCTTTTGTAGACGAAACGAATGTGTTTGTAAATATACAAATTTTTCTTTGTAAAATGTACAAACGGTCATTTGTATTATTCACAAAGTCGTTCTTAGGCTGAAAAGAACAAACAGCTTTGTGGAATATAATGGAGAAAGAAACGAGAAGAAAATGGAGAAACAAAAGGAGAGCATAATTGCTGAGCTTAGATCAGCAGTAAAAATTTCCGAGGACCGGGTTATGGAGAAACTCGGAGAAACTACAGCGGAAATCATGAACATAAAAACTAAGCTGTCGACATTCGAGAGACGGGTCGCAGCCGTTGAAACCATCTGCTCAAATATGAGTGAGCTTTCTAATAGAGTTAAAAAAATAGAAGACTCTCTTCCTTACACCAGCTCTCTTCATGCCGAACTTAAAGAGATGAAAGCTCAACTGGAGAAACAGGAAAATCTCGCTGTTGCTTCTGACTTACACATTAATGGCATTCCACACAACGAAAATGAAAACTTATTTGAAATTTTTGGCAAAATATGCTATTCAATTAGTATTTCACCACCAAAAATTAATAAAATCCTTCGCGCTCGCCGTATTGGCGGAAACTTCGATTCAGTAATTATTGCCAAACTGAATTCTCCCCACGATAAAAATAATTTGTTGAAAGCTATTTCCAAGTTTAAAAAAAACAACAAAGATTTACTTCGCTTGCACAATGCAGGGTTTGATTCGAACGTGCCTATTTACGTTAATGAAAACCTCACTAAAAACAACTTTAAAATATTACAGTCTGCCTTACGCTTAAAAAAGTCACGAAAAATATCTGCGGCTTTTTCTTTGCGTGGCCTTGTCTACGTAAAAAGCGGGCAAGGCGACGCTGCTATCAACATTGCATCAATCAGCGCCCTCGAGGAATTTAATCAGACTATTCAACAGCCATCTACTATTGAATACATCGATTCACAACAACAGTTTTTTCTTAGTAAGCACGATCATATGCCACCCACACAACAATAATAAACATATTTATAGTAAACTGATGTTATTACGTTATATTTTAAATTATTTTATTCTAATAATTTTTATTATCAATTCTCTTACTATGTATTACTTAAATACGTCCACCCATAATTTAAACACAAAGAATTATAATTTATATATATTTCGCTGCTTTGATACGTTGTCGGTTTTTTCTTTTTTGCTGTTTTTTAAATTATGTCTACTCAATTTAACGCCCTAGGAAGTTCCAAAGACTTTTCATTTGAGATGGTTCGAATTTTGTCAGGACAAAAGAGTGGAGTAAAAATCTGCCACATTAATGCGCAGAGTTTGGTAAAAAAAATAGACGAATTCCGAAATTTGTTTGAAAATTCTAATGTAGACATTATATGCGTTTCCGAAACGTGGTTTCTTCCTAGCATGCCAAATTCAACCTATACGGCTATAATCTGTACAGAACTGATAGGATAACACACGCGGGTGGTGTTGCGATGTTCGTGAAGAGTTGCTTCCCTTGCAAAATTGTGCATCAATCTGGTCCAGATAGTCCATGTGAACTTCTTTTTGTTAACATTTCAATCGGAACGAATAAAATTCTTGTCGCAACTATATACAGACCAAATAAAAACATCGATCTGGGCCCTGTTATTGATGTAATCGAATATGTGTGCTTGTCGCATAAGAACATTGTCATTGCCGGTGATTTCAATAGTGACCTGCTCACTGAAACTCACTTACTACAAGATATGCTATCTCTTGGGCTCTTTCCAGTTAATTCTGATACTCCCACGCACTTTACAAGGTCTGTAAATACGTTACTAGACTTGTTCTTTGTTAATGATGTTTCGAAAGTTTTTCTATATGACCAAGTCGTTGCTTGCGGTTTTTCTAAACACGACCTCATTTTCATCACGCTGGACATTCGCAAAGATCATGCACCGGAAACCTTTTCCTATCGGGATTTTAAAAACATAAATTATGAACTACTAAGGACTGATGTAGAAAACATTGACTGGGGTCTAATCTACAGCATTCCTTGCTCTGATACCCAATTATCATTATTAAATGCATTCGTCAGAGGTTTGTTCGACAAATTTGTAATTTTAAAAACTAAAACTCGCTCTCAAAAGAAACGACCGTGGTACAACAGTGAAATTCAAACCATGATAAGAAATCGAAATAATGCGTACAATCGTTGGAAGCGCTTCAAAACCCTAGACATATATAAAAACTTTCAAACACTAAGAAGAACAGTGAACGCGATGATCAAAAACGCAAAAACAAAATTCTATGCATACAAATTCAACAACGCTGTGGGCAGCAGGCAACAGTGGAAATCAATAAGAGAAATTGGCTTAAATAAAAAAAATCACGCCGCCATTGATGTTAGCTTAGTAGATGAACTAAACGTACGTTTTGCTTATAATAATGTGTCCTCGGCAGATATTGAATACTATAAAAATAATACTAATGCTTCCAGCAATAACAATATTTTTAGTTTTTCTTGTGTTGACCTGTTAGAGGTTTTACGATGTGTTCTTACGGTTAAATCAAACGCCATAGGATTTGACGAACTGCATACTGTTTTTTTTGAAGGCTCTACTACCTTCACTGTTGCCCTACATTACGTATATTTTCAATAATGTGATAACCTGTTCCACTTTCCCTGATTGTTGGAAGTACGCAAAAAATTTACCTTTGCCTTAAGATCGTAATGAGTTTCGTCCAATTGCTATCTTACCTTTTTTATCTAAAGTTTTTGAACGTATTCTGCACACCCAAATAAGCAGTTTTATTCGGGAGAACTCTATGATTAACGAAAAACAATCAGGATTTAGATCAGGAAGAGGATGTGTGACAGCTGTATTACAAGTGTCCGAAGAAATTCGCCAAGCCTTGGACAACAACAATGTTACCTTCTTAACGCTTTTGGACCATTCTAAAGCCTTTGACACGGTTGATCACATGCTTTTATGCTTCAAACTAAAAAATATGTTTAATTTTTCTGACCCTGCTACTAAATTTATGAAATCCTATCTGTGCAATAGGAAACAAGCCGTGTGTATTGGGGAAGTTGTTTCTAATTTCTTACCTGTGTCAAGAGGCGTCCCTCAAGGCTCAATATTGGGGCCGTTACTGTTTTCCTTATACATCAATGACATAGTTAATATACCGAAGTACTGCAGTATGCATTTGTATGCTGATGATGTTCAATTATACATCAGCTCAAATGTGTCGTCGGTTGAAGAGTGCATAAACAAGCTCTGCAGCGATCTCAATTTGAGAAAATTTTGCAAATTGCGACAGTGTTACTAAAGCTAAATTAAATGTGGTTTATAACAACATAGTAAGATATATCTTTGGACTGCAGCGAATGGATCACGTTTCGCGACACGCAACTAAAATTTTCGGTATGCCTCTCAATGCACTTTTGAATTATAGAACACTCTTACTCCTGCACAAAATTATAAGCAGCAAAGCTCCACCGCAAATTTTTCAAATGCTACGATTTTCACGATCCTCTCGAAACAATAATGTCATACCTGTAAGACTCTTGTCTTACCTCGGAACGACATTTTTTTATTCATGCAATTCGTCTTTGGAACGCACTTCCTAGTGAAATCCAAATAAACAGCAATGTATTTTCATTTAAACGTCAACTATTCAACTTCTTTTCCTCTTAAATTTTGTTTTCATTGTATGTAATATGTAATGTGTAAAGTACTTCTTATTTATATTTTAATTAATTATTGCACAATAGAATTATGAGGTCATTTATATCTCAACCTATAAAATGTTAATTTCTGTGAAAATAATCTGTTTTCCTTGTAAACTAGTTTTAAGTTCCACTTTCATTACCTTTGTGTTATGTTATATTTTTAAGTTTTATATATTTCAATCAATTAGTTTTTCTCCGTGCGGCTAGTGCTTTAATTTATGAGATTTCTATCTTGTTGTACTAGCATATCTAATGAATAAATAAATAAATAAATAAATAATAATTGTTTTGTACATAGTACGAAGCTATTTTTGGGTGCATCAGTTCCATCTTGCTAGGGTTAACTCCTAGGCCGCACCTGGAAGCCCAGATACTGAGTTTTTCCAAAGCTGCCTCCATTAGCTCACTGAGCGTAGAAGGGAACAGCCCTGACACTATAACAACCACGTCATCCGCATAAGCCACTACTTTGACACCATTGCAATTAAGTTTATTAAGAACTTCGTTCATGGCGATGAGCCAGATTAGGGGGAGATCACTCCTCTCTGCGGAGTACCCCTACTGACAAATCTCGTTAGTTGACAACCATCCAGGTCTGCCTGGATTATTTTGTTACTGAGTATTGAGACTAGAGATGGGCGCGTACAACATTTTGACTGGACACGCCGTGGCACGGAAAAAGCATGGCACGCATCCATCTCTAACTGAGACTGTCCAGTTTCTCACCGGTGCTTTCACACGAAGGTTGGGCAGAGAATAAAAAATGGCCTTAGTGTGTATATTGTTAAATGCCCCTTCTATGTCTAAGAAGGCAGCAAGAGTGTATTGTTTAAAGATGGATCTTTCAATAGTAGTGATTACCTCGTACAAGGCGGTATCTGTTGATCCTACCCTTGAGGCATGCATGCTGGGCGTTGGATAAGGAAGTACCCTCTAGAACGTCCGTAAGATGAATATCAAGTATACGTTCTAGGGTTTTCAGTAGGTACGAATGATGTGAGGCTTATTGATCTGAAATCCTTAGCTGATTTATGACCTCTCCTCCCAGCTTTAGGTATAAATATTACCTTAACTCTTCTCCAGCACCATGGAGTGTAGTTAAGGCGGAGGCTATTTATGAATATAGAGAGTAGGATAGGTGAAACTACATCTTGTAGTTTCTGCAACATTATTGGTTTAATGACGTCAGGGCCTTGAGATTTGTAGCCAGCTACCTTGAAGAGAAGCTGTTTAAGGCCAAGATAAACCTGTCCATTGAGATAAAGGAGCCAGTAGGAACTGCAGCAGTGGCCTCTGGTGATTCTGAACCTAAGGCCTCAATGCAGCTGTTCCTGCAGCTGGAGAAATGCATGATGAGTTGGTGTTCCAGTGATTCATTGGTAGATTCTGTTTTCTTTCCTAATGAAAGAGGGGCTGGTTCTTTCTTTGGACAGAACTCTGCTTAATCTCGCTGACTCTTCGGTATTGTCAATTAATTGGGTGTATTCCCGTCAATAGTGCTTTTTTCGTCTGGAATAGCTTTCTTGTAGGTTTTGAGGATGTCTTGATATGGTTTCCTGCTTATGACAAGAGTTGAAAATTCTCCTAACATTTTCCTAAAGTCAGAAAGATCTTTGTTCCACCACGGAGGAAAGGATTTCTTCCTGCCCCAGAAGAAGTTCTTTAAAATGAGTTCATGGGTGGAGCAATCTAAGAACCGTTATTTTTTTATTCTTAAATAAGTACAAAAAGTGTGTGTAGTAAATTTTTTGTGTTTAATTATTTTACATCAGTGAATGCAGTTAAAAGCAAGCAAAGGGAGAATTGTTAAAAAATGTTTGGTATAGTGAATATTTTAGAGCTGGTAAGTAAATTTTTAACAGTTTTTATAAATTTTCAATAAATTTTTCATAATTTTTTAAGACAAAAAATGATTCATCCGTTGCCGAAGGAAATTGTGCAGTGCATTCACCAGGTTTTATTGGAAGGTAAAAGATGTCATGCAATAGCAGCAAAACTCGAAGACAGCAAAAGCGTCCTAATAAAAATGCGCAAAAATATGGCCACACCGCCTCCAATTTGTGGAAGTGGACCAAAGAAAATCGTGAGCATAGGACAAGAGTGGTGTATTCTTTGTGATCTGCTCCAGCACAAAGTGGAGACGGCAAAGCAAATCTACGAAAATGTTATTCGATATGATAATTTATACTTGTCAGTAGCGACAGTTAAAAATACATAGCGTTCTGCTGGTTTGCGAGGTCTAGCAAAAGTGAAGAAACCTCTACTCCCAAAACGTCATCAAAAGCTTAGCTTTAGACTACTCACATTGGACTATGAACTGGAAGAAGATCATATTGTCGGATTAAACCAAAATAAATTGGATAGGATCAGATAGAAGATAGTGGACTTGGCGAAAACTAGGAAGCATTCTAAAGGCACGGCAAGTTTGAAGTTTGGTAGCGGTAGTGTTATGTTGTGGGAATGTATGATTTCGGGGGAAGTTGGCACTGTACGGCAAATAGTTGACAAGATGACTGCCAAGTATTACGTTGACATTTTGTCATCGAATCTCACTGCGAAACTCACACGGAAATTTAATGTATAGACTCAGATATTATGTTTCAACATGACAATGATCCCAATCACACTGCCAAAATAACTAAAAAAAGGCTGAAAGAAATCGAATTTAAAGTGCTGTCCTGACCACCCCAGTCACTTGATCTCAATCTGGTTGAACACCTTTCGGGTGAGCTGAAAACGAGAGTGGGGCTGTTTCAAGTTCCTTGGTTGAATTGTGGGGCATGTCGTGAGAGCTTGAGAAGTGATACTACACAGTGTGTGCCAGAAAGTATGCCATGAAGAAAACACAACATATTAATTTAAATTATTTAAGAAAATTTGCATGTTTTACTTAAACACAAACAATTGGCCACTTGCAATTTTTGCACTTATTTGAGAAAAAAAGATAACAGTTTCTAAGATTGATTTACTAATGCATTCATTTTCAAGAAAACACAATAACAAAAAACCGGGTGGCGACCGTAGCCTAGTGGGTAGAGTGCGTGGAACCGCGGTAGCCCGGGTTCAATTTCAGCTCAGACAGAAAAATTTTTCAATTGAATTAATTTTTCTGTTCGGTCGTCACCTCTCTGCAGACAATGGCAAACCTCAGAGAGTAAAAATTGCCATGTAAAGCTTCTTGAGAACATAAGCCGTTCGGAGTCGGCATAAAAAACGTAGGTCCAGTTCTCGGTCATTTGTGATCAAACATTTAACAACACGCACAACACAATTGATCAATAGAAGCTAGGTCAAAGTACTTTCAAGGGCTGAAATGGCCAATTGTGTGAGTAACTATAAATGTATGTGTTTTTTGGCTACAATGCAGGTTCTTGGCTTACCTGCTGTTTTTTTGTAGTAGATGTGGTATTGGTTGTTCTGGAACCCTTTTACTGATAAGTCTCGGACCCAGGGCTCCTGTATGATGGCCATGGCGATACCATCCTTCATCTGTTGTGCTGCAGGTTAACCTGTACGACCTTGAGCATTTTGTGACTGGTGGTTGTGACTGTTGCGTGGAAGGTGACGGTGGATCTTCGATTGTAAGGAAATCAAGGATATCATCGACGCTGACGCCTTCTTTCGCGGATGGATCTTTGAATATTTTCAACTTGGCACGACGGATGAAAAACCTAAAGGTACTGCCCGCTTTGTCCAGAGCACCCAGGCACTCATCCAAGATGAACAGCAAGAAGGTCATGCTATTACGTTGGGGGTCTTCAGTCTTGATGACCGCCTAGTCGTTCATGGGGATATCCGGGTTGTGCAGTTAGAGGATTTCAACGAGCTTGCTACTCTGTAGCTTCATACCCTCAAGTTTTGGAGGAAGGGAACGCACCATCTTTGTTGCCGAGAAGATGCTCAATGACCATCTCGGAAAACTTGGCTTCGATGTTGCCCACTCCTCCGAAATCGCTTGTGGCTGTTCCAGTCAATCAGCGCCATCTGTAGGTGATCTCTGGCCACCTCACTAAAGGCGCGCTAGCTGGTTGTCGGTTGCTCAGAAACGATTGACTTGCCGCTGACCTTTGCCCTCTTCGCCAAGTTGTCCATCACTTTTTGCGACCGATTTCGTTTTGAATTGGCTGCGTCAGCTGGCTGAATGGCCTGGTACTTCAGGTGCCCATCAATCGTAGCCTGGCATTTCTGTCTGTTTTCCACGTCGCGCTCCTGAACCGTACCCTGCTCAGCATTCTTGTCGATCTTGGCAAGAACGTTTAAAGAATTGGTATACTTTGGCTTCAGTTGCTTGCAATAGGATCTCCTGCTCCTCGCACCACTTTGACTGATGGTCTCATTGGAGCAGGATGTGGATGGTTTAGTAGAGTGTGGCTGTTGGTCTCGGATGTGGTGATTGGTGGTGATTGACAGGAAGGTCCAGGTGTACTATGTCTGGTACTCTGTGTGCCTTCAACGATTGCCTCCTGACTGGGCGCAAGCAATTCTTCTTCTGTGCTAGTGTTGCTAGGTTAGGGGATTTCCGCCTAGATTAAGAGGTTTTTTTAACTGTGTTGAGGAATTTTTGGGGCAATGAATCTTTAGGGTTTTTTTTAGGAAGATTTAATGTCTTAGGGCTTCTTAGGGGTATTTGAAAAATTTACCTTTTACTTTACCTTTAAATAAAGTTTTCTTACTTTTCCTTAAAATAATGTAAAGATTTCAGAAAAGAAGATATTTGGATTCTTGGTTAATTCAGCAATAATTTATAAAAACAGCTGAATTGGGAGCTCTTAAAAGTAATTATCAATCATTTCCCACTTCACTTCAAACTTGCTTCGCGCTTTACTTGCAATTGATTAATTCCGTGTAAAAAGTAAACACAAAGCAAGTCGGCCTTTGTAGTCTAGTGAAAAGTACGCTAGACTATCAACTCAGAGGTTCCCGGTTCGAATCCAAGTTCAGTGATTGTTCTTTTCGCTTTCTTCGTTCTTTACTACATTTAAGAATTATTGAAACAAAAAATCCACAGCTAAATTGTGGAAAATGGTGAATTAAAGGACAGGAGCAACTGAGGGCTGGAAAGACTTGCCGAGGTTAAGGCATAATACTAGCCTCTGTTGTAAGCAATTCAAATTGTCTTTCAAGTTTGTTTCGCCTAATTGATAATCCGCGTATGGTTCCAATCAATTCTTCCTCTAATAAATTATCCCTTTCCTTTCAGGTCAAAGAACAAACGTTGCTTGTATAAGGCACATGCCTTGGTTCTTTGATCTTTTGGAAAAAAAAGTATAGGGAAAAAAAGATCTGCCCAAAAATATATCAAAAAGGAGGAGACGGAGCCTCCTTTCTAAAGTAAGACTTAATTTTAATGTCAATTTCACATTGGACAATTGAGAAATATGAAGCATCTTTCTGCCCTTGTTAAAGACGTCCAATAGCTCAGCCCTTTAAATACATAGGCTTGCATTGCAGTTGCACTACTTTTCAGTTGCCCTGTATAAAATTTTTGTATGTTTTTTGAAATAAAATTTTAGGGAAATTTTAGGAGGATTTGAACTCCAATCTAGGAGTAAATAGTGAAAGGGACCTGGCAACACTGTTCTGTACTATCCCCTAGCACTGCGGGAAATTTAATTAATTTTTGTTTGTTTGTGTTCATACTGTTTCTTACGCTTCCTTTGCCATTCATTTTAGCCCGTTGTGTCATTGCAACCTAAGCCCCTACACCACGCCAAGGCAGTTATCCTAATGCAGTGGAGGAACTCTTATTATAGTAGAGCAATAAACAATAAATAATAGACGCGCTTTTTCCAACATCCAAATCCGATTTCCATGCAAACAAAATCCTGCTATGGATTTAGATTTTGTGAACTTGTATTTTGAAACGTCACAGCCAGGTGGCGTATAATGAAGTACGTGATCGGAAAGAGCATTGTTGACATTCTCATGTTTGCATTTAACGCCATGTAGTTTTCAAATACTTTTCATGAGCAGAAAATCAAAATCCAAATCCAGGTTTGGATGTTGAAAAAAACGCAGCTAATATAGTAAATATATTAAACATAAATTAAAAATTTATCTATTTTAAAGAATTTAAATTCTTTAGTTAACAAAGTTTAAAAGTTTCTAGTAAAACAGTATCCATATCTGAAACATTTATTTGTTTGCGTATCGTAATTTTTTTTAATTCTAAGTTATCAAAGCAGCGGTATTCTGGCTCAAAATTCGATGATATATTATTTTTGACTATTTTAGGAGACTCAGAGTTAGTAAATGAATTTCGCACATGATATGTACAATTTTAGTTTTCTTTAGGAATCTTTTTTTATGAATATTGCTCATTAGTTTGGATTTTTTTTTAAACTTTTGTTTCTTTTATTTTGACTATTTTTTCAGTTTTACCGCTTTATTTTGTGTAATGAAAATGCAAACCAACAACAAGCAACGACGCATAGAAAATAGTATTGCTTATCGTGTCTTGCTTGGCGTTGGTGTGCATTTTCGTTACACAAAAATAAAGTGGTTAATCTTCTCGATTTCTATTTTTCCTTTTCCCCTAATTTCTTCTTCTCTGGTCTTTCATTTTTTGTTTCTATTTAAAGCTACTCAGCCACTATTTTGGATTCCATTCTGAGTTTTAGGGCTTTACATTATTTTTTTGTATTCTTTTTAAAATTATTTTTAGACATATTTTCACGCGGAAATGAATCTAAAAGTTCTTTCACAATTGTTTGAACTTCAGTTTTCTACTTGTAAAACCTTTTTCATGATTATAAGATATCAATTCCAAAATGTTTTCCTCTTCGATGTTTATTAAAACCGGTAAATTCGTATCCTTCTTGAAACGGTAATGAATCTGGTTTTGGAGTGTTAGGCATGGAATTTCATATTTCTTTGAAACTCCGTGAATTAACGTGCCGGATTTTATATCATTAAGGGCCAAAACAATGTCATGTATTTCCTTATACTTCCTTTTGGATGTCATGTCAAAATATTCTGAACGTAATACATACATACAAAGACTGTCTAAACAATTTGTGTTGTCCTGCTATGAGCTCCAAGGGCTCACATTTGGGTATTTCAGTTTTCTGTAACATTCCAGTTGTGAGCCTCCATTGGCTTAAAACTAGAAACATCAAATTTAGTTTATCCAGATATGAGCTCCTAATATTTTTTTTTGGCCGTGAACATTTTTAATCTAATATTAAAAATATAAATAATTATTAATGTGGGCATTTCCATGGTCGCGCATAAACTTTTTTGTCCTGTTTTGATTTTTGGTTAGCTCGAAAAAAAAAACAGAAGTGCTTTTTGTCTGCATCAATATAAACGTAAAATTTTAGATTTATACAAATGACTAGCAAATACCCGCTGCTTCGCCTGCGATAAAAATATTAAATACCATGTAAAAATTTGAAATATTAAAATTAAAGTATTTTTTTCTATCATCAAATGCAAAATATAAAAATATTTGTGTTTGCTTTTAAATTAAAAAGTGGTATAAATATTAAAAAAATAGGTACTTTATTTAATTTGAATTACAGTAATTGTTATGGTGACATAAAGTTACTTGGCTTTTTCTGTATTTTGATTTTTAAATAAGGCCTGCATAAAAGGATTATAAAAAATATTGGTAAAAATTTTTTTAAATTTGTAGTTCAATAATATAATTTTTTAACTTAGATTCTAACCATGAATATATTCAGTTAATTAGTTTTATGATCTATTAAATTATTACATGAATTAAACTGCTAGCTTTAGATCAAGTAAGTTTTTAATAAGGCAACAACAACAAAAACAACTCTGTATACAGTCAATCACTTAGCTGACTAGACAGTCTGTTTCGGAAATCGCTACATTTTCCTCTTCAGTAGTCTTTTGAGTGATTAAGCTGCGGTAAATTCACTGTTTTAAATTAGTATATGACTTCACTGATTTTGGAATTCATTCACTGATTCAATTGATTCAATTATTATAAGGTTATTCGTATTTTTGACGTTTTCTCAATTTGGTATGCTTATTTGAAAATGAGAGTAGAAAAAAATCTTGAGAGCAATTTCATTCGAGCTAAAAATGCACACGGTTGCCCAAATATCATACTAATTGGTACTATATTGACTACTATTAATTTTGTTCTAGTACTTTTATTCCTCCGATTTCTAAGTGCATTAATAACTTTTTAAATTATTTTTATTACCTAACTTCAATGAAAACTATGTTAATAAATATATAAGTAATATAAATACAAAAATTAATATAATTTTGTTCGTTTATTTTAATAAACACTTTAAACCTAACTATGAAACCTAAAAGAGAGCGTTTAGTGGCGCGTTCTAAATAAGTTAATTAACCGATTTAATTGCATAACTTTACAAAAATTTTAAATCAATGGTAAGTGCATTTATACTTTTTTAAATTGTTAAGAAAGAAAAAAGAAATAAAAATTCGTTAAAACAAAAATTAACCACGGTCGCATAATACGCATTATACGTATTGTATACATAATGTGACCAACCGTACTCCTTTTGGAAGTGTCTTACTTCTTTTTTTCTCACTGTACTTCTTGTATCAAAGTACGCTAAAAAGTACTTATTTTTACTTGGTGTACTTCTTTTTGACATCATTTTGGAATTTTTTCATAAATCTATTCAAAATATACTTCTCTTACTACTGCAAAAAATTATTTAAGGTTTGTTTCTGTACTCGATTCAAGTAACTTTATTTATTTTAAGGTGACGACCGAAATGTTGACTTTTTTCATAAATTTTTTAAATAAGAAAATAAAATGCGATCGTTTTGAAATTTTAACATGTTATTATTGATGTCGTAAAATGTGCAAAGAATTTTCTGTGACTTGATTGTACATTAATTTGCTAATAGTAATCTATATCAAAGAAGAGTACTCGAAAGAAGGGGTGTTTTTTGGGGGAAGCACCCAGCCTTACGTGTTCATCTGAAATATAAAAATCAAAGAGAATATCGTTCTGTAGGCTTTATTGTACTGCACTACCCTATAATATGTATATTAAAAAAAAAACAAATAAAAAATGACGAACTTGTATGAGAAAATTTGTAAATCTATCTTTTTTAATTTGTTTAAAAAATTAACTTATTGAAAAATTGATTGTTTTCAAATTCCAGAACTAGCTATGTATACCTTAAATAACAGGTGAAATTTTTAGCCAAATCGGTCGAATAGTTTTTAGTTAGTGCTTCCCCGAAGTTTCGAAAACGTAGTTTCGAAAAAACCTGGTTAAAGTATTTACAGCACTTTAATATACGTTACGACACTTTCTCTTTTTTTGGCTGTAACTTTAAAAATATTTTCAATTTAGGTCTAAGACTTTTAGAGTATATTTTTAAGATTTAATTTTTATATTCTATTGCGAAAAATTAAAAAATTTATTTTTTGAATTTGTCAAACTGGTGGACTACTACTTTAATAAGCACTGAATTGTAAGCTGAATCTAATTTTAAATCTTATAAATTATACTGTTTGCTTAATGGATTAACTCATGCATCTTTTAATATCTTCGTTATTTATTTATTTATTTATTATAGTAATTACAATAATTAATTATTATAATTAAGAAAAGTACAAGAACACTAGCTGCCAGGGCTTTCGGCTCAGAATTTTAATGTTATTGGTTATATGTTAGAGACATAAAATATTTATAGTAACACTAGATGAACCCGGTGTGCTTCGCTACGCCCCTCGTATAAAATAAAATTAAAAGTATTTATATATTTACAAAAATTTATTTATTTAATTTAATTATTGCAATGCTTCGCCTCTTTTTTTGTTGTAAGCCAATTAGAACTCAGCACTGAATTGCATGTAATTTGCTTCATGCTCCCCCTTTTTATTTTTAGACCAATCAAAAAGCAGCAATTATACAATCAGCTGTTTCGCAGTCAGTTGTGGGAGAATGAGAATGGGGTTACCCCACTCTCTATTTTAATTAACACGTATTATAAAATCAGCTGTTTTGAAGACAGTGGTGGAAGAAAGAGAATGGGGCTACCCTACTATTTTTATTAATATGTATTTTAAATATGTGGTAAAGCCGTTAATAAACGTAGTAAAAAAGTAGGTGCAGAAGTGTGCATGGTCGAAAAATATTATCATGTAATAAGTATTCCTGAGTCAAAGCTGAACGCTGTGAAAATTTAAGATCGGTTATCAGGTCCAGCCTCCAATATATTGCAAACAAAGGGGCGTGCTCCGCCCACTTTTCTTTTGGTACGTATTTCTATTCATGCCAATACCATATATAGCAAATACTGCCGCCGTTGGTCAAAAAATGCCCAAGATATGACGGTTTTAAATTTTGGGTTATATGGGCGAGGCCACGCCCCTTCGTCCACTCACAACTTTATATAGTCAAGAATTTATTATTTCGTAAGAATATCCTATTGTGAAAATTTAATGACGATCGGTCCAGTAGTTAAGGCTATATTGCGATTTTTAATTTTCCTAAAAAGGGGCGTGGTCCCACCCACTTTTCTCCTGGTACGTATTTCTAACTATGCCAATACCATATGTACCAAATAACATCAACGTAGGTCAAAAAATGCCCAAAATATGGCGATTTAAATTTTTGGGTTATATGGGCAGTGCCACGCCCCTTTGTCCAATAAAAACTTCATATAGCCTATTATTCTTTCCAGAGTCATAGTAAAATGCTGTGTTAGTTTCAGGAAGATCGGTCCAAGGGCTTGGCCTCATATAGTTTCGAAATGTACAATATGGGCGAAAGAATCAGTTTTCGATTTTTCCAATTTCCCGACTTTTCCGGAGGGTTTTCCAAAACCTACACCTGGCAATTACGAATAACTGAAAAAAAATTGAGCCAAATCGGTCCAACCGTTCTCGAGTTTTGTGCTTAGCAACACATTCAGCGACTTATTTTTATATTATAGATTATAAAATAAAAATACTTAATTATTGGTATCTAGATAAAGATTTAAATTAAGTGTATTAGATTACATTCAGTTTAATATTATGTTACTTTTGAAAGTTTTCTAAGTTTATGGTTTTTAAATAATCGATTGGTGTGCTATTTCCGAAGATAGTTTTCCTGATGGAAATTAGTTTGGTACAATCTTTAAGGATGTGTTCGATGGAAGTAGGATGATTGCAAAACTGGCAGGCTGGTGGAGGTTCTCCGCGCAGAAGAAGAGGCCCAAACGTAAACGGGTAAAAATTTTGCTTCTATGGCGTGCAGCAAGAGCTGGATATATAGCTTTCTTTCCGGCGGGGTTAACAATTTTATAACGATGGTTATAGTTTAACCATTCCTGTTTATAAGTTAAGTCCAAATGGTTTTCAATAAGCCTAAATGTATCGTTGACTTCACTGGTATAGAACAAGAAATTTGGAGAACGTATCGCTTTATTAGCAGCTTTGTCAGCAAGCTCATTTCCAGGAATAACTGCATGGCCGGGGACCCACATAATTCTTATTTTGTTTTTATGTTTGATGCAGATGTTTCTTATGGTAGCAATAATTTCACTCCTGTGGCTTATGTTTTTAATTGCTAGTATACTACTGTAGCTATCCGTACAGATAACAAATTTGCCTTTTATTTTTGTCGCATGCTCAGCAGTAAGTTTTATAGCTAATGCTTCTGCTGTGAAGACTGAGCAGTAAAGGCCAATTGAGCCAGAAGTGATGAGTTGACCATTTATATTATATTTATATTATATTTTTTATTTATATTATATTATATTTTTATTTATATCGTTATATTTTTTGGATGTACTTCCATTTTGTTATTCTATATTTATTCTATGTACTTCTTTTATGTCTCTTTTTAAAGTCTGTGCGTGTACTTCTTTTTGCATTGAGAATGTTGGTCACATTATGTATACACCACGTTTTTGTGCCGCAAGCTGCGTATGTTTAATCCCTTACAATTTTATTGTTACAAATTACGTTGCTGTAAACTTACCGAACACACGATGTTTACATCGACAACACGGGGTTCATTGAATACCACTAGTATTTCTTCAATTCGAAGTATTTAGACGCGACCGCAGCTCAACAACTGGCTTAACTCGTAGAGGTGGTGTTTTAATTGCCATCCGTGCACATTTTAGATGTCAAGAAATATCATTACAACATGTGTCAGGTGATGTGGAGCAAATATGCGTGTTGATTGTCCGGTTGCCGGCGACGTGGTTGTTGCACCATCCTTTTAAATGATGCCCACCATGCTCAAATAGTGAAATTTATACTAAGCATTTTATTAATATACTTAAAGTAGTTGAACGACTTAAGGACAATGATTATCCATTCGTTCTCGGTGATTTCAACTTGAGCAATACTTTTTGGTCATACTCTAGTGAAATGATGAGCATGATTCCAAGCTCTATGAGTAATATTGTTGAAATAGAATTTTTAGACTCCGTCTTCTCGTCGGGATTATGTCAATAAAATTCGGTTAAAAATAGTTTAAATAAAATTTTGGACTTAGTTTTTTCTGATCGTGATCTTAATGCTAATTGTAACGAAGCTGATTTCCTTTTGTCAAATAACTCTTTCCATCATAAGGCGCTTTTAATTCAGTTGGACACGGCAACCTTAAGTATACCTGCTCTAGAAGAGGATACTTTTGTATTTGCTTTTAATACGGCAGACTATGTTGGCATGTCTTTAGTTAATTATGAATTTTTCATTAATTTTATTAACGAAGCATTTGTGACTTTTGTTCCTATAAGGGAAACTAAGAAGAACACCAAGCCGGAATGGTTTAGTAGAGATCTCTTAAAATTAAAAAACCGCATGAACAAATTATACAAAAAGAGTAAATTGAACATGTCCTTTCGTGAAAACTATCTTGTGGCTCGTAAACAGTATGAAACTCTGAAGATCTCCCTTTATAGAAGTAATATCCGGGCGTTGGAATCGGAATTAAATGCAATCCTAGAGCTTTCTGGAAATTTTTTAATAAAAAGAGAAATACTAAGGGTCTTCCTAAAAATATGTATTTTAAAGATAAACCATCGAACAATATAGAGGATGCATGTAATATGTTTGCTGACTACTTCCAATCAAATTTTTTTTTAGATAATATTCCTATACATCAAGATCGATCGCTATATAATGGAGAGCGAATCACTGATTTAGGCAGTTTAGTTCTTTCGGTAGAAGATGTTTTTAACGAGTTGTTGTCACTCGATATTAATAAGGGTGCTGGCCACGATAATATCCCACCAATCGTCCTTCGAAAATGTGCTGCTGCACTTGCTCGGCCTCTTTCACTAATTTTTAATTTGTCCCTTGAGAAAGGTATATTTTTGGATATTTGGAAGGTTTCAATTATAGTCCCTATTCATAAATCTGGATCAAGACAAGACATAGGAAACTAAAGACCTATATCTAAGTTACCATCAATTCCCAAATTGTTTGAAGCCTTGGTGAAAAAGCAGATCTATCAATGCATTAAAAATTCGATATCTGAAAGTCAGGTTTTATCTCTGGAAAATCAACCTCTACAAACCTGGTTCTATTTACTCACTTTATAAAATATGAATTGGAGAATGGTAAGCAAATAGACGTTATTTTCACAGATTTCGCTAAAGCATTTGATAGAGTTCAGCACTCTATTCTAATTAATAAGCTCAGTCTAATGGGTTTTCATTCTTCACTCTTGTCTTGGCTTAGTGAGTACCTCTTAGGTCGTAGCCAAAATGTATGCATCGGAAAGACGATCTCAAAAGCAATAATTAATCATTCAGGTGTGCCACAGGGTAGCCACCTTGGGCCGCTATTATTTATTCTTTTCATCAATGATCTTCCTAATTTTATACAGTACTCAGAATGCCTTATGAATGCTGACGATGTTAAGATTTTTAAATCTGGAGCTCTCTCTACTGGAGTTTACAACGTGATTTAAATAGTCTGCACTGATGGTGTATGCTAAATTAACTGAATTTAAATTTGACAAAATGCAACATAATGTCATTTTATATGGTAAGATCTCCAACGTTTTTTGATTACACAATTTTATGCAACGCCTTGATTAGAGTTGATTCTAAATCTGATCTAGGTGTACTCTGTGATAAAAATATGTCATTTTCAGTTTATTATGATAACATAATCAGCAGGGCTAATGCTATGATGGGATTCGTTAGACGCAACACTAGAGAGTTTGCTAACCCGTATCAATACTTGAGTATGGGTGTGTAATATAGGACCCATTTTATGAGTCGCATAGTACAAGATTGGAAAAAGTCCAAAAACTTTTTGCTCGTTTTGTTGTGAAAAAACTAAATTGGAATTTTATGCCAGAGTTAGCTCCCGATGTGCACTTATTGGGCTTAAATCATTGAGTTCGAGAAGAAAATATTTTCTAATAACTTTTGTTCGAGATCTTTTAATGAATAATATTAACTGTGCGCCAATCCTCGCCCGTCTCAATATTTATGCTCCGGAAAGCCACTTTAGGCAAAGAGATTTTTTTTACATTCCGCACCATAGAACTAACTATGGCCGGAGTGATCCGATTTTTAACATGTGCACTGTCCATAACAGTGTAAGTGCTTGTATAGATTTCACTCAAAATAGAGAGGTATTTAAGCAAACTGTATTGAGTATTGTATAAATCTTTAATTTTATATTCCTATAATAATTCCATTATAATTATTGTTTAAGTGAAATTTGTGGATTAATTAATAGACTGTTAAACATTATTGTCGATAGTTTATAAATGAATAAATAAATAAAAAAAAAACTATATATTTTCTCAGTACAACACATTTTTTATGAAAAGGCGTTAATTAATAAAAATAACTGTAAAAGAAAGATTTTTCGAAAGTAGTTTTTAAGTATATCTAATATATTGAAAATTTTCGTTATTATGACATCAAAATTGTTGCGATATCTTGAAAACTACAGATTTTCTCAATATAACACATTTTCTTAGGATGAGAAAAAAAGGTTACTTGAGAAATGCTCAAAATAATTGATTCACATAATTTTTAAATGAAATAACGGTTCTTTGTTATTTTTCTGTTCTGTTCAACAACCTCTGAATTCAAGCAGTCAGAATAATAGCAGTGCCCGGTGCGTTAAGCTCGAGTGTTCTTAAAAAAAGGTTTTTCAAGAACCCTTTTGTATTTTTTTTATTGCCAAAATATTTATTAAAATTACCATCTATCATGACTGCTATTATTTTAACCGCCTTATTTTTGAGTAGTGAAAATAATAAAAGTAAAAAAGAATATCCTGGGAAACTTTATTCTATTTAATTTTGGTTTTAACCCTAATCCTACTACGGTGTGACCTTGGATCACATTTGATTTTAAAAAGATTTTAATTATTAAATAAGTACTTTTTTGCATTGAAGTGTATTTCGCTACCTTAATATAGAAAGGCTTTTTCAAAATCAATTTTTTTTTTGAGATTTTTGAAAAAAAATTGTAACAGAAAAGAAATTGCTACAAAAAAATTACTACAGCATTAAATTGGCAAGAGTCTTAAATAAAAAACCCCACATAAAAAAATTTGCAGCTGCAAAATTTTAATTTTTATCAAGTTTTTTCCTTCTCTATATTATATATATAATAAGTTGGGGATTTGCCGAAGCAGACCACAGTGGGTCCCTTTTCGTCCCCCATTGGACAAAGGGTACTGCTGCTCGGAGTACTCGTATGTGAGCATGCTCCTTGTGTAAGCATCCTTTGTCACCTCAAGCATATCCTTATAGGTTAGTTGACCAATCTCGGCTTTGCCAATAAATGGGCGTCCCAGAGTGGTCAATCTTATGCTTGCCAGCGCCGGACACTGGCACAGAATGTGTGCTGCTGTTTCCGGCTCCTCTAGGCATAACCTACACGCATCGTCCTCGGTCAGAGTCATCTTCCCGAGATGGTACATGAAGGGACCGTGTCCTGTGACCAGTGCAGTAAGCCAGCTTAAAGTCCTTCGATTGTATCGGATAACTTTTGCTGCCTCACTACGAGACCACTTCACGGCCGCCTTTGATTGCCTGCAATTCACAGCTTCTTCCCACCTTTTACTGTGTTCCGAGTCCGTCCATTGTTTAATAAGGCCTGCCACCATATTGTCGCCTATGGCGATACGTGGTTCTGGTCCACAGAATTCTTCTGCTGATCCTGCTCTTGCTAAAGAATCAGCCTCTTCATTCTGTTCTATGCCAGAGTGTCCTCTCACCCACATAAGTGTGAGCTCATTCGTCTGGGCGCACCTATTGAGTTTTGTAAGACATTCTATGGCCAACCTGGAAGTGATGTCTGTCCGTTGCATACACCTAATCACAGACTGATTGTCGAGAGCGATGACAATTTTCTTGCCACTGATCCGGCCATCTATCAGGTGGTCCAGCGCATGCACTACGCCAAGCATTTCTGCCTGGTATACAGACACAAACCTCCCCAACCTCAGTACACAGGATAGGCGTAACTCTTTTGAGTACATGCCTGCCCCGGCCCGGCCATTCATCAGAGAGCCGTCTGTGAATATACTGATATCGCTACCAGCGATTTCTTCACAAACGGCTCCATCCGTTATAAGAGTTTTATAACATTTTTCTGTTATTTTTACTCTCTGCCTTCCGTCCATAGGCATAAGCGCCTCCCTGACATCTCTCTGTACAATATCAAGGATGCGAATATGACCATGCAGGGCCATTGCCCCATGCCACGTAGCATTTCGCAACATCCTGAGGACTGATAGCGCCGCTGTTTTCTTTATTTCTAAATCCAACGGCCATACCTAACAGAACCTCCATTGCGCTTGTTGGAGTGGTGCGTATTGCACCTGTTATTCCAACACATGCCAGCCGTTGGACTCTGTCCAGTCTCTTCTTAATGGTTTTCTGGCTGACTTTTGTCCACCAAATCACCGAAGCATACGTGATGACAGGTCTAACCATCATAGTGTAAACCCATTTCATAGCCTCTGGGTTTAGCCCCCATTTGAGACCACAAACGCGTCTGCACTGGAACAGAACCCTCTTGGCTCTTTGAATCCTATCTTCTACATGCTCGTTCCAGTTCAGTTTGCTATCAAGGGTTACCCCCTAGATATTTAACTTTCGTGGACATGTTGATTTCAGCTCCAAAAAGTCTGAGTGGTTCTGTCCTCAGGCCTACCCTCTTTCTAGTAAAGAGAATATTGTCTGACTTGCTTGCGTTTACCATACCTTCCACCATTCGGAGTGCTCCCTTCATGATGTCAGAGATGGTGTCAATGAACTTGCCGCGGACCACCAACGCAATGTCATCTGCATACCCTATCGTGTGTATGCCCGATTCATCCAGTCTAACGAGTAGTGAGTCCACAGTTATGTTCCACAGGGTTGGCGATAAAATCCCGCCCTGGGGACATCCTCTACTTACTCTATCTCTAGTCTTTACTCTACCATTCTGCATGTTGACAGCCCTGTGTTTGAGCATATTGTCCACCCAATTTGCTATCATTGGGCTTACATTGCGTTCTGTCAGGGCTTGCCGCAGCCTTCCAAAGCATATTTTGTCGAAAGCACCCTCGATGTCCATAAATGTGGCCATCGCAATGCCTCCTGAAAATACCTCCTTTTCAGTCACTCTTACCAATTCGTGAAGAGCACTCTTTGTAGACCTACCTGCTCTATATGCATGTTGGCATCTACTCAGAGGATTTTGCATCAGCGAGGTGCTTTCAAGACAGTCAACCATCACTCTTTCCATCGTTTTCAAGAGAAAAGATGTTAGGCTGATCGGTCTGAACGACTTCGCCTCCGCATAATCTTTTTTTCCGGGCTTCGGAAGAAAGACAACTTTCGCCTCTCTCCAGACTCTCGGAACATACCCAGTCGCTAGGCAAGTAACGAATATACCCCACAGCCTAGGTGCAATGAGATCTTCCCCCCATTGCATCATAGCAGGGAATATACCGTCCATCCCTGATGTTTTGTACGGAGCAAATGAGCGTATAGCACTCCTCACCCCGTCCATAGTGATCATCCTTTCGGCTTCCAGCCTGTCAACCCTGTGCATTCCTTTCTTCAAGGGTGTCCACGGGTCATCAGACTTAAAACTTCCAGGAAAATGCACCTCCATTAGAACTTCCATGGACTCCTTTAGGTTCTCTGCCATGGTTCCATCCTTTTTTTGGATCAGTCCCACTTTGGAGAATGGGTCTTTTGAAACCATTTTCTGAAGCCTACATGCTTCTGTTATAGTTTCCATCCCAGAACAGAAGTCTCTCCACGACTGCCTTTTCCGTTGTCGTATGAGGTACTTCAGTTCCCTTTTCCCTGCCTTGTAATTTGCCCATGTTTCTGGGGTTCCCCCTCTCATGTGCAGATTGAAGGCCTTCCTAACCTTCTTCTTCAGAGATTCGAGTTCCGTGCACCACCATGGCGTTGGATCACCATCGTCTACTGAAAGTATTGGGCATGCCACCTCGTAGGCTTCGACCATGGCCGAGCTAAGGTGTTTGACATGACTTTCTACTTCCACCGTATTCCCTGGTACTTTTATCGCTTTTTGGGTCAGTGTTTCCCTCAACTTCGCCTTATATTTCACAGGATCTGTATTCTTGGGAATCCTGACCTTCCTGCTATTCCGCTGGCGTCGGATTCCGTACTTGAATTCAAACTGTTTGGATCTGTGGTCCGACATGGTTAGCCTATCCACGACCCTCCAATTTTTTATTCTGTTCAGAATCTTCCTGCAGATGAGAGTTACATCAATGACTTCCGCTCGCCTCGCATCAACGAAAGTCGGTTGTGCTCCTCTATTTGCTACCAACAGATTGTACCTCTCCACAAACTCAAGCAATTGCTCTCCTCTGTCGTTGTTGTTGGTGCTACCCCACGCAGTATTGTGCGCGTTAGCATCACATCCTATCATCACTCCAATGTTCCTTCCCTCACAGTACTTTACCAGATTCTCCACCTCTTTTGAAGGTGGTTGGTCTGGAGAGTCGTAGGGAATATACGCTGAAGCTACCATACAAGCACCTGCACCATCCCCAATTCTCACAACGGTGAGATCCGGGGAACATAGGTGTGGCATATGTACCGCTAGTATACCATGTCTCACCAAGATACAAGTCCGTCGCCTGCCATCTGTTACTGGTTGGTACAGCGTGGCCTTTCACTCTGAGAGACCTTTAATTCTATTGTGAAAAATCCAAGGTTCCTGAAGCATTGCTATGTCAATTCCATCCTCCTCCATGCAACGCATCATCATTGCTGATGCTACTATGGTGTAGATTGAGTTGACACACAACGAGGTTTTCCTGGTACGGAAGAAGGTTTCTCTATATTAAGGTAGCGATTTGTATTCTCAAATGAATTAAATTTCTTCAAGTTCAGAGTAACATAAATTTCGTGGCATCAACCGCTATTTTTTAATTTTGTGTACATGTGTGACTCAAATTCACATCGCAGTGGGATACGTTGTAAAATGACGCAGTAGGAATAGGGCTAAGTACACTATTTTAAATTAAATGAAGCATATTTTGAAAATTTAAACATGAACTGATTTTTCTAAAAATCTCTGTAATTTTTAATTTGTTTGTATTAATGCTTACTGCTATTTTTTTAATGTAATTGTATATGTTGTTCTGGTTCTAGGCCTGCGATATAATAAATTATTAGAAAAATTTCTGTCTTCGTTTTGAATTATTATATTTTTCAAGTTATTTTGTTTTCTAAACTTTTCAAAAATCTTTCGGAGAATTGTATATTTTAAATTAATTTTTGACAATTTTCGCATTGTTCACACTGTCGATAACTTGGTGCATTTTCCACCAGATTTAGTGCATTTTGAAAATTTTGGCGCAAGAAACATGAGGTTTGGTACCTTTTACATTTTTTGTGTTTTTTTTTAGTTTCGGAGGGATGAAATCAAAAAATAAAACAACTGGCAATTAAGATTATGGTTAGGTTTAGAATTTAATTTAGTGTTGAATAAATTTAAAAATCTAATAAATCTGGTGCATCTTTGAGGAAAAAGTGCTTTTTCACCTATATGGTGAATTTTAGAATTAAAAAATTGGCAGCACTTATGAACTTCTCGGTTACTTAAAAAAAGGTCAGCTATATATTTTGTAAACTGTAGGCACAAACCCTTATTCGCAATTCAGCAACGTATTCAGCTCGTTGACAATTTTGAGTTTCTGTTCCTACACAGAGCGAAAAACCACAACATAAAATCAATAAGACCACCTAATTGAGCTATTTTATTAGGTTTTCTTGTTAATACTACCAAATAATAAGAATTGTCCATAGATAAATCTTTTTAATTCCATAGAGAAAGTCTTATTAAAAATTTACAACTACTATCAAACATTTTTTAATAATATTTCTTATTAAATGAATGAGATGATGTGTAATCTTATTAATACTTTACGTTAATATGAAATTTTTTCACTCTCCAAAGTTTAAGAAAAGTAATAAGAAAATCTTTTTGATCTTCTTTTATAAGATTTTCTTATTAAACACCCTTTTAAGAAGGTAATAACGGTGAAAATTGCTACTTATTCTTTGCTTTAGCTTTTAGTCGTGAAGTGAATTCGTGAAGTTTATTTGAATTTTATGGATTTAATTTATTTATATGGCTATGGAAGTCGTGGGGCTGAGTGACTCAATTTCGACTTTACTGAAAATTTATGGAGTACACTCGAAGGAGGTTCTTCAAAAAATGGAGATTGAGGATGTCGCCACTTTCTTTGAAGGCCTCGACAGCACCGGGTATTTTTGGTGACAAAGTCATTTTTTGTTAAGTTAAACAAACATATTTATGCAACAACTTTGAATTTATTTTTTTGAATTTTGTGAGACTATATCTTAACAGATGTATTTTACAGGGTCCGCCAAATAACTTTTTTTTTTTTGAAAATTCTATAAAAAAACTACTGGATATTTTCTCAAATTTCTTTTTTTATTTGAAAGTACAATCCTTCTGGTTAATAATGGAAAATAATTTTATTCAAATGGCTGCCTCGGCTGGCCATGCAGTAGTCTACACGATCGGTCCAATTTTTAAGCACATTATCGATTGTGTGCAGCTGTATTTCACCAATGGCTTCACGAATATTGTCCTTTAAAGCGTCAATTGTCTCTGGCTTGTCGGCGTAACACTTATCTTTGAGAGCACCCCACAAATAATAGTCCAACGATGTCAAATCGCAGCTCCGAGGTAGCCAAACGACATCAGCGGCTGATAATGCGATCTTCAAAAACAGGGCGCAAAACATTGAGTGTAGCTTCAGCTGTGTGGCACGTAGGGCCGTCCTGTTGAAACCAAATGTTGCCAATATCCTCCTCTTCAATTTTTGTGAACAAAAATTCGTTCAACATGGCCCGATAACGATCGCCATTGACTGTAATGGCCACTCCTTGCTAATTTTCGAAGAAAAATGGCCCAATTATGCCTCTGGACCAAAATCCGCACCAAACAGTGACTCGTTTTGGGTGCAGCGGCTTTTCAATGTATGCGTGCGGGTTTTCTGTGCCCCAAATGCGACAATTTTGCTTGTTTACATACCCGCCAAGGTCAAAATGAGATTCATCTGAAAAGATGATTTTTTTTTGGCAAAATCGGCATCTTCTGTAAGTCGATCGCAGGCCCACTTAGCGAAGCGAAAACGCATTGGATGGTCAGTTGGCTTCAACTCCTGAACCAATTGGACTTTGTATGGCGTCATACCAAGGTCTTTATGCAAAATTCGTCTCAATGATGTCTCCGAAATGTTCAATTGTTGAGAACGACGGTGAATTGATGTTGATGGCGCTTGACGCACACTTTCTGCCACAGCAGCAATATTCTCGGCTTTTGGCTTTTCACGCTTTGGTTTATCGATGAGGATGCCAGTTTCTTTCACTTTTTTCACAAGATAACGAACATACGGAGCTGACGGTGCTTCTCTTCTTATAAAATCCGTACGCAATTTTCGCACACATTCTGCAACATAACCATGATTTTCAAAGTAATGTCGCAATATTTCCCAGCGTAGTTCAAGCGTATACACAACCATTTTCGTTCAGTGGAAGGATAAAACTAATTGTCTGTCGAATCAGACATGAGCTAAGTGTTACCATTCACGAAATAAGTACTAGTTGAAAAAAAAACGTTAGATGGCGGACCCTGTATATATATATATATACAAATTTTATTTTATAAATGTTTTTGTATTTAATATTACAGGCAATTAAAAGTATATTTCTAGGAAAAAGGTTAATGAGATTCCGTCTTGATTTAAAAATATTTCCTTATTAAAATTTAAAAAGAAATCCTATTAAATCAATAAGATATCCTCATTAAATTTAAAAAATAAATCTTATTAAATCTGTAAGATTTCTTCTTAAAAACCAAGAAGTTTTGATAAGATTTTCTTATTGTTTTTAAAAGTGTTCTCATAAAATACAATAAGATCCTTCTTAAAATTATGTGGTTTGCCTAATAAAAAAAGCTCATAGTTTTAATAAGATTTTCTCTATGGTTTTAATAAGACAATCTTCTTGGATGAATACCATAGAGAAATCTTATTGATTTTATTCTATTTTATTAGGTTGTTTTGGCTCTGTGTAGTCTCACCACGCAGACGCCTATCACTGAACTTTTGAACAAAGCAACGTTCGAACAACGTTGAATTTAAAAAAGCTTAGCATGATTGTATTTACTTTCGCATTTTTTTTTTATTTTATGAATTGTAGAAAGAAACCCTTATAAAAGCTTTAATTATTTTCAACTATTTTCGCACTTGATTAATAATTCTAATATATTATGAACATGAAAACACAAAAGCATCAGAAGAATAATTCACAAAAACATTTTCAACAAATTCAAAAAACCAGCGAATTCATTCGCCTCAATTTGTTCTATCTCGCACGATTTGTCTCACTTTACTTTTGCCGACAATATAAAGTTCTACTGTTATTTTTCCGTAAGGGTGCAGGATTTTCTAATTTAATGAAGGCTACCAGTGTTGTCCGGTTAGGGGATTTCCTCCTAGATTTAGGGGTTTTGTGTTGAGGGATTTTAGGGGTTATGAATTTTTAGGGGTTTTAAGGGAGACTTAATGTTTTTTAGGGGTATTTAAAAAATGTACTTTTGGAAATAAAGTTATCTTACTTTTCCTTAAAACTATGCTAAAAATTTAAGAAAAGAAGATATTTGGCTTCTTGGGTATTTCAGCCAAGGAAGTAAAATATAAGGAAATGGTGTTGCTAACACATACACTGTACGTGAACTGTCGCACCATTCGTAAATTGTGCGAGTGAGACAGAGCGTGTTTTTTGAAATTTCTGAGAACCCTGTCATCTGATTGGAAGACTCCTCAGCAAAATAGTTGAAAATCATTTAATTTTAAGTATTTTTCACAGCTTAAAAAGCGAAATAATCAAAGAAAAAAACCACAAAATAAATTCAACATGAGTTGTGCTGTTAAAAATTTTAAAACTTCCCGAAAACTTAAAAACAATGCGCTATCGTTCCACAGGTAAATATGTCCATACGGTTTGAATTCTTTTAACAAAAGTGCTTTATTAAGTTTCTAACGATATTTTTTTATCTTATTTGTTTTAGAAAGATATATATTTTTAATTAAAAACTGTTTAAAAATGCAAATTAGACCCCGTTGATTTTGCGCCGGTTTGCTCAAACCACATCTGTCAAAACACAAACACTGCTTCAGGGGCGCAGTCATTTTTCACAGTTGAATATATTTTGGGGGCGATATTGTTTTCAGCATAGTGAATCAGATTTAGCACCTGTTTGTTAAATTTTGCTGATTTCTGTACAATAACTAAGCAGAAACATTAAAAAAATAAGGATTTTAAAAATTAATCTAATTTCTTTTGTAATTAAAATTCAAGTTAAGAATTTGAGGCTTTAAAATTTAGAAAATTTACCTAAAAATCTTAATGTTTTTCTAGTTTTTCAAACAAAACTAAGCTTTATGGGTATTAAAACAAAGGTAATGCGCGTATCTATTCAACGACGTGTCAAACGTAAAATTCCATGCATAACTTTTTAGGATATAATTTTTTTTATAATTAGAATTTGTCTGAAAAACTAGTGGTTTCCTTTTCACGAAAGTAATACATAACAAAAAGAAATATTAAAAAGATAACTACATCCAGAAGTACTGTAGACAGCAAAGCCTGTGTTGGACTTACTGAGGTTTGTAGTCCCTAAGCAGCGGCCGACAGCCTCCTATTAAGAAGAGACAGCTAAATACATTTATTTTTTTTTATTAAATTTGGAAACACGGGGAGATTACGATTTCCGGGGTGCCGCGATTTGACAATGGATTCAGGAAGGTCTTAGCAAAAGATAAGAATGGCCGATTTTTTAAGAAAATTTTTATTTTTTTAGATGTTTTAAGAAAACTTTCAATATTTGTCTAAGTGTAAAACCGATATTGATGATTAAGGTGTTATTTGAAAGCTAATACATAAAGCTATTATATTAATTTTAAATGAATCAAATCCGTTGCGTATTAAATATTTTATAGCCATTTGTATGCAAAATTAAAATATTTGCTTACATAAAACCGTTATTTTCTCAAAAACTACCGTTATTGCTATGGATTATGAAAATTAAATTATTGAAGCCTGAAAATTTATCTTTCGTTTGGCATATAAAACATATGATTTATTTAATTTTTGATGTGTTTTTTATGATGAAAAGATTTGCCCTTGTACGGAAAGTTGTTAATTCAAGCATATTTACCTTAGTTGTTTTGTATCCTTATTCCATATTTTCTTATATCACCATTACAATAAAATACTATTCTTAAGGCAACATTGTAGCTGTAATATTTATATGAATGAATAGGATTTTCTAGCCAGCGAAAAAAATTTAAAATTTTTAGTTGATCAGTTTTGGATAATGCAAATAGCAATTTTTATTAATTTTATGTAATATAATGTAAATTGTAAAGAATATATGTGTATATTAATATATCAAATGAAAGGTTAAATTGTAAGCTTTAAAAACAAAATATAATTTTAGTACCTTCCTTAATAACGCAAATTTAGTAGGAAGTAACGGTTTTTTTAATTTCAAATATGATATAGTTTTGCTTATAAAATTACAAATTGAAGATCTTTTAGCAAAAAAAAAAAAAAAAACTAAAAAATCGATAACGAGTTGAGCAATCGCTTTTGTTCGGCCAAGCATTTTTTTTGTTCTATACCAGAAAACACTTTCAAATCGCGGCGTCCTGGAAATCTTAATCGTGCCGGAAAAACCTCGCGATTTTAAGTAAACAAGTTTAAGTTGTATCTTAAATGCATGTATTTTTATCTTTGAAATCTTGTTGAATAGATACTTGTATTATCTCTCTTTTGATACCCATAAAGTTAAGTTTTAATGGAAAACTTAAAAAATCAGCTAGATTTTTAGTCCACTTTTTCCATCGTTGAATGCCTATAACTTCAAAGCCCATTGCGAGCGATCAGAAATTTTTTTAATAGAGTTGTTGCTTTTCTTAAAATGTTCCTAAAATTTTAATGCATAAGAACAAACTTTAATAGTTTGGGCCTTCTTTTACGATACAATCGAATACGGCCCTGTGTGATTGTTTCTATATTTGTGTGAACCAACACCAATATAGAAACTACCACACTTTTCTACTATTACACCACTTCCTTATATTTTACTTCTTTGATTTCAGCAACATTCTATAAAAACAGCTGAATTAGTAGCACTTAAATAAATTACCAATCATTGCCCACTTCACTTCAAACTTGCTTCGCACTTCATTTGCAATTGATTAATTCCGTGTAAGAACTAAAAACAAAGCAAGTCGGCCTCTGTAATCTAGCGAAGGTGCGTTAGTCTATTAACACAGAGGTCCCCGGTTCGAATCCGGGTTCAGGCATGGTTTTTCTCGCTTTCTTTGTTCTTTACTACACATGAGAATTATTGAAACAAGAAATCCAATAAATTCTTCCTCTAATAATCTATCCTTTGCTTTTGCCTTTCAGGTTAAAGACCAACTTTGATCTTTAAAAAAAAGTTTGTTAAAAACTATATACAAAAAAGATATGCCCAAAAATATATCAAAAAGTGGGAAATGGAGCCAATTTTCAAAACTTAATTTTAAGGTCAATTTCACATTGGACAATTGAGAACTATGAAGCAACATTCTGCCCTTGTTAAAGACGTCAACAGCTCAGCCCTTTAAAAACATAGGCTTGCATTGCAGTTGCACTATTTTTTAGTTGCCCCCTATGACATTTTTGTATGTTTTCGAAAAAATAATTTAGGGGATGTTTAGAGGGATTGGAATTCTAATCTAGAAGTAAATGGGGAAAGGCACCTGGCAACACTGAAGTCTACTCACTTGTTCAAAGAAATGTTTTATTTTAACAATATTTTTGCAACAATTTAAAAAGTTCACAATATTATTTTGAAATAATAACTAAAGCAGAAGAACTTTACATAGAAGACATAAGGACAGATAACAATACTGTTTTATAACTGTAGGTTCTCTTTCTCACCCAAAAAAATGGCTGGCAGTGTTAATTCTATGTAAAGGGTGATCTTTTAAGAGCTTGATAATTTTTTTTTTAAAAAAATCGCATAAAATTTGCAAAATCTCATCGGTTCTTTATTTGAAACGTTAGATTGGTCCATGACATTTACTTTTTGAAGATAATTTCATTTAAATGTTGACCGCGGCTGCGTCTTAGGTGGTCCATTCGGAAAGTCCAATTTTGGGCAACTTTTTCGAACATTTCGGCCGGAATAGCCCGAATTTCTTCGGAAATGTTGTCTTCCAAAGCTGGAATAGTTGCTGGCTTATTTCTGTAGACTTTAGACTTGACGTAGCCCCACAAAAAATAGTCTAAAGGCGTCAAATCGCATGATCTTGGTGGCCAACTTACCGGTCCATTTCTTGAGATTAATTGTTCTCCGAAGTTTTCCCTCAAAATGGCCATAGAATCGCGAGCTGTGTGGCATGTAGCGCCATCTTGTTGAAACCACATGTCAACCAAGTTCAGTTCTTCCATTTTTGGCAACAAAAAGTTTGTTAGCATCGAACGATAGCGATCGCCATTCACCGTAACGTTGCGTCCAACAGCATCTTTGAAAAAATACGGTCCAATGATTCCACCAGCGTACAAACCACACCAAACAGTGCATTTTTCGGGATGCATGGCCAGTTCTTGAACGGCTTCTGGTTGCTCTTCACTCCAAATGCGGCAATTTTGCTTATTTACGTAGCCATTCAACCAGAAATGAGCCTCATCGCTGAACAAAATTTGTCGATAAAAAAGCGGATTTTCTGCCAACTTTTCTAGGGCCCATTCACTGAAAATTCGACGTTGTGGCAGATCGTTCGGCTTCAGTTCTTGCACGAGCTGTATTTTATACGGTTTTACACCAAGATCTTTGCGTAAAACCTTCCATGTGGTCGAATAACACAAACCCAATTGCTGCGAACGGCGACGAATCGACATTTCACGGTCTTCAGCAACACTCTCAGAAACAGACGCAATATTCTCTTCTGTACGCACTGTACGCATTCGTGTGGTTGGTTTAATGTCCAATAAAGTAAACTGAGTGCGAAACTTGGTCACAATCGCATTAATTGTTTGCTCACTTGGTCGATTATGTAGACCATAAATCGGACGTAAAGCGCGAAACACATTTCGAACCGAACACTGATTTTGGTAATAAAATTCAATGATTTGCAAGCGTTGCTCGTTAGTAAGTCTATTCATGATGAAATGTCAAAGCATACTGAGCATCTTTCTCTTTGACACCATGTCTGAAATCCCACGTGATCTGTCAAATACTAATGCATGAAAATCATAACCTCAAAAAAATCACCCTTTATCATTATCAGATCGCCTTTTTTTGGGCTTGAATAAGTAATATTAGACGTAGCCATTTCTGTTTACTTAAGTTCACTATCTTTTATAGTTTTTTAAATATTGGCATACAAAATTTCATATTTAATGCAGATTTACACCCGTGTTGTTTATTTTATCTTTCCATACAGTTTCAAAAACTTTTTTTTCGGGTAGACAATCTTTGAAATTTTAGTAAACATTTTATTGTTTGTCAATGCAATTGATAGTTTAAGAATTATTTTATCATTTCCAATGCGTTAAAAAGATGTGGTCCGAGTAACGGAAAAAACTTTTTCCACATTTTTGCCTATATCTCCAAGACTTGACCTGAAACGGACTACGGACATTCATCATCTCTGGCTCAAAAGTTGACACTTTGTAAACTTGTGCTATTTTTAAAATTGTTTATTTCTTGAGCAATTTTACTGCTCTAAATAATTTTTGTCGGTATATTTATAATAGTGGTGGTATTTTTACATTCAAAAAGGTGGTAGCATTGGCACCGTACACAATGCATATTACTGTCTCTTTTTTGCGTATCTTGTTGACTTAGTTTTATTTTTCTCAAAAATAGATTAAAAAAAAGAGCTTTTGTTTCGCAGCGAAACAGAAAATTGCCGTCTCTTTTTTGCGAATCTTGTTGACTTAGTTTTATTTTTCTCAAAAATAGACTAAAAAAGAGCTTTTGTCTCGCAGCGAAATAGAAAATTTTTTTCGACACAACGGGTTTGAATCTTGTTAGCTTTGTGCATAACTTGTTAAGCGTTGCAACTTGCAAGCAACCTAAAGCAGCATAATTTAATAATACACAAAGAACTTTATAAATCTAAACCTTCTATTTGAAGCTGGAATCTATACAATAGAAAAATATACACTTTTGCCAAATGTCAAGAACCTTTTTTTCACATTTTTGCCTTTATCTCCAAAACTTGACCTGAAACCGACTGCGGACATTCATCTTCTCTGGTTCAAAAGTTGACCCTATGTGTTTTGTTTCAAGTACTTTAAGCTGTAAAATTGCTCTAGCTAAATTTTGTCGCTGTTTTTTTAAAATTGGCGGTATTTTCACATTAAAAAAGGTGGTAGCATTGGTACCGCACACAATTCATGTTGCTGTCTTTTTTTGCGTATCTTTCTATCTTTTTGTATCGTGCTTTAAAATAGCTTGAAAAGAGAGCTTTTGTCTCGCAGCGAAATAGAAAAAATTTTTCAACACAACAGATTTTTCAATTTTGTTAGCTTTACTCACATCTTGTTAAGCGTTGCACGCAAGCTTTGTATTGCTCAAATAGAGCTTAAAAAGGGAGAGCATTTTTTTTAAGTTTGTAGATAAACATTCTCCCCCTAGGTTTAAAATAAGTTGTGCGTCGGGTTTGAAGCCCACCCGTAAAAACCCATTTCAATGAAAACTAATAAGAATAAAAGAAAACTGATCCCCAAATCTGATGACGACTACCGCAAACGAAAAACTGATAATGATTTACGGGTATGCACCTGGAATGTCCGAACCCTTAATTGGGAAGGTGCCACTATCAAACTGAACGATCAAACGGATTCAGAGTCACTGAACTCGCACGTTTTTTTTGACTATGCAGAGTCAATTTTCATGGTCAGAGAATCGTGCATTTCAAGGTTTTGAGTCAGTGCATTTTCCTCAAAAACAACCTTGGCTTTAAACGCGAGTAGCCTCAACAACATAAAGTAAAAACAAAAGCAGTTTAAGCTTTAAATCAAACAACTGTATGTCCAAACAGCACATGGAAATATGATCCCTTTTGTTTTGTTATTTTCATATGCTCGTCAAATATGCTGACAAACCAACTCATGGCCAAGGTTATTTTTGTGCACACTGCAATACGCACACTGCAATATATTTAAGTTTGCTAATTTTGTTTGAATATATATTTTTTCAATATGGTTTTTCGCTTAATAAAGAGGTCAGTTAGTAATCAAAACGCCTTAAAGTGTATTAACTCTCCACAAACAGTTCAAGTGCTGTTTGTAAAAACTAAAACATTCGTAGTCCAAGCTTATGTGCTTAGGCTCAAACCTAAAACCTCCGAAAATCCAAACGCGGATTTAAACATCTTGGAAAGATAAAAAGCTGATATCACTGCTATCCAAGAAATACGAAGGAAGGGACAGGGTTGCATGCGGCATGCATCCTGTGATATCTACTACAGCGGTCATGCGGAGAAGCACGAGCTTGGATCCGGATTTGTAGTTGGCAAGAGACTACGGCCCCACGTCCTGCGATTCACACCTGTGAACGAACGGCTTGCCATAATCCGCATCAAGGTTAAATTTTTTTATATAAGCCTAATATGTGCGCACGCTAAGACGGGACAAGGACGATGAGACAAAGGAAATTTTCTACGAGCGCCTTGAAAATGCTTACGAGCGCTGCCCCCGTCACGACGTAAAAATCGTACTTTGTGGCTTGGAAACGCTAAGGTAGGCAAGGAAAATATATTTGGTCCAACAGTCGCAAAGTTCAGCCTCCACGACAACACCTCCGATAGCGGAATGAGGCTGATTGACTTCGCCGCAGCATGAAACATGGTCGTAAGTAGCACTAGATTCAAGCATCTCAATATTCATAAAGCCACCTGGATGTCCCCTGATCAAAAAACCAGAAATCAAATTGATCACGTTTTGATCGACGGAAGGCACTCTTCCAGTGAATTGGATGTACGCACGATCCGTGGCGCAAACATTGAGTCGGATCACTATCTTGTCGCAGCCAAGATCCGAACACGTTTGTGCGCAGCTAAGAATGCACGCAACCCTACACAGAGAAAGCTAGACGTAGACAAGCTGCAATCGAAACAGACAGCCGAAGCTTTCGCCACTCGACTCTCACTCCTGCTTCAAAACACTCCTCCAATTGATGATATATGCGCAGTGGACACACATTTCCAACTCCATGCGTGCGGCTGCTGAAGAGAAAAAGACGCCACCTACAAAGTCACCCTGCAGTCGGTTGTAACGCGCGCTGCTAAGGAGCGATACTACGATAAGAGGAGGGAAGAGAGACGTATTTTCAGGCAGGAAAAAAGAGAGGCAGAAAAGCGCGAGCAGGAGAATATTGAAATGTATGGTGACATGAATGAGGCCTGAAAATTTTTCGAAAAAATTTGACGCCTTGCCGATGGTTTCAAAACAGGGGCCTCTTCCTGCAAGGATGAGAACGGGAATCTTGTGACAGATGTCCAGAGTACACTGACGTTATTGAGGGTGCACTTCTCTAAGCTTCTAAATGGCAACGCTGACAACAATCCCGCTAATAGAGATGATATCCCGGAATCCACAATTTTGGATGACAGCGTCGAGGTTCCGCTGCCCGACTATGATGAAGTTCTGACAGCTATAGCTCGGCTAAAAAAAGCCGCAGGAGCTGATGGCTTACCTGCTGAGCTGTTTAAAAACGGAGGCGAAGCTCTACTTAATTGCATTCACGAGCTTCTATGCAGAATATGTTCGAAAGAATGCATTCCGAACGATTGAAATCTCAGTGTGCTCTGCCCAATCCACAAGAAAGGCGATCCAACTATCTGTGTCAATTACCGTGGGATAAGCCTTCTTAATATCGCATATAAGGTCCTGTCGAGCGTTTTATGTGAAAGATTGAAGCCCATTGTAAACGAAGTGATTGGACCTTATCAGTGTGGCCTCAGACCTGGAAAGACAAATCTTGGAGAAGACTCAATAAAAACAAGTCGACACCCACCATGTTTTTGTCGACTACAAAGCCGCCTTCGACAGTCCAATAAGGAAGCACCTGTACTCCACCATGTCTGAGTTTGGTATTCCTGCAAAACTAATACGACGTTGCAGGATGACAGTGAGCCACACCAGCAGCGCAGTTAAAATCAGGAAACCTCTTACCAAATTAGGTGTCAGACAAGGTGATTCCTTATCGTGCAACTTTTTTAACCTAATCCGAGCTGCTTATCTGAGACGTAGTGGCACAATATTCTACAAGAGTGTTATGCTGCTTGCGTATGCTGACGACATCGATATCATTGCCCATATCGACATTGCGCGAAGTCAGTGCAGCATTTTCCAGATTAGAAAGAGAGTCAAGTCGAATGGGTCTGGCAGTGAATGCAGATAATACGAAATACTTGGTGTCAACAAAAAAACAGTCCCAGCGTCTTGGAACCCACGATACAGTTGACAATACCTCCTTCGAGGCTGCGAAGGACTTCGTCTATCTGGGATCCAGCATAAACTCAACCAACGACATCAGCATTGAGATCAAACAAAGAATAGCTCTTGACAACAGGTGTTACTTTGGGCTCAGTAGGCAATTGAGAAGTAGAGCCCTCTCTCGATGAACGAAAACCACGCTCTATAAATCGCTCATCATGCCCGTCCTACTTTATGCATCACAAACCTGGACGCTGAGCAGTTCAGATGAAAAGACTTTAGAAGCATTCGAGAGAAATTTTTTTAAGAAATTGAAGGTTTTATTGGATAAACACCCCCCTAGGGTCATTTAATGTTCAAAAAAGTTATAAAATTTTGAAAAATTTTTTATTTTTATTATTTTTTTATTGTTTTTATTATTTCTTTATTTATGATTTTGCGAATTATATGAGAATTGAATGAAATCACATTCGAAGTCGAAGTGACACCTCTATATTATTTATACTCTGTTTTTTCTACAAATAAATATCAAACTAAAAACACATGCTTTTTATAATAATTGTTTGTTGTAACACACAAACACGTTTTTCAGCGTTATTTCTGGGTAAAAAAATTTTATTTGAAAAAAGACACAAATTTCGGACGTTTTCTTTAGTCACAAACACGTGTTTTTTATGTTGCATTCATTCATAAGACGAAATTACTTCATTTTGAGCAAAAATAACATTTTTATATATATAAATATTATTGTGTCAAATGTAGTCATATTTTAGTTGAGAAACACGTTTTACTCAATTTAACCAGTTATGTCATAATCCTACACTGTTTCTTGCGGATAAAAAATAACGTCATCTTTGTGAGAACCCCCTCCCCCACGCGAGAGTTAGTGAGATACGGCTTATCCCCCGCCCCCAAAACACCTCACGTAATTGATGTACGCCTCCTATACCTGGCGCACTTTGCTTCGCTCCACGCTTATCTCTTGAAAAAGGGGCGAAAACGTAGTTCGTCCACGCTTATTTTTGGTAAAGTTACCGCCAGTAACCATACCAACTAAATTAGTCAAATACAACCCAAACCGTCTGAAATGAAGCATTTTTATTGATTTATGGGCGGTAAAAGGGGTGCGGCATTTTTTTTATTAACCGAGATAGTAACTTTTATAGCAGATATTGTAAATTTGGTGGTCTTAAGTGTTAATGTTCCTAAGATCTTAAGAGACACCGCACAAAAGATTTATATACATAGAAGGGCGGTAAAAGTAGGCGTGCCAACATTTATATATATAGTGACTGTTAACACACCTGTTAACAAAACATAAGCTATTAATATAACTAGGTTATTATAAGCAAAATAAACGAAGCAAAACAAAACATAAGCTATAAATATAACTAGGTTATTATAAGTAAAATAAACAAAGCAAAACCAAACTTTATGTGTCAACAAGAAGTAGCCCAATAATGCGGAAGCTACATTTTTGCCTTACATGACACTTTACATTAAGTAGATCACTAGAATAAGTTTGTTATAGCTTGTACTGCAATTAATATTTTGTTTAATAATTATGCTTACAACAGCATTTGTGTAGATATATAAGCCAGTTTAATTAATCAATAAAGCGAGAGTAATTTCAGCAACTAAATAAAGTGTGTACTTTTACTTTCACAGTTACAATAAGTTCAAGTGCTTATTGTAATTCTACACTGCAACAAGTTCAAGTGCTTGTTGCATGTGTTACAAAGGAAACAAGAAAAAAACCTAAACTCAACAAATTTATGTGTTTGTTGAGCCTGACGGTTAAGTTTCAAGGGTAAATAAACTAATTTGTCCTCAAACATTTGGCGACCGTGACAGGACCCCGCAGTCCTCAGACGACATCAAAAATCAATATTAGCCTGTAACCAGCAGACGACATCAATCAAGTCAATATTTGCCGGTAACCAGCAGACGACATCAATCAAGTCAATATTTGCCGGTAACCAGCAGACGACATCAAGCAGAACCACAACTGCATTTATCAACAATGGCTACATTCTCAGAGTTAGTAGCAGCACAGAGTAACACGGGCCAACATATCGAGCGCCTGATTAAAAACTACAAAAAGGATCCTATAGATAGGAAAAAGCATGCCCAATACTTTCAAGACAAAATCGATCAGCTCAATGCACTCTGGCACTCATTTGAAGAAAATGACATGAAAATCAGAGTGTCAGAGACTGAGCACAATGACCATGACTATTTCACTACAAGTTACTACGGTGAAATAGAAGCATTGGTCTCAAAATATATTCAACATTTTCAAGAGCACAGGATTGCATTGTCGCAACATCTCCTGCCAGACTCTGAGTTGGAAGATCACAATCAACACGCTACCAAAGCTGGTTCAAAAGATAAGCCAGAATTGGAGTTGCAAAACGAAGAACTCAGGAAAGTACTTCGTAATCAGATGGCGCTATTAAGCATCATTTCGAAAACAATAAACGAAATTGATGCAGATGGTGAGCCACAGTCTGAGATATACTGTACTTTGAAGGCATCACTACTCGAGAAGTACCAAGCAGATCTAATCAGTAACAACTCAAAAATATGGGATTCTACTCAGCTGCACAAAGTGGGTGATTACAATTGGGAAACATTTTACGACATGCAAGCAAAAATACAACATGTCCTATTGTTCCTAAATCAATACATAAAAAATTCAGCAAGTGTTACTGACAATGGTCAAAGAGCACTGCAAGAAGTCACACAGTTTCAACCAGTGAAACTACCGACAATTACGCTGCCTACGTTTGACGGCGATCATCTAAAGTGGGTTCAATTCAAAGACCTGTATGAGCAACTCATACACAATCTACCATACAGTACTGTGCAAAAAATGTTCTACCTCACAGCAAATTTAAACGGTGAGCCCAAAAATCTAATCAAACACTTGCCAGTGTCAGCTCAAAATTACACAACAGCATGGGAGATATTAACCAGCCGATATGACGACAAGCGATTGCTCGTCACAGCATTACTGAATCGACTGATGGCACAAGCTAGCATAATTCATGAGTCGGTGCATGCTATTAAATCTCTTCATGATACAACAAAAGAATGCATATATGGGCTTAGTGCGATAGGAATACCAGTGTCAACGTGGGACGCGATTCTTGTGCACATAATTATTAAAAAATTAGATCGGTCAACTCACACGGCCTTTGAACAATCGCTGAGCAACTCACGGGAACTTCCATCAGTCCAAAAAATTCTCAGCTTCCTTGAGAGCAGATTCAGTTCATTAGAAACACTAAACAAATGCACAAATAAAGGCTATGAGAAGGCACGACATAACGCAGCGTCCATGATCACTTCAACAGTAGCAAAACAGTGTCCAGCTTGCAGTGGTGCCCATCCAATATTTTCGTGTTTGGTATTTAAAGAAAAATCCATTAGCCAACGCTACGACATTCTAAAAAGGAACAAACTGTGCACTAATTGTTTAAAGAACGGTCATGAGGCTAACAAGTGTACCAGCGGAACATGCAGCAAGTGCAACAAAAGACACAATACTCTTCTCCATCAGGAAAGGCAGGAGGCGGCAGAAAAAAAAGAGGCTCCAAAACCGGTCGCATTGACATCATCAGTTAAGCCAATGTCAAGCTATGTGTTGTTAAGTACAGCAAAAATAATACTTGCAGCAAATGGTAAAACAATTGAGTGCAGAGCACTACTCGATTCCGGATCCCAAATAAACGCTATAACGTCCAAAATAGCACAACAGCTTGGGCTGACACTTAAAAGTTCATCCCTATCTGTTGAAGGTATCGGCAGACAGAAACAGTTTGCCAGTCATCGCGTTCACGTCACTTTTCACTCTTGCAATAGTGGATTCAAGGCTCCGTTGGAAGCTTACGTATTTCCGCAGATTGTGGGTACCCAACCGTCAAAATTCATTAACATATCATCGTGGGCCATACCCCAAAATCTACAACTGGCTGACCCACAGTTCAATAACCCAAGCAAAATTGACATCCTATTAGGTGCTGAATTCACACATCAAGTAATGTCAATGGGACAAGTTAAACTAGCAAAGGGCTTACCAGTTCTTCAGAAAACCGTTCTTGGATGGGTTCTATCTGGAAAAATCGATAAGGAACAACGAAAATCAGCAACATGCGGAGTTTTAGCTGACGATTACGATAACCTAAATAACGCTGTTGCAAAGTTTTGGGAATTAGAAGATATCTCTGAAACGGAGCCACAATTATCAATGTCAGAAAAGCAATGTGAAATGCACTTTACCCATCATACTCAAAGAGATGCAGCTGGTCGCTTTATAGTACGATTACCATTAAAAGACGATTTATCAAAATTAGGCACTTCGCAACAAATTGCTTATAATCGATTCATATCTCTTGAAAAACGCCTAGCAAAAGACGTAAAACTCAAAAACCAATATAGTCAATTCATGGATGAATACAAAGCATTGGGACACATGACAAAGGTGAATCCTAATGACGTGTTGCATCCAAATTACTTCATTCCACATCATTGTGTTTTGCGACCTGAAAAAAGCACAACAAAGTTAAGAGTGGTGTTTGACGCGTCATGCAAAACATCAACTGGACTATCATTAAATGACGTAATGTACAAAGGTCCAACGGTGCAGAGTGATCTGTTTGCAATACTTCTCCGGTTTCGTATGCCAAGATTTGTTTTCACAACCGACATCGAGAAAATGTATAGACAGATTCGAATTCATCCTGATGATGAAAGATTTCAATTAATCTATTGGAGAAGCAGTTCGCAAGAGTCAATGGACGTGTATAAACTTCAAACAGTTACTTATGGAACACGAGCAGCACCATTCTTGGCAACAAGATGCTTACAAGAACTAGCACTTATCAATAGGGAAACACATCCATTAGGCAGCCAGGCACTTGATAAAAATTTCTATGTTGACGATGGTTTGGCAGGAGCAGACAATCTTCAGGAAGCAAAGGCTATTCAAGATCAATTATTAGAGATATTGACGAAAGCAGGGCTTCATTTATGGAAATGGTGCTCTAATCATCCCAAGCTTCTTCAAAGTATATCCATCGCAAACCAGGAAGTGGATTTAGACTTTAGAAATGAAGAAGAGTCAACCATTAAAACATTAGGGCTTTCATGGGCACCAACAAGCGACAATTTTCAAATTACTACAAGGTTAAATACTGTGCAGCGTGTCACAAAGCGCAGCATAACATCTGACGTAGCACACATTTTCGACCCATTGGGACTCATAGGACCAGTGGTGGTAGCAGCCAAAATATTCATTCAGCAGTTATGGAAGCTACAACTTCAATGGGATGAAGCACTTCCAATAGCAATGCACACGTCATGGATCAAGTTCCGCAACAGCCTGGATCAATTAGACAAATTAAGGATCCCTCGCCACATTTTTGGACACAATGTGCCTCACTCAATACAGCTTCATGGTTTCGCAGATGCATCTGAAAGAGCATATGGAGCAGCAATATACATTCGAACAGTGTTTAAAAACAAAAGCATATCGGTCAGGCTTCTCTGCTCAAAATCAAGAGTAGCACCGCTTAAAACACAAACCATTCCGCGGTTAGAGCTGTGTGCATCTCTACTGTGTACCGAACTAATGGCTCGAGTTAAAAACGATCTTGGGTATCAAAACACCATTACTCACTTTTGGACTGATTCACAGGTAGCATTAGCTTGGATAAATCGATGCCCATCAACACTCCAGACATTTGTATCCCACAGAGTGGCTAAGATTCAGAAACTTTCACTAACTGAACAATGGCATCACATCTCTACTCTTCACAATCCTGCAGATATATTATCTAGAGGAGCTCATCCAGAAGAAATGATGAAACCTCAGTTCAACCTGTGGTTTTATGGTCCTGTTTTTCTACATCAACAAGATTACACTTGGCCCGCATCCATTCAAAAGAATATCATCATAGAAGACCTTCCTGAAATCAAAAAGGTTAATCAAGTCATAGCCACGGTAGCTACAGCTGCAGGAGAGTCAGACAATATTATATACTACATAAAGGCACGAGAATCGTTTAAAACCCTACAGCGTGTTGTTGGATACATTCAACGATATATAAAAAATTGCAAAGGGGCTCAGCGTTCCCAAGAACTGTCATTAAGCCCAAAAGAGCTCGATGCAGCACTTAAGACTATAGTAAAAATAGTACAAGAACAAGACTTCAATGAAGAAATCAAACAGTTGAAATCAAATAAAACTGTTATCAAAAACAGTTCAATCACGTCTCTCTCGCCATTTCTGGATGAAAATGGAATCATTCGAGTAGGAGGACGTCTAAATTCATCTTTGCTTCCATATGATACGAAACATCCAATGATGCTGCCATACAACGACCCTATAGTGAAACTAATTTTGCGAGATGCACACAATGACACTATGCACAGCGGGCCACAAGCACTATTGGCAAATATTCGGCAACGATTTTGGCCTATCAAAGGAAAATTAATGGCAAGATCCATAGTGCAAAGGTGTGTTCGATGCACCAGAACAAAGCCTACAATGTGTCAACAATTCATGGGAAACTTGCCTGCAACTAGAGTTTCCCCATCAAGGCCGTTTATAAACTCAGGTGTTGACTTCTGTGGCCCACTGTGGGTCCACTACAAAATAAGAGGAAAGAAACCACACAAAATATATATTGCAGTCTATTGCTGTTTCGCCACGAAGGCTTTCCACTTAGAGATCGTAACAGATCTGACCACTGATGCATTCATTGGTTCATTAAAACGATTCATTTCTCGTAGAGGTCATTGCCTTAACCTTTATTGTGACAACGCTACTAATTTCGTTGGCGCCAGCAATCAACTTCAAGAAATAAATCAATCATTGTTCGGAAAAGGGAGTAGCGAAAAAATAATAAACGCGTGCAGCTCACAAGGAATCAAATTTCAGTTTATCCCTCCAAGAGCTCCGCATTTTGGAGGTCTTTGGGAAGCAGCAGTGAAGTCGGCAAAGAGATTACTTCTTCGAAGCGTAAATACGGCATCATTAACTCATGAAGAATTAGAAACGGTTGTCATAGAAATTGAAGGAATTCTCAACTCTAGACCAATCACACCTATGTCCACCAATCCAAACGATCTAAGCGCTCTTACACCGGCACACTTCATCATTGGTGAATCTCTGACTAATCCAGTAGACGCAAGCACTAGTGTGTCCAAATCAACATTGCACGACCGGTGGAATGCAGTCAAGCGGATTAAACAAGAATTCTGGACACGATGGAGTCAAGAATATCTGACGGAACTTCATCACCGATACAAATGGAAAGAACGAGTTCCCAACATACAAGAAGGAATCTTAGTCATAATCAAAGAAGACAACGTACCACCATTGAACTGGCCACTAGGACGAATCACACATGTATATCCCGGAAAGGATGGAATTGTCAGAGTGGTTGATGTGAAAACAGCTACTGGAAATTGTAAACGTCCAATCCATAGACTAGCTCCGCTCTTTCCAGAAGATATTAAAGATAATTTCACAGAGCAAAGCGAAGAGCTGCAAAAGGAAAAAATTTACAACAGGGACGATGATCAAGAAATCTCTCCTATACCATCAAATCGACGACGTTTACCCATCTCAAACATCGTCACAACCATATTGGTAACGCTGTTACTGCTACCACTAGCTATAGCAAATCCAATTAATGTAACCCAATTTCAATTAAATCCAGGCATACATTTCGAAGAAATAGGTTCAGCAAAAATAATAACATCAAGATGGAATTTGACTGTCTACTACGACCTTTTACCATTTTATAAAGAATTAAATGTCTTACGCACTGGTATTACAACACTGCAACGTCATTGCAATCAAAGTGCACCAAACCCAATATGTGAGTTTTTTGTGAACTACTTTCAAAATGCTCAGCAAGAGATCGGTTCAGAGTTTAAAATGCTATCTATGAAGCGAGTAAAAAGAGGGGCACTAGATTTTGTTGGAAACATTGGCAACTCACTGTTCGGAGTGCTCGACTCTAACTATGCGAATAAAATGTCAGATACCATTAATCATTTAAAAAACAATGATGACTACCTGCGCGAACTCCTGCAAAACCAAACTTCAGTTATTGACTCTACCATCAACATTATTACAAAAAATCAAGTTATTACAATGCAAAAGTTTAAAGATATCGATAACCACATCGACAAAATGATGAAGTTACTTAAAGATCAAGAAGTAAGCAATAGTGATGCGACCCTCACAGCTCTATGTCTACAAATGTCAATAATAATATCAAATCTTCAACGCATACAATCTTCAATCATCGATGTTCTAACAGACACACATCATGGAAAAATAAATCCTCTCATACTTACACCTCATCAACTAACTGAAGAAGCAGGAAAACTTAAGACTCATCTACCTCCTCAGCTGCAACTACCAGTCAACCAAGACAACTTGTTGCTGCTTTATAGCCTGATGAAGGTGGAAGGCATGGTGACAACTGATCACATTGTTTTCAGCATTAAACTCCCTTTGGTTGATCAAAAATATTACGACTTATTCAACATTGTTCCAGTAACAACAGTAATAAATAACACGTTAATAGAAGTAAAAATATCAACAGAATTTATGGGAATCAATCCCCACAGAGATGAATTCTTTCCCATGAAAGGTGCAGACCTTCAATCATGTACAACTATAGAAACTGATTGCTATTTATGCGCAAAAATACAATCAATCCATAGAAGAGGATCCGATGAATTCAAATGCGAAATGGATCTTTTCAACAATGACACAAATCCAAGATGTGACACCATAAAACTTAATAAATCAATCACATGGCATCAGTTAAATAACAAAAACCAATGGACGTATGCCACGAAGGAACCCATTCGGCTGAGTGCTGTATGTGGACAAGAAACATTTCAACTAATGCTGAACGGATCTGGATTAGTTCAACTCCAACAAGACTGCGTGATTAGAGACAGTCAAATAATCATTCAAGGGCATCAGTATGTTACCACTTCCCGTAAATCAACTTATACAAGCACCGGTGTACCAATAGGAATAATTAAAATACAACCCATCGACGAACTTGTTAACAAACAATACACCACTCAGCTAGAAGAACTTGGAGCACTTCATCGAGAATTAACCAGAAATAAATTACTTAAATTACCATCAATAGTAGAATCAACACAGAAACAAACCTGGACAGCTGTATGCATTGCACTTGTATTGACAATTGGGATCAGTGCCTATGCAATCAAAATCTTTTGGAACAAATACCAGAAGAAAAAACAACCTAAGCCTCCAACGCCACTTCCAAGAACTCAATCCACATTCAATGTCACTACAACATGAAACTTTGCAGTCACAACGTTGAGTTAATCATTAATTATTGAATTATTAAATTAACCAATAATTCAACGCGGGGGAGAATGTTAACACACCTGTTAACAAAACATAAGCTATTAATATAACTAGGTTATTATAAGCAAAATAAACGAAGCAAAACAAAACATAAGCTATAAATATAACTAGGTTATTATAAGTAAAATAAACAAAGCAAAACCAAACTTTATGTGTCAACAAGAAGTAGCCCAATAATGCGGAAGCTACATTTTTGCCTTACATGACACTTTACATTAAGTAGATCACTAGAATAAGTTTGTTATAGCTTGTACTGCAATTAATATTTTGTTTAATAATTATGCTTACAACAGCATTTGTGTAGATATATAAGCCAGTTTAATTAATCAATAAAGCGAGAGTAATTTCAGCAACTAAATAAAGTGTGTACTTTTACTTTCACAGTTACAATAAGTTCAAGTGCTTATTGTAATTCTACACTGCAACAAGTTCAAGTGCTTGTTGCATGTGTTACAAAGGAAACAAGAAAAAAACCTAAACTCAACAAATTTATGTGTTTGTTGAGCCTGACGGTTAAGTTTCAAGGGTAAATAAACTAATTTGTCCTCAAACAGTGACTACCACTTGGTCTCATAGCACATACACACCACGTTTCATTACAAAAAAATTCAGAACTCAGGAATTATAATGATTTCCGAAAAGAAGGCGTAGTTAAAGTTCGACCACGTCCATTTTTGGTTGAGTTGCCGAGAGTAAATTACATACGAATCAAATTACAAAATTTTAGTTCAATACAACTGAATTCGTCTGATATATAGCATTTTTATTGAATTATATGCGGTTATAGGGGGTGTTGCAATTTTTTTTTATTCGAGATATTAGCCTTGGCAATAAATGTTGTAAATTTGATGTACTTAGGTCAATTATTGCCTATTTTTGCAAAAGGTGGTAACACAGAAAAAGTACTACTATCAATCTACCCAAACAAGTCAGGGGGTCAGCTAGAGTAGATTGGTAGATGAGTACTTGGGTACAATAACACATTACAAAAATCAAATGTACGGCATTTGCCAACCTACCCAAATACCCAAGTCAGTATGAATACCCCTTATGTAAATATGTATATGAACATTAGAGCACCTTAATGAGCAAAGGTGTTTTTGTCTTCGCTCCCCGCGCATTTTCATAAAGGTAAAGGGTAAAAAATAAGAGCTGCAAAAAAGTTTGTATCACTAGTGGTAAATAGCCAGTCGGTTTTAAACTAAAGCCTCCAAAATGGGCTTAAAAACAGTTCAAACATGCTTTGTTCTAATTTTTAAAAAAAATAAATTTTTAAGGGGGTTAATCTTTGTTACGTAAAATAAAGAATCAACAAGTAACAATTTTAGGTTACATAGTTAACGGTGTTGTGAGTGGTTAAAGTTGAATTTTGCAACAATTTTTGGGTACAAATTTCGCTAAAATATTTCCCATCAATTTTTAATGTCGCTCAAATTAATTGCTTTTATGTACCATAAAGAAAATTAAATGGGGCTTAAATAAAAAATATTACAAAAAAAAATGTTTGAAAGTAAAAATGTAATATTTTTTTTTTATTTTTATTTTAACTTTCATAACAAAGTGAAAGAAAAATTCTTAGTCATATTAGTGATAATACATAGCTTTTATATACTCTATTCAAAGGTCATAGGTGTGTTGTTTTAATTAAATATTACTCATACGCCATGTTGATAAACTAATACAGAATAAGGCAAATGAAGATGAGCAAAAGACCAACGAACAAAAATGAAGATAAACGAAGACGAGCCGAATAAAAGCAATCAATTTAAATAAGTTTACTTCTTACGGGCATCCGAAATGTACACACCGTTTTATTTTTATAACAACTGGAATTTAACAAATTTTGTTTCTGAAAACTCTTGTTTAAATACTCTATAATTTTTTTCGAAAAATTGTTAGATGGTTAATCTTTGTCATGTGGTTCCATTGTATGTAGCATGTATTTCTTGTTCTTCTTGGTGAGTTAATACTTCATTAAGTTTAGTTATTCCAAAAAGTTTTTAGGTCATTTTGTCGTAATTTTTCATAATTTTATCGGTTTCATTTTATCGGTTTTAGTTTTCAGGTAATTTTTACTAGATTTAGGGCATTAGTTATTTTATTGTCATTTTTAGACATTTGTAATTTTGAGAGCATTTTTCGTGTTTTTATGTCATTTTTGTGTAATTTTAGAAGAATTTTTTTCGACAATTGACGTTATTTCAAATTTAATAACTTAAAAATGTACCTTGTTAATATACCGTAACGCCTACGGTATATTTAACATATAAAAATTATAGAAGATAAATTTTAAGTTTAATAATGTTTTATTGTTTTGTTTTTTTTTTTATTTTTTATATTTGTTTGCGTCATCATCAGGGTCATTGATGTCATCATTGAGTCATCACAGGGTTAAGCATAATAAGATGACAAACTTGTAACAATATACATACAAGCTGTGTATTCAAAGTATGTATAACAATATACTTTTAGTTTTCATTAAAAAAGGCATTTTTTACATGTTCACAATCGCAGAATACTGAATGAGATGTGTTCAAGGGTGGATCCCCTATTTAAACAATTTTACAAAAAAAAACCTTTTTTTCGTTTTCTGAAAATTGCACACGAAGCAACATTAACCAAACTTCCTTCCGAATGATTACTTATCCAGATCATATGCATTATTACTCATGTTTTCGACAATAATTATTTATAAGAAATATAATTTCGATTAGGAAAAATTCAAAACTAAGTAGAAAACAATATCGGGAAAAAGTTATTATGTCACAGATTGGTTTCTAAACTATGCAAAGCCCCACACGCTTGTAGTGTTTTGCAGACAACCAAATTCAAAACTTTATCAGTAATGAAAATGTTTAGTATAAAAATTTATTGAGTAGGAGAAACACGAGGCCAATGATAAGAAACTTCTCGGTAACTAATAATGTACAATATTTACATCTTGTCTTGTGATAAGCACTTTCAGGCAGAAACGTTTAAAAATATAAACTGAAACCATTGCCTACCTTCTCCTGCTCCTTAAAGGATCCATTTGTAATAACCTTTGATTCATGCGGCTTCTTCTCAGTGGTATCAAATAACTTTCTGTTGACTGCATCGCGTTTTTTATTTTTCGATTTGAAGCGTCCCGATCGTGAGATCGTAAAGTTTCTCCACTCATGACCATATTCACAACGTGTCTCTTCTTCATTCAGGATGCTATCCAAGTACTTGATGGGTTCATGTGCAGCCATAGTACCGATCTTATATACCTTGTAGTAATAGGCACAAATAATATTGTTCTGCTTTAATTGTTGCTTCTTCTGCTAATGCACTTGGCTCAAAATATTTAACTGTTCTAATTTACCATGCAAGCAAATATCTAGGAATCACCTTGCATTGCACACACTCTCTCTCTCTCTCTCTCTCTCTCTCTCTCTCTCTCTATCTCTCTCTGTCTATATATCGAGTTGCAACAGAACTGCTGTTAATGACACGTTAAACTCGACTGATTGCCTTACGAATGCAGTTAGCGAACTTCGTCAACTTTATTGTTGTTGCACCGTTAATAATATTAAATATCATAAGTATAGTACATAAAAAAAAATAAATTTAGGTATGAAATGATAAAGCAACTAAAAATATAGACCAAAATTCGTATATTTTTTTATCACAAAAAAAAATAATAATTTTTGTGTACAAACAACTACCACAAATACAAATCCATGGTTTTTGCTTGATTTATTTATAGGAGAAAAAGAAAAAACGACAAATGAGAAAATGAAATAATTAAAAAAAAAGAGTTTATTTATATAGATGGGAAATGTTAAACTGATTGTGAGACGCACATTGTTAACGAATCAAGTACTGGGAACTAGTGCTCTAATACGATTCATATAGTGTATGTGCAAGGGCGTAGGCAGGATATAAATTAAGGGGAGACAAGACCTTATAAAAGTTTCTTTACCATATCTTTCATTTATTCATTTTACGAGTCCACAAAATTAGTGAATGGTGTCTTATTAACTAATGTTTTGGTAGATAATCGAGCTAAATGGGAAAAAGATTTTCAAGTTATGTATGTATGTGGTTTGACTTTTCTGTTTTTTTTTGTAGAATTGTTTATTTTTATTTTTATTTATTTTATTTTAATATATACACACTTTACATGGACATTTACAATAACAATTATAAAATTACAATTATTAAAGTTTTTTCCTAAATGACCTCTATATTTATTATGTTGACTTTGTATGATTTAAATACAAATTCTAAATGTTTGGACTCCATATAATAACATAAGCATAGAGACTAAAGTAAAGCAAAAATTCAACAACAAATATGAAATTGAGAAAAACTGAGAAATTGACACTTCAAATCTCATCGCCCCGGTGGTGCAGTGCGTTAGTGCGCGCTTGCACGGGTATCACAAAGATTTCTGATGAAGCCTTTGTTGTTTCTTTGGAAAGATTCGTTAGAACAATTAATTGTTCTAACTTTGACCTTAAGCTCAATAAACGATTTTCAACTATCAAACAACTAGAATTTGTATTTAAAATCAAGTATGATTTAAGCTATCAAACATTTAGAATTTGTATTTAAATCATATAAAGTCAACATAATTACAATTATTTTAAAAACATTTTTTAATTTCCGAAAAGTTCCGTCCGAGTTTTTCAATATTTTTTCAAAACTGATTTAATAAATTTTCTATTTTTTACTTTTAATTTTTTCTATGTTCTGGCTATATAAATTTTAATTTTTAATTTTAAATTTTTAAATTTTAAAGTAATTTGTTTCCAAGTATTCGTCCCAGTACATGTCCGTCCGTTTAACCCTATCCCACATTCGGCCATCCTGACAGTTCATTCCTCATTTACTGGGATACGCATTTCTAATCCCGGTAGAATTTAAAGAGTGTTTTTGGGATGTTTGAGATGTTTTGTGTATCACAAGGGCGTCCGCAGGATTTGTTCTAGGGGGAGGGGTGTCTTTCTCGTATCATGTCCGAAATATTTTTAAATTTAATTTTTTTTTCATGTAATTTAAAAAAAATTTTTCTCAACAAATATTCTTAGCAATTTAGGAAATTAAATAATGTGAAGTTTCCTTTACACTTAACAAAATCGAATTAATTACTATTTAGCCCTCAAGTTTTCCTCTTTTCAAATAAGAATGCAAAAATTTCCCAATATTTTTTTTTAATGAATAAAACCAGCAAGATTTTTAGATAATTTTTTCCAGTTTTGGAGGCCTAAAACTCATAAGCCAATTGCGAGCGTCCTGAAATTTATCAGATTTAGATTTAGGAGGTAAAAATCCATGTAAGTCGCAAAAATTAAGAATAAGAGTTGTCACTATTCTTGAAATGTTCCCCGCATGAACATCAACTAACTTATTTTTTTTTTCAACATGCATCAGTTCTAGCAGCATGCAAGTTACTTAAATCGAGTTTGGGAACTTAGCTTTTATATGAGTTATTTAAAATTTTTTTTTTAATTCGAAACGTATGAATAAATTTATAAAGAGGTACATGTATAGATGCGTTTTGGGCTCCATTCATTTTCTAAACATATTCCAGAACCTTCCTGCAAAGCTTGATTCTGAAGCCTGGATATAATATAAGCACGTGAGTCAAAAAAATCCAGAAAATTCTCAAAATTGGTGGACGCCAGTTAAAAAACGTGAATTTGAAGAAGTATAAAATAAATTTTTCAAATCAAGTTTCCTATTTAAATTTTAGTCATAAAAACTTTTTGATCATAAGATATTCTAATGCAAAAGCGTTTTCTTAACTAGAATTTGCCATCAGTTTTTTTTTTAAATTAGTGCTTGATCTAAAATAAGCCTGCTTTATTCAGAATTTCCTCATTTTTTCGCTTTTGAATTAGAAGGTTTGCCCTCGCCTAGATCCCTGCAGTTTTCTCAAATTTAAATGGTGCAAGATTGTTAGCAATTTTATTAAATTTGTGAAAAAATTATATACATTTGTTTTTGTACGAATACGAATACAATATTTGTAATATGTACCAAACTACGTCCAATCTAAAAATCCTATTCGTGACTGAAAACTACGAATAAAATTCGTAGAATGGACGCAATTATTACTTATATTTGCACACAAAATTTTTTGAGTGTAAGAATACGTATTGAAAAGTGCCTGTGAAACAAAGTTAAAAAGTGAGGAGTGCGCTAGACTATCAACCCAGAGGTTCCTGGTTCGAATCCGGGCTCCGGCATGGTTCTTTTCACATTCTTTGTTCTTTCTTACATTTAAGAATTATGGAAAAACTAAAAATCCACAACTAAATTGTGGAAAATGTGAAATTAGAGGAAAAACTAAGGGCTGGAAATACTTGCCGAGGTTAAGGCATAACACTAGCATCGGTAAAAAGCAATTAAAATTCTCCTTCACTGTTGTTTCACCTAATCAATAATTCACGTATGGTTCCATCAATTCCTCTAAATAAATCATCCATCCCTTTCCTTTCAGGTCAAAGACCAAATTTTGTTTGTAGAAGGCGCATGCCTTGGTTCTTTGATCTTTAAAAAAAAATTGAAATTGTATTGTAACTTATCACTGCGACGGGTGCAACATACTATTTAAAAATGCATGCATGATTTAGCTCAGCTGTATTTATTTATAAATGAAGTTTTTTAAGTTCTCTTCAAAATATATTAATATATAAAGGGTGTTTTTTATAGAGTGATACAACTTTGAGTTGGCATCATTGTTTTATTTGATTACCTATTTAACAAGCGATAGTTGTTTTTTGTTTAGTTTGCTTTGACATTTCACTGTGGATCGACTAACACTAGAGCAACGAGTGCAAATTGTGGAAATTGTTAATCAAAATAATGGTTCTGTTCGTCAAACTTATCGTGCACTTCGTCCATTTTATGGCGTACATAATCGTCCTTCAGAGCTGCTAATACGAAGAACAGTAGATCGTTTTTGGACCACATTTACTGTTACTGATAATGTGCATCCCGTGAGATGCCGAACAGTGCGCACTGAAGAATCTGTAGCCGCTGTACAGGAAAGCATTGAAGATGATCCTAATCAATCAATTCGTCGCCGTTCTCAGCAACTGGGGTTGTGTCCTTCCACTTTATGGAAAATTTTACGAAAAGATCTTGGCTTAAAACCTTTCAAGATTCAACTTTTACAGGAATTAAAGCCAAATGACCATCGTATGCACCGCCAATTCGGCGAATGGGCTTAAGCACAAATTGATATTGATTTTGAATTTCCATGGAAAATTTTATTTTTCGATGAAGCCCATTTTTGGTTGAATGGGTACGTAAATAAAAGGAATTGTCGTATTTGGAGTGAGGTGAATCTACAAGCTTTTATCGAAACACCATTACATCCACAGCAAATTACTGTTTGGTGCGCTTTATGGGCTGGCGGAGTCATTGGCCCATATGTCTTCAAAAACGATGATGGTCAGAATGTTACTGTCAATGGTGAACGGTATAGGAACATGATTCGAAGTTTTTTCGTACCTCTATTAGCTGGCATTAATCTTGCTAATATGTGGTTTCAACAGGATGGAGCCACATGCCACACAGCGGGCGCTGCAATTGATTTACTCAAGGACACTTTTGACGAAAAAATAATTTCACTAAGTGGCCCAATTAATTGGCCCCCAAGATCGTGTGATTTAACCTCATTGGATTATTTTCTTTATGTAAAGTCAATTGTCTACGTCGATAAACCACAAACAATTGAACAACTGGAAATCAACATTCGAAGAATTATCGGCGCGTTACGGCCGCAAATGCTGCGAAAAGTTTGTGAAAATTGATGTTCCAGATTGCGCCTTGTACGCGCCAGCCGTGGAGGCTACATGGCCAAAATTATATTTAAGCATTAATGTCATAAAATGAAAAAGCTCATATCATTGATATTAAAAATATATTACTATGTTTTATTATAATTTAAACTTGTATCATTCTATAAAAAACACCCTTTATAATGAACATATCGTAATATAAAATCAAAAAAGCCATAAGTTGCAATAAACCCAAGTCGACTTTTGATTGATTGTTGATGCACCTTACCAAAATACATGATCCTGCTAAATTTTACACTCCTACAACTAAAAACGACGTTTTTATGAAAAACGTTCTAAAATTCCTAAGTTTGAGCCCAACTTACAATTACAATTTAGAAAGTTGTTTGACTCTCCGCAAAATTTTTTAATTGTAGCTTACGGCTTTTTGATTTGATATGAAGATATTTATTTATTCATTACATTAAAAATCCTAATGCTATAAGACTAAATAATCTTAACATTTAAAGCATCAGTCATAGACGTTTAATTAAATAGTTATTATGAAAAATACACTAAAATACATTTTTTTAATACACTTTAACTGGTTACATAATGATATTAAAATTAACTAAAAATAAAAAAAAAATACATGAAGTACTAGAAACATAACACATAAGTTAGAATTTAAAAAACCCAAGAGCAATTTGGGATTGATTCAGATAAAATTGATTTACAAAAATATATCATTAGTTGCTTTTTAAAGATACAAGCATTTTTAATTTTCCGTAAGTTGACAGGCAGAGAGTTTCAGAGACGAATGGCATGAACAAAAAATTGACGCTCAGATACAAGGGTGAAGTGTCTAATAGGCTTTATCATATTATTCCTACTGGACCGAGAAAAGTTAAATTTATTAAACAAAAACTCAAGTTCTTTTGTATAAATGATTTTATGAAGCATGATTAAGGTTTTATATTGTAAAAAATTGTTCTGAAACGCATTGTTCATGCATGTTCTGAAACGCGAGCATAGCGTTTAAGGCGAAAGACATATCTTACGATGTTGTTGTAGATAATGTTCAGGTTTTGCTTACTAAAAGTCACAATTGCCAAAAATTTCGGAGCCAAACAGGAAAGTAGGAATGATAAGCATTCTTATCTTATGCGAAGTATAGTACTGAGAAGACAAGAGCCCTCGAAGCATTCCATAGACCTTACCAATAGCGTTAGTTATATGCGTGTTCCAAGTAAGAGATTGATTGAAAAAGACACCAAGATTTTTTAAAGTTGACACAAACTCGATGTTGGTGTTATTTAAGATTAATTTTGGGAAGTTAGCAGTATCAATCATTTTTTTTTAAATCACTAAAGATTGTGACTTTCTTGGGTTCAGCGCCAAGCCATTTCTTTGTGCCCAGTCGTTAACTTTTTCTGGGCTCTCATTTGCATCATTTATAGTTTTATTTAGGTCGCTTAAAGTGCAAAAAGAGTTCAGTTAAACGTCACCTGCATGCATGTGTATCTCACAGTAACTTAGAACAGAAGTTAAATCATTGATATAAATGGAGAAAAGCAGAGGTCCCAGAACTGAGCCCTGAGGACACCTCTGGTTAGACAAATGTATGAGGTCAACGTATCACCACAGCTGATTGCCTGCAAGCTTTCAGTCAAATATGATTCAATGAGCTTCGCTGCGCAAGGTCCAAAACTATAAATTTTCAAAAGTTTTGTGACAAGTTGGTTGATGGTTGGTGATGGTTTACAGCATCAAAAGCTTTAGAATGATCTAGCAGAGTTAGTTCGGACCGAATCTCCTCAACGACGTCTATTAGGGCAGTCACACATCCACGTTTCGCTCTGAATCCTGTATTCTGTATTCTTTGTCAGCTTTTGGTATTGGCAAGATTTCCACCTGCTTCTAGTTTTGAGGAAAAACACATCTGGTTAAGACATTGTTATAAATAAAGGTAGCATAAGACAGCAGTTTAGGAATTAATGCTTTCATGAAAAGCGGGTGAATATTATCAGCTCCTGCAGCATTATTTTGCAGCGTTTCCATCGATTAAATGATCGGTTACGATCAGCAATAATTTTTTAATGATACTATTAAACCAAGGTCTTGCAGGATTAATTATTGTTTTACTTTTAATGGGAAATAACTTACCAAAAAGATAACTAATGTTATTTTGTAAGAAATCAACTTGGCTGTCGACAGAATCTTTGTTGTATATACAGCACCAATTGATAGAATCAACTGCATTCAAACTAGCATAGTCAATGTGCTTAAAATCCCGATAACTGAAGCTTTGAGGACAAATATTTGGCTTAAAATCAAAAGTTAAAAAAATAAAGTCGTGTTTTTAGAAAACGAACCGAAATATGATTATAAAATAGCGTTTTTTCCATATTATTGACAAAGAATAAGTCAAGAAGAGTATTGCACGTATTTGAAAAGTGCGTTGGGGTATCATCATTGACTGGCAATAGTGCAAGACTTGAAATTTGCTCAATTATATATGTTACATCAGTAAAATCAACATTTTTATTGGGCCTATAAGCACAGCCAATCTGAACTTTTTCACCCCCCGCATGATTTCCATGAATAAATATTCTTTAATGCAGTCCATAGATGACTTACATACTAGCTTGCATTTGATACCATCCTTCATAAATATTGCAACACCATATTTTATATTTAAAAAATGTTCACTGCCTAGAGGGGAAAGTGCCCCCATTCCCCCTATGGACGCCAATGTTTTACTGTCTGTTTTACACGGTCTTAATGCTTGTACCAACTCTGTGGTTGGCTTCCTCATAAGCCTATGGGAGCTAAAATCTGGTGTATTCTTTCAACTTGCCCATTCCCTCGTGGTACACCAGTGGTTATTTGTAAATGATATATACCTACCCAGTAAAAAAGTGGATCATCCTATGAGCGATCTGGGAGTGCTCCCTGAGGAGCAGTGGAGTGCTCATTATTGATCCAAGCTAGGTGTATTTTGTGTTCTCTTTTAACATTGCATGTCCTAGGAAGGGTAGCGCTCCCTTTAACATCCCAGAGGAGCTCAAAAGGAGCGATCAATAACTGATCCAAATGGATCAGCAAAGGAACATTTAAAATATTTTTTTTTAAAAGATCAAAGAACCAACATGCGCCTTATTCAAACAAGGTTTGGTCTTTGACTTGAAAGGAAAGGGATAGATTAGCTAGAGGAATTGATTGGAACTATATATGAATTATTGATGAAACGAAACAGATGTGAAAGACAATTGCTGGTTTGTGTTATGTCTTAACCTCGGCAAGCATTTTCAGCCCTTAGTTGTGTTCCTGTCCTTTATTTCCACATTTTCCACAATTTAGTTGTGGATTTTAAGTTCTCCATAATTCTTAAATGTAGAAAAGAACAAAGAAAGTGACCATACCCGAACCCGGAGTCGAACCAGGGACCTCTGGGTTGTTAGTCTAGCGCACTCTCCACTGGACTACAATGGTCGATTTTTTTTTTTTTTTTTTTTTTTTTTTTTTTTTTGTGAAGCATTTGATGTGCATGCTGTACTACGATCTGATATTATCCGCACCGGATTTCCGAAGATAGGTGCCTGCTACACAGGATAGAACCACACAAACTTGAAAAACGCGACAACTATGACAAGTATGTGATTATACTGCTTTCGTGTTTGTTCTATTGATCTAACGTGATCAATGTGGTAACTTCCAAGTGATTTATGCATTTTATTTATTGGGTTTAGAAATCCCTTTTCTTTCCCACTTTAGTTTCGGAAATTATGCAGTCTACGAAGTTTTTTAATCTCGCGCTAACCTTTTGCTTCAAATTTGGTATGAAAAAGATCTTTCTACTAGTTCTTACTTTTACCTTACCTTGGCGATGAGCTAGTTGTATTATTTCCTGCTCCATGCCTGATGGTGTTACGAACACGATGCAACACGGCTTAATGCATCCACGTGTTTCACGAGTTTGATTTCTTGCCAAATTGAGTACTCTTTCTATGTGTTACCAACTTTTGCAAAAATAGGCAATAATTGACCCAAGGACATCAAATTTACAACATTTATTGTCAAGGCTAATATCTCAAATAAAAAAAATTGCCACACCCCCTATTAAAACCCACAAATCAATAAAACTCTATATGTCCTGAACCATATTCTACAATATAGTCAAACTCTTGCAAAAACATAGCCCATGAGAGGCACATCCACTTTCTTCATTGTCATTTGAAAGCATTGCAATCCGTCACGATCTTTATTGTTTTGCCAAGTACATAAACTCTCCATTTCTTCAATGCTTCTATTATCGCTAATGCTTCTAGTTCGTACGAGTGATATTTTTGTTCTTCTTTTGATGTTTTTCTGCTCATATATTGTACGGGATGGAATTGTTGATCTTCTGAGTCTTTTTATAATGGAACACCACCATATCCGTACATAGACGTATCCGTATGAATTTTTGTCAATGCCATTTGACTATATAATTTCAGTACTGGCACATTTACTAATGCTGTTTTCAACTGTTCAAACGAATCGAGTTGTTGATCTTCCAATTTGAACGTTGATTGTTTCGAAAGTAATTCCTAAATTGGTTTAGCTATAAGTGAATTACTCCTTACTAATCTGCGGAAATACGAAGTTAAGCCTAGAAAAGGAAAATCTTTTACAGCTCTGGTTTTCTCTTCTGAAGGTCGTATAAAAGAGTTTTCAACAATGTAACCCAAAAAATTTACTTTTCTCTGCAAAAATTGGCATTTCTTCCATATAATTTGCAAACTGCAAATGACTCTGCAACACATAATACCTTCATCTAACCACTCTTTCACCTGCTGTTACACAGCACATTGATCAGTATACAATAATTTCCTTGGTCTCTGATTTATTTATTTACTTGATTGCTAAACCTTAACAGGATTTATAGCAAATTTAAAATTATAAAATAAGATATTTAATACAATTCAAAAATATAAAGTATGATTTTGATTGAAATCATGTATTATTAACAAACTAAAAAGTTTTAATAAATTGCTTAAAGTATATAGTTTTATTAAAGTATAAAAAATATCAAAAAAAAAAGTTAAGTCAAAATCGATAATATCAGACAGCAAAGCAGGGTTGCGTTTTCAAGACAAACAAGGTCAAGTTAGCAATAATTTTTGTATACGGCGGAGTCGTATGACAAACAAGGTCTCATACCCAATAAAACACCACTCCAATAGGTATATATATAATATATATATCGTTCTGTCTTCCTGAAGCCGGTGAGATCCTGGCTTGACAGGGTGGTTACTCGACAAACTAGGTCAGCTTCACCAAACCAGTTTTCATAAAATAAAGAAAACCAGTTGCGAACGCAGGCACCAAGACAAACTAGGTCTTATCGACACCAAGACACCAAGACACCAAGACACCAAGACACCACGGTACCGTCGACAAATGTAGTCACAATCATCATGAAGATAAGAGGCAATTGAAGATCCCAGGTTTAGGTCCATTCAGATTATTTAGATGTTTATACACCAACATTTTCCATTTTACGCTTAGGTCCATTTATCCATTTAGATTGTTATATTAATGATAATGTGTTTACAAATCACCAGATGCATCAGATATATGTTTGAAAGAACTTTACATAATCAACGTCGGTATTGCAGGTAATCTATAATTTTATGTTTGATTGAGTCCATGGATTCACTTAAGGATATAACATCAGATACAAAATTAAAATCACCGCAATCGCTTCTAAGAGGTTCATTTTGCAAATAATTAGTTCTACAAAAGTTCATGTGGAGTAACTCAAAAGATCTTCTAGGACGAAGAGGAATATTAAAATATACTTTACTCAATATATATGGACTGTTGACATATCCATGTAAAAGTTTTGTAATCCAACAAGCATTTATCATAATTCTCCGATTTTTTAAAGAAGGAAGATTTAAGAGTTGTAACCGATATTCATAAGATGGTAAGTGAAAATCAGTATTACAATAAAGATAGCTTAAGCAAAACAAAAGAAATTGTTTCTGCACTGATTCAATGTCGTCTATGTTATAACCGTATCGTGGGCACCAAACAACTGAAGCGTATTCTAAGATAGGCCGCACTAGGGAAGTGAATAAGGTTTTTGTTATGAATGGATCATTAAACTCTTTTGCCCAACGTTTAATAAATCCTAAAGTACTATTTGCTTTATTTATTATTTTTTTTTTTTATAAGAATTTAAGCGTAGTTTAGGATCCATTGTAACTCCAAGATCATTGAAAATATCTAAGGACTCCAATGGATAACCACAAATTTTGAAGGTACATTTCATTTGTGGTTTTCGCGAGAAAGACATATGCTTGCATTTCTTCGGTTCGTTTTGCACCAGTTATGAAGATGATCTATGTCGGCTTGCAAAAATACAGCGTCATTATCATTTTTAAAAGAAAGGAAGAGTTTGACGTCGTCAGCAAACATTAAGATGCTAGAATGCATTATGACAGATGGCAAATCGTTTATAAAAAGTAGAAACAGAAGGGGCCCAAGATGACTTCCTTGAGGTACTCCTGAAGTAACAGGAAACTCATGTGATTTCTTGAGCTTAAAAATAACAGATTGTGTTCTATTGCTTAAGTAAGATTCAATTCACTTTACCAAAGGTATAGGAAATCCAACAAGATGTAATTTTAAGATCAATAGTTTGTGATTTACAACGTCAAAAGCTTTGCTAAAATCCGTGTAAATAACATCAGTCTGCATGCCTTTTTCAAAGTTTTCTATAGTTTTTGATGTAAATTCGAGAAGGTTAGTAACAGTAGATTTTCCAGAAAGGAATCCATGTTGGAAAGGAGACAGTAAAGATTTAACGCTTTGCGATAGTCGTGATGTAACAATTGCCTCTAAAAGTTTAGGCAAAGAGCTTAATTTTGCGATGCCACGGTAGTTATCAATTAAAGACCTATTTCCGGATTTATGCAGCGGAATGATAAATGAATGCTTCCAGGCTGCAGGAAAATAGCAGGATTTTAATGATGAAGTAAATAGTAAAGAGATTGGAGTTACTAATTCTTCACAGCAGTATTTTAATATACATGAAGGTATGTTATCAGGACCACTTTTATATGATGTTTTAATATTTTTTAAAAATGATAAGACTGTGTTTGTGTCAATTATTGGGAAATAAATACCCCCAGATTGAATATTAAAAGGATAACTTAAATAATCATAGGACGATGATGAATAAGTCGTCTTGAAAAAGTCAGCAAAAAGATTGCAAATACTATTATCATTATCAGACTCAAGAGAATTATACTTCATAAAAGAAGGATAGGAATCAATCTTGCGTTTTGTGTTAACAAAGTTCCAGAAGGATTTAGCATCAGATTTGATGTTTAATTTTACTTTTGTTAAGTAGGTATTATAGGATTGTTTGCAAAACTGTTGATAACTGTATTTAATCGAGGTATAGCATCCAAAATCGCATATGTTATGTGTTTTTTGATATTTTTTATAGTATTTAGATTTCAAATTCCTCATTTTTCTTAATTCATTTGTGTACCATACCGGACCCGATGTCAAGGAGGCTTTCCTTTGCGGAACAGCTTTAAGAAAACAATCATTGAGCGTTCTATTAAACGCATATACCGCATCATCAAGAATCTGAGAAGATAAACTATTTGTATTAATATTTAGAATAGAATTCCAGTTTATATTAGACAAGTTTTTCTTCAAAATCACGTAGTTTGTTTTTTTAAAGTTAAACTCAATAGGTGGTTGAGAATCATAATACTGCACAGATGGTTTTGGAAAATTTAAAATAATTTCTAATGTTGGATGATGAGAATCTTCGGGTGTAACCAGAGCATCTGATTTAGACACAGAAGCGATATTGCTGTCATCAAAAAACACCAGATCAAGCAAACGATTATTTTTGTTAAAAATGCAGTTAAGTTGGAATAGCCCTTGGATTGAGAGCTCGTTTGAAAAGTAATTATCGGATGAACTTTCAGACGAAGGTAAAAATATTTCAGGAATTTCAAAACAGCAGTTCCAAGAAACGTTTGGCAGGTTAAAATCTCCAGTTATTAAAATATGATCATTTGATTGCAGTTTTGAGCAAACTTTACTAATAGAAGCCAAATGTTTGCTATAAACTTCTAAGGTAGAAAGGGGAGGAATATATGAGCATGTAATAAAAATGCTCAAGGAACCAAACTTAACATGAACAAAACAGAATTCAATGTCCAAGGATTCTGGAATTAATAACTCTTCAGAGAAATGTGTCGCTTTGACTGCAATCAACACACCCCCACCTTTAGATCCAATACCAGGAATGGAGTTTCTATCTTTGCGGTATATGTTAAATTTGTTGCACAGAATTTCAGTATTTAGAGTGTTAGGTTTCAGCCAAGTCTCACTAAAAGCAATTATATTAAAGTGAAGGTTGTGACTCAAAATTAATAAATTATTTAGTTTTGTGTTAATGCCACGAACGTTTTGGTAAAGGATAAGAAACTGAAAGCAACAATCTAGTTTTTTTGATTCTTGTTAAAAACCGAAAAAGTAGCCAAGGAAGTTGTAGGCCGAGGTCTAGAAATAAATTCATGCACCATCGTATTGTCAGGCCAAAACTTTTGATCCAATACCTTGTGAAAAAGATCACCAGGCAAAGAACAATTTAGAACATTCAGCTTATAATTTAGAGCAGCTGACGCAGCGACCTTAGTTGGTGCGATATTATCAGTCATTTGATCAGTACTGACAGCTCCAATTGATTGATCTTCAAGCTGTATGTTCACATTAGGGAAAACAGTTACAGTAGAAGGTAGAACAGTATTATTATTGGGCGATGGCATGGCTATATCAGTAGTTTTAGCTGAACTACGAAGATTTTTGTTTGAACGATTACGTTTTGGAGAATTGTAAGCTTCATCCATAATTTTAAACTTTTTAAACAAATCTTCGTATTCACTCAGTCTATCTTGTGCTACCTTTAGATCCTTAGCCACCTCCAAAAAACCTTTCCGAGATTGCCTAATAAGTTTAAAGATCTCAACGTTTGTAAACCTGCAATCTTCACATGACCAACGAAGTGCCTTACTTTCGTTGAGTGCATCGAAGACCCTCGCAGTCAACTCTGCACACTTGATATGAAAAAATTAATCACACAACCAGCAAGTAGCCAGATAACTCTGATATACTGGAATATCGTCCTTCAAAATAAGTTTAATTTCCATGCAAACGAAAATACGCAAACACTCGTAAATTAAAGTAGCCCTTGGACGTGTTTTTTGTACCTCATATTTTTTGGCCACCATATTGCATACATCACAGGGTTGCATAATTTTTGAATACGACAGTCACTCCGCCCTCACAGTTTCAACAATAACAAATGCTATAAATACGATTTGTTAAATGTACGCTTTAAATTTTCTTAATCCTTTAATTTTTAAGTGAAGTTTTTATATATTATGTATGTAAGTATATTTATTAAGGTACCTCGATTTCCATTTGAAAAAAGTCGCATTTGTACCCCACTAAAAATTAGCCTTGGTCTATTTTATAACGATTCCCAAAATGTATTGACTGTTACGATAGCCGCTAGTGAGCTAAACCATTTTGCAAAACCTTCATTAATAATGCTTTTCGTAAACATATTGAGTAGAATAATAGTTGTAAAAAAAATTGTCAGAAATTAAAGGCCGGAAAAAACTCTTTCAATCTGCATCAAATAATTTTAAAGTTTTGCAAGAGCATTGAAGACAATGCTGTTTCTCGTGCCTTATTTTGAATTTATTTTTAATTTATTTTCACTAAAATTGAAATAATTTCATTGTTTCTAATGCTGTCCTCACTTTCAAGATATCGTTGTAAAGGTTTTGAGTGCTTGCATTGATTCAAGACCAAAATTTCTAAAATTTATACATATTAAAGCTAAAATACTAATTATAAAATAAACACCTTCTGAAAAAATATGAGAAACAAAAAAAAATTAACATTAAGTTATTTAAATTTTGAAAGTTTTTGTATAGAAATAAAATAAAAAAACATTATCTTTAATCCGATTGCAAAAATATAAAATTTTTATTAAAATTTCGACCCTCTGGGGGTTTGAACCCAGAAAAACCCCCCTTTACTACGGCCCTGGATTTTATTGATATCTTTCTCTGAATGTTATAGACCACTTGTGCTCCTTTTACTGATTATAGAAAACTTTTTTATTAATTAAAAATTAATAAAAACCTTTATCATTTTTGTTTATGAACAGAATTGTTAAAAATATTAAAACATTTCAATTTAAATAAAAAAATTTATTTCTTACTTTCTTTTTTCATTTAGTAAAATTTTACCAAAATACCAAATTGAAAAAGTCATTTATCAACCCTGATATATACAATTCAATAATTCATTTCTCAATACATATTAAGGCTGTTCACAGTTTAAGCGTACATTTAAGAAATCGTATTTAACAATCGTATACCTTTGAGACTGTCGTATTAAAAAATTATGCAACGCTTTCATGTCTGTTATTATGTGGCTGTAGACAGAGCAAAAAAATACGAGGTACAAAAAACACGTTCAAGGGGTACTTTAATTTATGTGTGTTAACCCTCTAACTCCCCATTTTTTGATCTTGTTCAAAAATTAAACCTAGGTCAAGAATACCAAAAAAAAATAATTTGTCGTCTCAAAATTTCGATAAGGTATGTATTTTAGCCTGTGCATCCAATAAACTGCACCCCGCCTGTAGGCGGACCTGGGTCAGTAGTAGTAAAAAAATATGTCACATTTAGTGAATGAAAAATATTTTATTGAATAAAAAGTAATATAAATATAAAGAAACATCTATTTAGTAGTATGAAAATTTAAGAAGCAAGACTTTGAAGTCGAATTGCAGAGGTTCAAATTGCATTTTGTGCAGTACGCTTGAGTTTCTGACTTGCATCCCGGTAGCTTGCACATTCTTTTGCCTGATCTGTCGGCAAACGCACACCAATGACTCATATTGTCATAGCGGACGTCGTCTGGTGGAGTGTAAGCCTTCTTTGCTTTAGGTGGTTGTGTGGTTACTGGGCGGCCCACTTGCCGATTTTCTGGAGACGAATTAATTGAACACAATGATTCAGCCACTTCTGTTCGAAATTTTGGTAACTGAGTAGATCGATCTCCCTTGTTCAAGCGATGGAAGAGAACGTAGGCATTCACCATTGCAACATCCAACAAATGAAAGAATATGCGATTGGTCCATTTCCTAGTCTTGATGCGTATGTGATATCGACCTATTAGCCCATCCATGAGGTCGACTCCACCCATATGACGGTTATATTCTTTTATTATGAATGGACAGTCAACTTCCGTCTGCTGTTTTGTCTTACGATCCCAACGTTTAGCTTTTTGCGGTTGTTCGTCAATATTTTGAGACACAAATGGCTTGATACCAACGTAAGTTGACAGCAAACGAACAGTTTTGTTGTCCTTCCATAAAACATTGCTTATGTCGATTCCATATGCACTGGCAACATATTCCTCGGAATAGCCTCGCTAAACCTTTTTTCTTGCCAACTCTGCTTCACTTGACAACTTGATATTTGGAACACGATTCGCGCGTACTGTACCCAAACTATAAATTCCTCGACTTTTGAGATACGTCACTAATCCCAGCGATGTATAAAAATTGTCGAAGTACACAATATGATTGGCATTGTTCACAATTTTGCTGGACAAGCGAATGACGACATTCGACGAAGCGCCAAGATCTGGTGCATTTTCTGGAATCACGTTATTACCAGCACCAGTATAAATTTCGAAAGAATATAAAAAGCCGGTATAATCGCAAAGAGCAAAAAGCTTGGTTCCCCACTTGTGAGGTTTATCTGGCATATACTGACGAGTCGGATTACCTCCCATTTTTGTTCCACACATTTGTTCGTCAACACAAAGTCGTTGTAATTTAGGAACAGATCCAAATCGTTCATTGAAGTGCTTCACCAACGGACGCACTTTGAATAATTTATCGCATCCAGGATCTGATGAATTGTCATTGAAATGCAGCATTTTCCGTATTTCGTCAAATCGTTTGCGGGTCATTGTCTGTCTAATTGCCTCAAATGAATGGCGTGCCCAATATTCACGAATGCTTGGATACCGGTATACTGACATAAAATAAAGTATTCCAATAAATTTACGAACCTCTGCTGCATTTGTGGTGAACCGAGATTCAATGTGTCCTTGACGGGCATACAAATTGATTTGTTCAGCTAGGAATTCAAGTAATTCATCGGTAATAAAATAATGCAAGCATTCGAATGGTGTTTTTAAATTATTCAATTCTGCGGGCATTTCTCTTGTGCCACGGAATACAACTTCATTCACATTCAACTGCAGATTTTTTTTCTTCCAAAGCATTGATTTGAACTCAGATGAGTCATTCTTCATATCGCTCACGATGCCAATGAATTGGGTACTGCTAGGTATAGATGAACCACCTGTTTCTTCTTGCAATTCATGTGAATATTTGCGCTTCTTGCAGAATAGTCGATTTTTAGGAGTGGATTTAGGTACACAAATAGAATATAGCTTAGTAGCAATAGCAGCAGACGAATTGCATGGCAATGCTTCTAAGCTATCGGTAATTTCGTCTTCGACTTCACTGACATTGATATTACTGAGGTTCAGGGTTACAGCTATTGCTTCCATAGTTTCAGTCGAATTCAAACAATCAGTAATTTTATTGTCAACATTTTCTAAAGCGAAATTCGGGTCAGCAATATCATCATCACTATCTAAATCGTCTTCGCTGCCAGTGTCGTCCCCGTAGTCTATTGAATCCATCAATGCGTCAATTTCCTCCTCCGATATGGTCGATAAATTATAATATTCCTTTCGGAGTGACATGACTAATAATAACAAAAAAATTTACAAATTACAAATGAAAATTACAAAAATAGCCATATAAATGCTGTTGAATCTAAGATGCATCGCAAAAAAATTTCACTTTAGTGCCCAGGTTCGCCTACAGACGGCATCATGAAATCTAACACTAAAAATTGCTAAATGCACTTTAGTATACAAAGTGGATATTTTTCTGAAAGAGAATAGTTTTTTCTACTCACAGATAATTTTTTTTTAATTCGATTGGATAATTTGTCGACTTTTTTATGAATTTTTTAAAAACTTATTATTCACGAAAATTAAAAAAACACCTTTTTTTGGCAAACTTTCACTTTCAACTGACGTAACTGTTCACAAACACGTGCTAGAACAAAGACAAGCATAGCAATAGATACACTCACATTCCAGTAAAAAACGAAAATACCGTTAGCCGCGAAAAAGAATTAACTCGTGTGTGCTAAAGCTCTCCAGAAAAACCCCGCCTAGAGGCGGACTGGGGAGTTAGAGGGTTAAGTGTTTGCGTATTTGCGTTTGCATGCAAAACAAGAACAAAGCAAAATACGCTTACGTAAATTTGCGTATATATAACAAATCGTAGTAATAGCAGAACAGCGTATTCAAACTGTGAATAGCCTTATTACTTTCAATATTGCTTAGCAAGTATTTTTTAACTAATAGGCCGAATAAACGACACAAATTATTTCCTCAAATCGGAGTTTGTGCAGTTCAATTGTGCCGTCTGTGGCCGGTTTGTGCAATTGGTTGGGTAAAAATCAAAATGATTTTGAAATTTACTCAAACTTCCCCTCCGGTTTGCGCAAATAAAGGGCCAACCAAAATAGACGAGACGAGACATAACGAGTAAGTTCAAGCACATGTGAACCAATGTTAATAACCAAAATGGGTGTACATATTTGATCGAAACTGAACAAAACATTTAGACATGACATTCTGTTTCATAAAGGTCTAATTATAATAGAAGTAACGTAATGTGGTCTAATGTCAATTGAGCAGTGTGCTCTTTCACTTATTGTTTCGAACAATACTTTCTTATACAAGTGATTCTAAAAAACGCAACGTAATGTAACGGGACGTAAAGATCCGTTGAATTTCGATTTTTAGAATCGAACTTTAAACATCTGCTATTCGTCACAACAGCTTGATTGGGAACTAATCAACTGATTTAGACGAGTTGGGTAACTGTTTATTTTGGGTTAAATGTCAAACCATCCGTAAGGAGTACAGACGTTCGTCAAATTGCTATCGTCTCGTATATTTTGGTTGGCCCTTAATTTGTGTTATTTTTTCGGCCCTTAATTGTTTGAATAGAAGTAATAGAAGTAACGTAATGTGATCTAACGTCAGTTGAGCAGTGCGTTAGCCTTAATATATCGTTATTTTCGATTGGTAATGAAAAATAACCTAGTGTTCTGATTTCCATTTGGCCAATTCCTATTAAATTTTTGGATTTTGGATTTAACTTGTCGTTATTTAATTTTTTATAGATATCATAATTTATCACTGACATATCGCTTCCAGTATCAGTTATAGCTGATACTATCAAATTTTTTATTTTAACATTAATAAAAATTCGGTTGCTTGAGGATAATTTATAATTATCGTTATCCATTTCATTTGAAACATGTATATTTTGGTTTTCATTTCGAAAAGGATTTTTTGTGTGGGATTTAGAATTAATGGAGTGATTTCCAGTTTGATGACATTTAAAAAATTAATAATCTGGACTCATACAATTGTTAGCCAAGTGATTTTTTACTCCGCATTTAAAACATCTTCCTTCTGGTAGGTAATCTCGTCTTACCGGTTGATGCTCTCGAGAGTTTAATGACTTTTGAGACGTATATTTTACTACTGCATCCTGTATAGGCTTTTTGTAACCTCTCGCGTTTGATTACTCTTGAGATGGTAACCTTCTTCCTGTTCGGATAAGCGTTACCTGTTTGATGACTGATGGTTTCCATATCCAATTTCCGATTGAGAGTTTTGCCACGAAATTTTTTATAAATTTTAATTTGTCTTTTTAACTCTGCGACTGTCTTTGCTTGATTAAAGTACTTTTATTGATTCTTGAATCTGGTATTCCATCAATAAAGTACTCGATTAAACTTTCCTCATCTAAATTTATTAGATTGCCTATTTCCATTAAGCAATATAAATACTCCCTCAAGTTTTCGTTCGGTCTCTTCCTACGGTTCTTCAAATGGCGGTGAACTTCAATATTGGACAGTTGTGTTCCAAATTCTTCAATAAGGCTGCTTTCAAAGATCTCCAATCTCTTATATTTGGTTGACTTCTAACAAACTTCTTTGCTGCACCTTTTAATAATTGTTTTGCATAAGTGAATATCTGTAATTCATTCCTCGTTATCCACTGTTTCACGTCCTGATATCCTGTTCCTGTCAATATTGTAAGTGAATCTTCTATATCTTTTAATGCAAAGAAAGAACAATGAAGGTGCATAAATCTTACACGTTGCAATTTTTCCTGAATGGAACTCGCGTCATCGTAGTCAGAATTCTGTTCTGGTCCGTCTGGATTTAGGTGGTCTAGTAGTCTGTCTTGTAATTCTGAATTGTTCCCTATCGTCGATAAGCCAAACTTTGCTAATTCCTTTCGTAAAACCTCTACCTTCAAAGATAAAACTGTTGTCACGTCCATTTCATCAACAATTTTACTAACAATTTAAATAATAACTTAATTAATAAACGAAGTAATAATAGACAAATTATAATTTATTTTAGCTAAATGTAATAATTTATAATTCCTTAAATATATCAAAAGATCGCAATTTTAGTTGGAAGAAAAAAGTAAAAAGAACAAAACTTGTTGCCGCTCGCTTTTGCACAGAAATCTTTCCTTTAGAAATGTAGGACAAAAGAATGTAAACAAAGCTCAGCCAAAACAAAGCTGACAATTTTTTGCAATTTCCTAATTTCAATAAAATATTCAAAACGATCGCAATTCTAATAGGAAGAAAAAGGCCAAAGCATTCTAAAAAGAACAAACGTATTCCCAGCTCGCTTGTGCACACATTATTTTAAAAATATCTCTGCCCTAAACAGACAGCAAGAACGTCGGTAGAACAACATTAGCATCACGCTGGCAGAACCCAATCTTTGTAGTCTTGAAATAATTCTCAAGAGCGAACATTGAGTTTCTGCTCCTCTTGATACAATATATTCTCTTTGGACAAAGCTTATTATGTCTTAATGATTTTTAAAAATTTTGATGTATTCTGTCAATATTTCGACTTCGCTGAGAATCTTCATCAGGCTGGTATAAATACATCACAAAAAGAATTATATTTACATTTGCAAATCACATTAACTTTTTATATGATTTTTTTAAATTTTTCCGTGAAACTAGGTACATATTTTATTCCCTTGTAAAATATGGGCTCTGGAACTTGTGCGTTGCCCGTATGTTTAATATTGTTGTTTTTATATGCTCCTGGTTATGCTAGACAAACATGTTTGGTGAACTGATTTTGTTTTTAGTGTTTTACGAATAAAATGAGAAATTAACTTTTTTCCCTGCTCATCCATTTTCTGAAAGTTCGACCCCTATTAAGCACAAAAATATTTTAATACCTAAAAAAATTTGACCTCTAGGGGTTCTGCAAATCGCTTGAAGGTCATTTTAGAGCTATGTGGGACTTAAACCATTTTAAAAAATGTCCTGTCTAAACGGAAAAACAATTGGAATATGTTTTGATAGGAAACAATTATTAATAGTTCAGTTTTATTAAATCTTTTTATTTAAAATATGCATCTGGTAATTTTTGGCGCAGTTTTAAACATGCAATTTTACTCTCAACGAAAAATTATCGTTTTTCCATACAAAATTCTTTTCTTATTTTGTTCTAGCGATATTTTTTTTTTTGTAACTTTGTATTTTTGTGTGAAATTAAGGCTTTCTTGTAGTGCAACATAATTTACAGTTTATTGACTAAACTTGCGAAAAAAATAGATTACTACATTTATTTATTATTTCTAATATTTATTTATTAAAAATATAATTTTTTTAATGCATCTAAATTTTTTCTATGCTTGCAGCAAATATTGTTTTTGCTCTTCATTAGAAGTTATTGAATTATTAAATTCTGTTACTACGCTTTTCTCTGTTGAATCGTTAATTACATTAATTAACTCAGTAGATATGTGGAGTATATTGAAAAAAAGTTGAGTGTTGATTATAACAAAATCATGCCACTTTTCGACAAATATCATGATGCAATGAGTTACAAGGTAGAGTTACCAGAAGTCTAAGGCAAAATAAGAGAACTTTTGACAAAAAAAAGAGGACAAAAAGAGACTTTTTTATATTTCAAACATTTTTTTAAACGTTATTTTTTTCAGTTTTTTAGTTTTAAAAACATTTGTTATAAAATAAATATAAATGCAAATAAAAAACATTTTACACTTATTATTTCAAAAAATTAAACAAACTTGGCTTTCAAGTAAATGAGACCAAATAAATAATCATATCAGAGTTTTTTTATAAAATAAATGTAAATAAAAAACATTTTACACTTATTATTTCAAAAAATTAAACAAACTTGAGGTTCAAGTAAATGAGACCAAATAAATAATCATATTAGAGTTTTTTTATAAAATCTTTTCAACTGATTTAACAAAAGAGATAAAATTGTGATTAGCTTATCAAGCTTCCTCAGAATCATACTTAAAGCTTTCTTTAGCTTGTTTTAATAACCGTTTCTGTTTTTAACATGCGTCGAAAAACTCTAAACACGATACGTTTTTGAAAATTAAATTTTTTGTTAAAAAATCTCGAAGCCCATTTTTGGTTGGAAAATTAAATTAATAGATTACTAAGCATTATTTATGCAATCTGTTTTCCATAAGTTCGATACAGTTAAGTATTTTACTTACATTGAAAAATTTTTAAATTCTTTGGACCATGCTTTAAAATAATCGTAAGATATTTTGTGCAGGTTTGGGTAGGTTTTTTTGAAAGATCTATATATCAAGTAAAATTCCCTGTAACGTTTTTCCTTAATATGAGTTAGGGCCAGAGATATAATTTTTTTTTAAAAATGTAAAAAATACTCTTTATTGGCTGTTCCAAAATAAATTGCCAATACTGTACAAATATTTTTAAACAAAACCTTTTTTTTTCTTTCATTTAAGTCAAAAACTAAATCTTTGAAATAAAGTTAGGGTTAACCGATGTCTCTAAAATAGCTAGCACGAAATCGTCATTGTGGACACATAACGTATAACATAAATATAGTGGTCACAGCTAGGGTTAAGTTACGTTTGTTCTAATGAAGAGCAAAAACAATATTTGTTAATAAGCACAGAAAAAATTTAAATGCATTGCAAAAAAATCATATTTTTAATAAATAAATATTAGACATAATAAATAAATGTAGTATTTTTAATTTTTTCGCAAGTTATAGTCAATAAACTGTAAAATATGTTGCACCTCAAGAAAGCCTAAGTTTCACACAAGAATACAAAACTACAAAAAAAAAAAATTTAGCTAGACCAAATTAAAAAAAAAATTTTGTATGGAAAAACGATAATTTTTCGTTGAGAGTAAAATTGCATGTTGAAAACTCCCCCAAAAATTACCGGATGCATACTTTAAAGAAAAAAAAATTAATAAGACTGAACTATTAATAATTGTTTCCTATTAAAATATATTCCAATTGCTTTTCCGTTTAGACACGACATATTTTAAAATGGTTTAAGTCCCACATAGCTCTAAAATTACCTTCAAGCAATTTGCGGAACGCCTAGAGGTCAAATTTTTTTATGTATTAAAATATTTTTGTGCTTAATATGCTGGGGTCGAACTTTCAGGAAATGGACGCGCACCGAAGAAAAAACGACACATAACTTTCCCCATACACTTATGAACCGGTCTAGTGAGCAGTCTAGGTTTGTGACTTATGTTGTTAATAAATTTTTCCAAAATAGCGTTCATTACAATATCCGCAATTATCGGTGATATAGGCGATAATATTGGCATACCTTTCAATTGATGATAAATTTCGCTATCATAAGCAAAAAAGTTATTTTCTTTAATGCAAAAACTTAGTATTTCCATAAATAACTTTTTTGGAATTTTTGTATGCTGTTCCATTTTGTCCCACTGTCGCTCAATTGTTTTGATAGCAAGCTTCACCGGTATGCTGTGAAAGAGGGAAACCACATCAAATGAAACCATCTCTTCGTCGTCGTATATGTATGCACAGTAGGCCTCAGCGACTAAACAGTATGAAAAAAGTTGATCAAAGTTCTGAACATTGATTTTGCTTCGTTTATAGATGCACTTTTAAAATTTAAAATCCCTAAAATCGCACCTGATCCTATTTTAAAATAGGACGCATTTTAGTACATGAGCATGGGAAACACATAAGAAAGAGAACATTTTTCCTTTGTGGCGATGCAACTGTTTCAAATTAATCAATTTTTATGTAGGTTTTTTCATATTGCAGTATAAAATTGTCCGCTGAACTCAAATCTGAGGTGCTACATCCCGAAAATCCTTTTCTTAGCGACGTTGGCTTGCGGAGTTTTCTTCATATCTTACAAGTTTAAAACCAATAGCGAAAACTTGGACAACTTTTTCATCAATAGTTCAACAATAATTTATATTATTTTATCGCTGATTCATTCGCAAAAATAATCCAAATCCAATGGATGAATCTTCTCATTATAAGAGCAGAGAAAAGGTATGTGCCTCATGTGGCAAAAAACTTGCGTTTTTTAAAGTATAAATGAAATGGACTCGCTTCAAGATTTTTTTAAACGAGAAAATCACAAACCTTATTAAAAAATTTGTCTATGACCATTTTGTCCCTAATAATTACAAGTTTCCAATTGGCATTTGCAGAAGTTGCTACTTAACATTATTAGATGCAGAAAAAGGTGTATATAAAAAAATTTGCCAAAACGTTATGAAAATATAATATTGCCAAAACAGACGCGTGGAAAAAAAGATATATGTGTAGTGTCCACAAATTGTTAAAATGTTTACTTGTTTTATTTTTTATACTTTACATTTAATTCTGATTATTATTTATAATCATAAAAAAAAGTCACAGATAAAAAAATTTATGTTCAGAAATATTCATTATAAAATTATATTTCAATTTGTAAATATGAATAGTAAATAAATATATATGTGTAGTGTTATCTTATTATTACATTTTAATATTGTTTCAATTGTATGTAAAACACTTTGTTTTAAAACCACTTAGTTTTTAAGTTCTTTTTGTATTTTTTAGAATTAAGTTTTCATATTTTAAATGTATAAAAATATTTCAAAATTTTTCAGTATCTAATAAATTATTCAAACGTACAAATACAATTTTTATTATATTTCACGTAAAAAAATATAATTTCCACAATTGGCGATCCTGTCGAAACCGGACCAACGATACCAACGAGCTCATCAATACTCAAGCAGAGCAACCCCGCGCTCTAAGCCACTGAAGTAGAGCAACCCCGCGACACGCTCATAAGTTCTCGTGCTCAGTCTCTACGCGCCACAGCAACAACAACAATTGCGTCAACAACTAAAAGTGCAGCTACAGCAACATCTACATCATCACAACCAACCCGCAAAAAACCTGTGCGCAAGGCACCGCTACCACCAAAACCGCCACCGCACCAACAACAACAACATCACAGCCTGCAGTCGTGAGCAACTTACTCACTGCAGAGCTACAGCAGCGACACCAACACAGGCAGCGACGCCAACGCAAGCAGCGACGCCAACACAAGCAGCGACGCCGACGCAAACAGCAACGCCGACGCAGGCAGCAACGCCAACGCAGTCAGCAACGTCGAAACAAACAGCGACGCCAACGCAAGCAGCGACGCCAACACAGACAGCGACGCCAACGCAAGCAGCGACGCCAACACAGGCAGCGACGCCAACGCAAGCAGCGACGCCAACACAAGCAGCGACGCCGACGCAAGCAGCAACGCCGACGCAGGCAGCAACGCCGACGCAGGCAGCAACGCCGACGCAGGCAGCAACGCCGACGCAGGCAGCAACGCCGACGCAGGCAGCAACGCCGACGCAGGCAGCAACGCCGACGCAGGCAGCAACGCCGACGCAGGCAGCGACGCCGACGCAGGCAACAACGCCGACGCAGGCAGCAACGCCAAGACAGGCAACGACGCCGACGCAGACAGCGACGCTGAAGTAAGCAGCGCCACCGACGCAAGCAGCGACACCAAAGCAAGCAGTGACGCCAGAAACAAGCAGCGACGTCAGTAAATCAGCGACTAAGGATTGGTATTTATTTATATACACTACACAATTAGCTTTTTAGCGGATGTAAAACGATAAGCCGGCGCTTATCGTTTCACAACCGTAGGCACTACACTGCACGCTAGGCACACTTCAATTTTATTAATATTATTTTAAGAAATTTATTTGTAATAAAGCTAGTATTTTTTAAAACAATACAATGCAACGTACTCCTACTCGGTTATCCACCTCAGGAGACGGAGATAACCATTTAATTAATTTTGAGCCTCCTTTATTGAACCCTTTCGATGATTCATCATCTAACATTGAAGTTCATGCAACGTCAGTCAAACTCCCACAGTTCTGGACTGATAGTCCTGATGCATGGTTTATTCATGCAGAATTCCAATTTCGATCTAAAGGGATTACCACTGACCAAACAAAGTATGAATATCTTGTGACTGCACTTCCACAAGAAATCATAGTTACGGTATTAGATTTCATACAACAACCACCTTCAACCAACTTGTATGAAGGTTTGAAGAAAGTTCTGATAAATAGACATACTTTAAGTGAGAACAAACGGTTCGATAAGATGCTATCTGACACTGAGATGGGTGACCAAAAACCATCTCAATTTTACAGATCCTTGCTTCTTTTAGCTGGTTCAACAGTCAACAAAGACTTAGTTTATAAGCTTTGGTTACGTAAACTACCTAAAAGTCTGAACATTGCTTTGACAGGATCTGGTCATAAGGAATTAGATGAGTTGTTATTACTCGCTGATAACTTGTGGGAGGTATTAGCAGAATCTGAGGTATCTGCAATCAAGAATAACTTTAATGTATCGAAACACATCTCTAATTCTAATGAGATAGCAAATATTACTAAACATTTTGCAGAACAAACATCTAAAATTTTTGAATGTTTTCAAAAACTCTCGCTTGATGTTGATGAACTTAAGAATCAACGTTTCAGTCGTCCAATTTCCAGAAGATTTAGTTCCAGAGGAACTTCAAGACGTCGATCGTCTTATAGGTCCTCTTCAGGTCAACGACCTTCCAATTGGGTATGTAAGTACCATTTCAGATTCGGTAAAAACGCACGTAAATGTGAACAACCATGTGCATTTGTTCAAAACGACAACTTTTCACCACACAACATAACACAACACAATTCAACAAACTAAAAGACTCTGTTGTCGCGACGACTGATAATAGACCCGTCATACATACACGTCGTCTTTTTGTATTTGACCCCTCTAGTAAATTAAATTTTCTTATTGACAGTGGAGCAGAGGTATCAGTTCTACCTTCCTCAAAATTCAAAATTTCAAACAAAAAATCAGATTTGGTATTACAAGCTGCTAATGGCACAGCAATCTCTACATTTGGAAAAAAATTATTGACACTTAATTTAAATTTACGACGTGAATTACCATTTTCATTTATTATAGCTGACATCTCCAAACCTATTATAGGTGCAGATTTCTTGACAAAATATGGCCTTCTTATTGACCTTAAACACAAACGTCTCGTTGACCCTTTAACTAATTTATCTGTCAATACAATTTCAGCATTTTCCGAAACATCTTTACCTAAATTATTTACTATAGATAACAAGTATACACAATTACTCAAAAAATTTCCTTCTTTAATAACAGAACCCGATTACACAGCACCAATTAAACATCACACTGTACATCACATTGTCACTGAAGGACAATTACCTTACACAAGACCACGACGTCTAGACTTGCCAAAGTTAAAAGTAGCTAAACAAGAATTTCAGTTCTTAGTTACTTCTGGTATTTGTAGACCGTCAAATTCTCAAACATCCTCTCCATTACACCTAGTACCTAAACGCGAGCCCAATGATTGGAGACCATGTGGCGACTACAGAAGACTTAACACAATTACAGTACCTGACCGATATCCATTACCACACATACATGATTTTTCTTTAAATTTACACAATACATGCATTTACTCAAAACTCGATTTAGTCAGAGCATATCATCAAATACCAATGGCACCTAACGACATACACAAGACAGCAATCACTACACCTTTTGGGATGTTCGAGTTCCTCCGTATGCCATTTGGCTTGAGGAACTCAGCCCAGACATTCCAGAGGTTCATTAATGAAGTGCTACATGGACTAGATTTTATTTTCGTATACTTAGATGACATCTTGATTGCTAGTGAGACAGAAACACAACATTTCGAACATTTAACGCAAGTTTTTAGAAGACTCAATGATTACGGTTTAAACATAAAACCTAACAAATGTGTATTCGGAGTTGATAACATTGACTTTCTTAGCTACAACATATCTAAACACGGAATACGTCCGTCACAAGAACGTGTTAAATGCATTCAAGATTATCCACAACCGGTAACAGTCAAACACATGCAAAAATTTATAGGTATGACAAATTACTACCACAGGTGCATTCCTAAACTCGCACACATGCTTGAATCCATTTATGACATGGTAACAACAGCTTCGAAAACTAAAAGCAAACATTTACAGTGGACAGACACTACTTTACATGCATTTACAACAATCAAAGACAGTTTTGCCACGCAAACACTTATTAACCATGTTAATAGTAAGGCACAACTGTCGATTGCTGTAGATGCATCCATTACCGCAATAGGTGGCGTTTTACAACAAGAACATAACAATAAACTTGAGCCTATAGCTTTCTTCTCTAAGAAACTTTCACCTGCTGAAACGAAATATAGTACATTTGACAGAGAATTACTTGCGATTTACTTAACTATTAAACATTTTCGACACTTCCTGGAAGGTAACATTTTTACAGTTTTCACAGATCACAAACCTTTAGTTAATGCATTATCTTCTAAAACCGAACGTAGTCCTAGACAAACACGACACCTTGAATACATAGCACAATTCACTAACACAATATTACACATTAAGGGTACAGACAACTCAGTAGCAGATGCACTTTCAAGATGCGAGGTAACAGAAGTTAGAACACCCGACCTTGATCTCAAACAATTACATCAGGAACAAATCATTGACACAGAACTCAAGAGCATAACAGACAAAACAACTTACAAGTTTGAACAAGTTGATATTCCGTTTTTAAACATAAAAATTTGGTGTGAAAATTCTACAAATAATACAAGACCATACATTCCCCAAACACTACGGAAAAGAGTTTTTGATCAAATACATAACATTTCACATCCAGGAACTAGAGGTACTAGACGACTAATCACACAACGATATTTTTGGCCTAACATGAACACACAAATAAACAAATGGACTCAAGAATGTATTAGATGTCAAAAATCTAAGGTACATAGACACACTAAAACACTACCTCACAAGATAAACATTCCGAGCGGTCGTTTTGAACATATTCATATTGACTTGGTTGGCCCATTACCGATTTCAAATGGTTACCGATATTTGTTTACCATAATTGACAGGAACACACGTTGGCCTGAGGTTTATCCTCTTAAAGATACAAGGGCTAATATTATTGTTGACACGTTCCAAAGAGAGTTTATATCACGCTTTGGGGTTCCTCTGGAAATTACTTCTGATCGAGGACCTCAGTTTACATCAACTACATTCAAAAATTTTATTACCAAATTTGGTTGCAAACACATCAAAACTTCAGCTTATCACCCACAAGCTAATGGGATGATAGAACGTTTCCATCGTCAACTCAAAGCTTCTCTTATAGCGAGCAATAACCAAAACAATTGGTACTCAGAATTACCACTAGTTCTATTAGGGCTAAGATCCACGTTTAAAGAAGATGTTAAAGCATCCCCTGCTGAAATGGTTTATGGTCAAACACTCAGATTGCCAAGTCAGTTAGTCATTCCTAGTGAGCAAAAATTCAGTCCATCAGAAACTTTGTTCAAACTTAAAGATATTGTTGCTAATAATCAAGCACATATTTCACATCATAATCAGAATTTTAAACAATTTGTGCCAGAATCACTCAAAACTTGTGAGTTTGTATTTGTTCGCAATGACACTATTAAAAAACCACTTCAAGAGCCATACGACGGACCATTCAAAGTATTAGAAAAGTCTCCAAAATTTTTTAAAATTCTTAAAAACAAAAATATTATAACGGTTAATATTGATCGAATTAAGCCAGTTTTTGTTAACATTAATGTTTCAAAAACACTTTTTAATGCAAATAAATCAGCTAAGACAGTTCATTTTAATTTATTAGCAAACACGGTAAGACTAATACCGAATTCTTTGGAGGGGGAATAATGTAGTGTTATCTTATTATTACATTTTAATATTGTTTCAATTGTATGTAAAACACTTTGTTTTAAAACCACTTAGTTTTTAAGTTCTTTTTGTATTTTTTAGAATTAAGTTTTCATATTTTAAATGTATAAAAATATTTCAAAATTTTTCAGTATCTAATAAATTATTCAAACGTACAAATACAATTTTTATTATATTTCACGTAAAAAAATATAATTTCCACATATGTGTTATAAAACAAATGTGTACAAAATAAATAACCATTGAACCATCGAAGCGAATATAGAATCGAGTGATCAACACTCTATTTTCGTTATCAGCACCAGACGCCAACACTCTCAATACGAAGCCACTATAATTGCACCTAACGCACCTTATAATTTATCACGCAACAACGTTTTCCCCAATACGCTTCAGTATCACTATCACAGCAGCAGCAGTGGCTGCTCTAACAACAATTACAACAATAAAACAAATGCTATACAGCTGCAAAAGATATAATAGACACAATCTCTGCTCTACAACAACAGACAACAGCGCTTCACAGCAGACACGGTACTCAGCGATTTCGTCCATAACAACATCAATCTACAATAACAAATTGTAAAATCGGTACTGCAGCATCACGACCCTCTGGAATTCTAAGCAGCATCAACATAAGAACAACAGCAGAAACAAAAACAACTTTTAACATCAATACCAAGATAAGTTTACGTATGAATCAATATTATCATAATTATTTTTACTTTTAATTCTTATAATTAATTCTATTATTCTTATAACTAATTAATTTATTAACATAAAACACCAAACTAAATATTAATAAATATTTTAACTTTTAAATCCAAACTTATTTAATTTTTTTCAAATTCTTAAAACGCACTTAAAAAAAACAAACTTTACTCTTAAAATCATAATTCATTAATATTTAAACTTTTAAATTTAAACTTAAATAATATTTTTTTCCTAATTTTTAAAATCTTTTAAAACTTATAACTTATTAATCAAATCTTCTAAATCAATAAATTAGTTTGTTATTGATTAAATTTTCCTACTTTACAATATTGTTAAATAACCTACAACTGTGAACAACTCTCCAATTGAATAACTTTACTATATTAATATTTTTTAAATGGTATTAACTAGATCTTTTACTAGAAATAATCCATTAATTGATTTTAACATTCCCGCTTCCAAAGAAAACAAAAACATTTCTCCAACACCTCCATCTAATACATCAACACCAATGCATTAAAAATGCATTGTTTGAAAGATTTTCTCTTAGCGAAGAGAAAATATTGGAAGAACTTTTTCCAACACTCAATTGAGTGACCGTAAACACTCCAAATTTTTCAGAGACATGAAGTCCCTGGCCGGTTCTGAATCAATCGTCGGTCACGAACTACTTTATAAATTGTGGCAACGCAAATTACCACAACAATTACAAATTCATTTAACCTCTTGTAGTGATAAAAGTGTCGATGAAAGAATAAACTTGGCAGACAAAATTTATGAAGTCACCAATAAATTTCAAAATTCAACTTCAATTTCGAGCATCAATCAAAATTCTTTGGAACAATGTATGCAGAACTTAGTCCAAATTACTACAACACTTTGTCAAAATTTAAATCAAATCACACTGGACATAGCAGAACTTAAAACAAGATCAAGATCTCACGACCAGAACAATTCAAAATTTAGAAGCAACTCCAGACGACGATCTTCAAATTCACATGATAACATATGTTGGTACCATAGAAAATTTAATAAAAATGCAATAAAATGTATTAAACCATGCGCTTTTATTAATAGAAATGAAAACAACAGCACACTGAACCAAAATTTAAACTAAATAATTCCATTATGATGGTGGCAGATAATGGAAATCAAATTAAACCAACACGCCGCCTTTTTGTTTTAGATAAATGCAATAATTTAAATTTTTTAATAGATACTGGTGCGGCAGTTTCAGTTGTACCATCTTCAATTTAATAGCACGTTTAGATCCAATCAAAATGAAACCCGATCGTTATCCTCTGCCACACATACATGATCTAAGCATCGAAAAACAAAACCGTATTTTCGAAAATTGATCTTGTTCGTGCGTACCAACAGATTCCAATGGCCGAAGAAGATGTTTATAAAACGGCAATAACTACTCCATTCGGAATGTTTGAATTTTTACGCATGCCATTCGGTTTGAGAAATAGTGCTCAAACTTTCCAACGTTTCATCAATGAAATATTTTTTGGTTTAGATTTTGTGTTTACATACGTGGATGACATTTTAATTGCAAGTGAGAATGAGAATCAACATTTAGAACATTTTAACATTATTTTTAATCTACTACAACAATATGGACTTAACATCAAACCTTCAAAATGTATTTCGGTGTACCTTGACTAGATTTTCTTAGCTATGAAATTTCTTCTAAAGGAATACAACCCTCTAAAGATAGAGTTAATTTAATTATAAATTTGATAGACCAACTTCTATAAATAAACTTCAAAAGTTTATTGGAATGGTTAATTATTACCATCGTTACCTCCCGATGTTAGCTGCAGAACTAAGTTGCATTTCAATAATTGCATTAATCAATAATCAATAATTGCATTTGAGAAAGTTCGATCTCTTGTTGTCAAAAATACCCTTCTCACACATTTCAATAAATATGCAAAATTATCTCTAGCAGTGGATGCATCAAACGTCCTTATTGGAGCTGTTCTACAACAATCCATAAGAGATAGTTGGGAACCTCTTGCATATTTTTCTCAAAAACTTAGTCCCACAGAAATAAAGTATTCAATCTTTGATAGAGAACTTTTAGGAATTTACCGCGCTGTCAAACATTTTAGACATTTTTTAGAAGGAAGGCAATTTATTATACACACTGATCACAAACCATTGACATTAATTATAAACTAGCTGAACCCGGTGTGCTTCGCTACTCCCCTCGTTATAAAATAAAATTAAAAGTATTTATATATTTTTCACGCCATCGAATTTTCGAAATAAGTCCACCCCAGCGCCACCTACCGTGTCCATTTATACACAAATTATTTTCTTATGATCAAACAAACATACATTCTGAATTTCAGTTAAATTGGTCCCAAAATTCAAATTTTCGATATAAGTCCACCCAGCGCCACCTATCGGGTCCATTTATACACAAATTATTTTCTTATGATCAAACAAACATACATTCTGAATTTCAGTTAAATTGGTCCATAAATTCAAATTTTCGATATAAGTCCACCCCAGCGCCACCTATCGGGTCCAAATATAGCCTATGTTACCCACCATACCAAGATGAACATTACCTGAAAATTTCATCAAAATCGGCCCAGCCGTTTTGGAGTCCATACGTTACATACATACACACATCCTATTTTATATATATATAGATTCAAAAACTGATAGATCACCCCGACAAACACGACATTTAGAATACATAGCTCAATTCACAAACAACATACAATACATTTCTGGAAAACAAAACATAGTTGCAGACACACTTTCTCGCATTCTAGAAATTGACGCGATATCTTCACAAGATATAAATTTTCAAACACTACACAAAGAACAACAAACAGACGAGACTCTACAACTTCGAATTAAATCTCCAAATTCTAAATGCAATTTAAAAGAAGTTACAATTCCTATTTTAAATATTAAAATTTGGTGTGACATTTCTAGTCACTCTACACGACCCTTCGCTCCAACTTCTCCAGCAAAAATTGTCGCTCCTACTTTGTAGTAATTGTACTATGGTTCTGATTATTTCGATTGTGACGATACGGGTGTGAAAAAAATTGAGACCTCTGTGTATGCGTTTGTCTCAGAATTGCTCGATTATGTAATAACTGAGAGAAAGTTTGGAGGGAATATTACAATTAAACTGATGGAGGGCAAGGTTTTTTTAAAATTTCCGCAATTAAAGAATTCTTAAAGAACATGTAGAAGAAAGTTTGAAATTCATCAAAAAAGGAAACGGATTGGTATGGTGCTTTGAGCAAGAAGGGAATCAGTTCATCACCAATTTTTAGAAATATGAGAGAGATATAAAATAAACACGGTTGAGGATGAACGTTATCCTGAGCAACTATAAAAAGCAGTATTAGAATTTTCTTCTCTTAATTTATAACAGGTTTATTACATAACTACAATTTACAGGAGGAAAAACGATAAAAAACGAAGAAAAAAACACAAAAAAGATAAAATGTAAGAAAAAACCTAAAAGAAAACAAAATATATAAAATTTTATTAAAAAAAGAATATTAAACAGAAAAAAAAATCAAAAAATATTAAAAAGGAAAATACCACAAAAAACAAAAAGGAATCATAGGTTAGGTTAGGTTAAACCGGATGCCTTCGTGAAGGCTCACATAGACCAATTCAGGTCCTTAGTGGTACCGGTAGCGAACAAAAGGAACCTTTGTGTTTGTTTTAAAAGTCTTTAAAGATTTACGTTGAGTTCGCAAACCTTAGGAGGGATTCTAGAGACACCCTGGCTACATCTTGAAGCGACGGGAATGTCGATGAGCCTAGGTATTTTAGTCTCGATCTAAGTAGGGCAGGGCATGTGCATAGTAGGTGCTCCACTGTGCCCGGTTCCTTGCACTTCCTGCAGTTGTCATCCGTGGTGATGCCAAGCTTCCTCGCGTGGGCTGCCGTCATGCAGTGACCAGTGAGCATACCCACTAGTGTCCTGCAATCCAAGATGAACAGAGTTCGTTTTTCGCATTGTGCATTGCACATGATTTTCGAGATTTTGCACGTTGTCGTATCTCTCCATCTACGATTCACTGCTAGTGTGGCTCTTCTTTCGAGGTTCCTGTACAACTCTTGTAGCGGAGTAAGTACATGTTCTGCGAGTTCTGATTCCAGCCCGGCGCCTTCCTTTGCTAAACCATCTGCCATCTCGTTTCCCTCAATGCCCTGGTGGCTAGGGACCCAGTAGATGCGCACTCTCTTCGAAGCGCATAGTGCATCTAGTGCATCTCTGCCAGCCAAGACACTTTTGGACTTGATGCTAGCGGAGCGCATGGATTTGATCGCCGCTTGACTGTCAACAAAAATGTTGATGTTAGAGTGTTGTGTGTCCATGCTGAGGGCTATCTCAGCAGCCTTCCTTATGGAAAATATTTCCGCCTGGAAGATACTGCAGTGGTTCGGCAGTTTATATGGCTGCCTTATATTAGGCTCTGCACAATACACCGCCGCACCTACCCCCGTAGGCATTTCGGAGCCGTCGGTAAATATGTTGACCGACTGCTGTGCTTGTTCTTACCTTTGCACCAGTCATTTGGTCACAGAAGAGTTCGTACTTTGGAATTGACTATCGTGCGAGGTACCATGTAGTCCGTGCTACTAAGTAGATCCTTTCCGATTGTACAATGTCCAAAATTTTGAGTGTGCATGTTGCCTGCTGCCGTAAGGCGTTGTGCCGTTTTTCCGGCTATTAGTTTTGCGTGTATGTCCAGGGGTCCATACCTAGAATCGTTTCAAGCGCTTTAGTTGGAGTTGACTTCAGTGCCCCCGTGATGCATAGCGCTGCCTGCCGCTGAGTTTTTGGAGTTGGAATCATAAATATCACTACAAAAGTTCGACAAAAAGTGGTTGATTCTATGCATTTTGCATAGCTGAGGAATAATTTTTTACAATGTAGCACCTCCAATTCGAACTCAGCGAACAAATGCACATATCTCCAAATGTACATCGCCATATAAAAATTGATTAATTTGAATCAGTTGCATCGCAACAAAGGAAGTTATTTTTCGTATGTGCTTCCCATGCTCATATCAGAGATTTGCAACGAGTACTTAAAAATAAGTAGTACTCGAGTACTATTCGTTCACAACTCAGTGATTCAAATCAGAGATTTGCAATGAATCACATTTCATTGAATACTACTTTAAAAACTACTTATACTTTATTCATACTAATTTTTGAGTGATTCAAAAATGATTCAAAAATTTGATTCACTTTTTTTCGAATCAATAACATATGAGTACTACTTTGGAAACTATTTATACTTATTCATACTCATTTTTGAGTAAGTGGCTCATTGAATCAAAAATGTGATGCGTTGCAGATCTCTGGCTCATAAACGACGCAAATTCCATGCTCACAACTCTGGTCCACTTTTTTCATACCTTTTAGCAGCTTCCGTAGTATGTGTTGTTGATTTTATTTTTGAACTCTATATTTTGAGAGTTCGTTAGGAAGAGAATTAATCGAACAGCAAATGGGCCGTTGCGGTAAAATGTTTTTATGTATTTTAGGGAGACCATAAATTCTTGGAATATTTGCAGTGTGTGTCGTCATTTTAAACTTCTCTTGCTTGCTTATTAACTCCCGCTGGAATAGTGTTTCAACGAAGTTATTGTTTTTTTATTGTAATGTTATACTATAGACACAAGAATGATAGAATACAAAGATTGCGCTGAAGACAAGAAAAAGAGTACAACAAAATTGTTGTTCTGCGCATTTACGTCATAATATCAATGCTGTTTTGGCGAGCGTTCACTTTGCATTCGATTTCTACACAGAAATGAAAATTGCATACATTTTAGTTTGTATAATTAAAATAAAAGAAGTAAGAAGCAATTTATTGGAACGAGAAGAAGGTAAATTTATTTAGTACTCCTTTGCAAACATTATTTTTACTATTATTTTATTGCAGCCGTAGCCTAGTGGGTACAGTGTGTGGCCCCTAAGCTAAAGAACCGCGGTAGCCCAGGTTCAATTCCAGCTAAGACAGAAAGTTTTTTCAATTGAATTAATTTTTCTGTTCGGTCGTCACCTCTCTGCAGACAATGGAAAACCTCAGAGAGTAAAAATTGCCATGTAAAGCTTCTTGAGAACATAAGCCGTTCGGAGTCGGCATTAAACTCGTAGGTCCAGTTCTCGGTCATTTGTGATCAAACATTTAATAACACGCACAACACAATTGATCAATAGAAGCTAGGTCAAAGTCCTTCCAAGGGCTGAAATGGCCAGTTTATTTTATTTTTTTTTTATTTTATTGCAGCCAGTAAGCAGCTTAGTAAAAAAAAATTTGTCTGAGAAACCAACTTCAGTGAATATTATTTTTCGAGTTGGATTTTATTAAAATGTTTATTACGAGTTTAATTGATGTAGATTCAACATTCCCAGATATTTTATTTCCATTAATTTACCTGTGAATTAAAAGGACATAAAAATTATAGTTTTTAAATAATGAAACAAATTTTGTTAAGTTATATTTTTGTATTTTCGTTTGTGTGCGTTTTCTACATTTTCTTGGTTAAATTTTTGTATTTATTGCAAACATCAGGTTTCTGAAAAATATGTTTTGTTACTGTTACCGCAATTAGCAGCTGCACACTTCATTTTTTAAATTTTAAGTTAAAAACTCAGAAATATACTTTGATAAATATACAATTAAAAAAAACATAACCGATCACAATACGTTTCTCAAAGAAATAAAATATTGTGACGTAGTCAACTGAACAGCTGGTTGTCAAACTCGATTAGCAGAAGTAACGATCCTGCGCAAAGCGCAATCTCTTATTCTATCATTCTTGCTATAGACACACATATGGAATCGATACCATGTTATTGAACCCGTTACGGGCATATCATATGTGTTTCACTGTATACTAGCTATAAACCAGCTCACGAAGCTAGTATCGCACCTCAGTCATGGTTTACGAAGCATAACAATTTTTCATGGTTTCGCAATAGTAGCTACGCACGTGGCAGTCGAACGACTTTAATGAGTAGAAAAACAAAGAAAAATCAAACTTACCGTTTTCTAATTATGATTTTTCCATAGTTTACTAAGCGCACTATACAAGGTGTAAAAGCTAAGAGTTGTCAATAGTTCTGCTCTCAGATAGAAGCCACTAAAAATGATACGTTACGTGACATAAAATAGAAGTGGTTTTTACCTGCATCAATATAAACGAAAAAATCTGCGAAGTGTGCACGAGTTTTTTTATGAAAGCTTTTTAATATAATCTGGAATAATATTGCTACATATTCATAATTGTTTCGTTGAAAAATCTATTTTAAATAGTGTTTTTTAAACCATAGTATGATACGTTATTTTATAGTTTTATTTATTTAATTGAACTAGAAAAACTTGTTAAGTGTTAAAAAAAATTTAATTAAACTTTGTATTATACGAGTATTTATTATACTTATAAAATTTCAACTCTTGTCACCATTTTTATCTTCTGTTGCCATTCATCATGTTTGCTGCCATTTTTTTAAATTCAAGTTGAGATCAGCTCTCAGTACTCTCACAATATAAATTTAAACATTTTTTCTCTATTGTGGAGTTTTAAACGAATTTTAAGTAACATTTAATTTTTCAGTCGTGGTAGACCTTTTAGCGGAAATGCCCATATGTGTGTCCTTACTATTAAAGTTGCACCCGTCTTTTAATACTGTTATCATATTTTCTTCGTAATCTTCTTTATGCATTGCTACCAGGGTTCGGACTTGAAAATTCGTAAATCGCAGTAAATTTTTAAAAACTCAGTAAAACGAATTTTTTCGCAGTAGTTTTCTTGTTTTTTTTTTTTTACAATCATGTACGTACATGTACTACTAATGTAAATACACTTCATACTAGTAATATACACACAAATCTATACACAACTATATACTATGTATTTGAATGCTGCAGAAACATATTTCTTACTGATTTAAAATTTTTTGCCGTAGACAATTCAATCACGGTCTTTAAAAGCAAATAAATTCTTAACTTGCTTGCAAAAACTTATGTAAAACTTTAAAATAATTTTTTTTGCAATGACAACTTCATCTGACAGATTACTTTCTTCTGTTTCAACATTAAGACCACAGTTTACAGATGCAATTTAATACAGTAGAACATTAAATTTTGCTAAAAAACTCAGTAGATCTACTGCAATTGCAGTAAAGTCCGAACGCTGGTTGCTACTGTTTTGCCTCCTTTATCCGCTTCCACAATAACTACATCTTTGTTTTGCTTTAAAATTCTGTAGCTTTCCTTACAGTGTTTATATCACGTAGTTGTCTCGTTCTATTGTTTTTAATTTAATTAAGACATAATAACCTTTGCCTTTTAATTTACGCCCAAAGCCCAATCAACAATTATTTATGTAAAACGGAAGGCCGATTAACTACTTTATATTTATTTATTTACTTAAACCAGGCTGTAGCCAAATACTGCTTTATTTTCTAACAGAGCTTCTGTGTTGTTTTCTTTGTGTTCTTCGACATAAGCACTTGATACCAATTTATGATCAACGCTTATAAATTGTTAACGCTTTTAAGAGCAATTCGTTCATAATAAATGAAATTTCGTTGATCATAGAAATTATGGAAATTAAAAATTGATCATAATATATGATCAGTGTTTTATACATGTTTTATACAGAATTATAGCAAAAATCGTGAGCATAGTTCATAATACATGATCAAAAGTTGTACATGGTTAAGAGAAAAATAATTTATATTTTATGAACAGCTTGAACATGACTTGTGTGCAAAGAATATTCTCCGTGTAGTTTTTAAAAGTAATTAAAATAAAAAAAATAATATTTTCTTATATAAGGATTTTCAATCGGAGAGGATTTCCGCAAAAAGGCCACAAATTTGCGATGAACACTCAACATGCGCAAACCTATAATAAAAGAGTTTTGAAAACTCCTCTTAATTATTTTATGAAATCGCAAAACATAAAGATGTTTATACCATTCAATCGGTCATGGCTCATCGTTGATCGTAGCCATGTTGTGCATGGTAGAACGAGCAGGATTTCCAGACCTTTTTTGTAGCTGGAAATAATAAAATCACGTTCTCCACAAACTCCGCAGGTTTCAATACTTTTAAGTCTCTTTGCGACTTATTTTTCTTTTTCCAAATAGCATACCAAATCTCCGTATCCTTTTCTAGATCCACTAATGCTTAAAATTTGGCAATTTCTTTAAGTTTATTTTTGAAATCTTCCATAGGCAAGAGAGCATATTAATGGATGGAGGAAGCTTTGAAATGAATCCAAGTTTGGAAATATCACTACGGATTTGTAATATTCCAATGGCCCAATTTACCCGTCAGTCAAAGTCAGTGATCAGTCAAAATTTGTTGTTGTTCTCCCAGCTAAAAATAAAATGAACTCTCTGCGAGAGCGAAAATGAATTTTTTACAATTCATCGTTTCAGCCAAATTTTTAGTGAGCCTAAAACTTGCAAACTTTTACTTGTCTGGTGCCTAGTAGCAAATAATTCATAAGGTAGTAAATTCAGTATAAGAGAACATTTATTGACTCTTAAATTTCCGGCGTATCGATTTGCCATAGTGATCAGTTTCAATCCTAAAAGATCAACAATGTCTTCATTATCACACTCGATTAAATTTAAATGAATAAATAACTTAAATATTTGATAACACTTCGATGCACACAGATCGACTCAACATCACAAAATAGTAGGCAGTAGGAAAGTAGTATTAAATGTTTTCAATGGCCATCAGTCAGAAAAATCACGTGTAAGCGGTAGTTGTAGTGAGAGTAAATATCTCAAGGAGAGTAAAAGAGAGCAAAAAATGCGATATGCTTCAGTCAATTTCACTGACATGTAAATTGCTCCAATGCTGTTTCTGCAGGGGGATTTGCGCGGGATGCTTGTCGGCGACAAATCCTCGGGGAGGATACCCAACTCAGTATCTATGTCTTCGCGGTGTTCTGTGACAACAGTTACAATACTTTAAATATGTTGAGCACATTTTATAAAATGATGAGTTGAGGACTAAATGCCATTTAAAACTGGCTCTAGTAATGCAGAGTACTTTGCGATCAGGAATACCAAAACGATGAAGGGTGGGGCTAAAGCAGCCGAGAGGAGTTTAAAGTAGTTTTGTCAGTGGCAAAAATACATCGATGTATTTTTTTGATTCGATGCATCGAAATGTACATGTATATGTTCTGGTCAGGTTAAAAACTTATTCGTAGAACCATAGGAATCATACAAATTTAAATTTTTAAGTCATCCAAAACTATCTCTTAGTTTTTAGGTTTTTTAGAAAATTCTTGATTGCAGGTCTGTCGTCCATTTCATTCGATATTATGTTTTCTAGATATAACTTATAACTTAGAACGTAATGTAATTTTATATGAAGAAAATGTGGGAATGATCATAAAAGAAGCCTTGAAAATCTAAATTACTGAAGGAAATGGCTTCATTTGTGAAACTTAATCTGTTTGCATGAGATTATATAGAGTAAGATATGTTGTTTTGTGGGCGTTTCTTATGTGTCCTATTAGGTTTGATGTATTTTCGGTACTATTTACTTGCACAAATCAAAAAACCTCCAAGTCACACTTTTTGAAGCCATATCAATTTTTTGGTCAAACTCACTTCTCTTTTCTTTTTTTTTACAACTGAAAGGTCTCTATCCAGCTCTCAAGTAATTACTCAAGAAAAAAGTTACTTAAGTTTCTTGAGTGTAAAAAAGTAGTAGACAAGTAATTTTGACGGCGAGAGTTTTGACAGTTCCAGCATTGTATCACTTTGTATTGAAAATTTAGGCTGATTTGTTTTCATCAAACATTGAAATAAATTTGTTGCAATAAATATTGAAATAATTCATTAAATGAGTAATGGCTGAATTGCAAAGGTAAGTAATAGAGAAAAGCGTTTGTTTACATTTTATTACATTTTGTTTACATGTTGGCAGACCGCTTCTTCCGGACAGCTTTCGACCGCTTCTCGGAAGACATCTGCCCCTCAAAATTGACTGCTTCTTCTTCTCCCTCCGTAGAAATGTTCATGTGCATGTCTAAAATATTCTTTTATTAATTTTAAATCAATTAATCAATGATATCAATAAAATTATTTACCTTTGAATGTTGGTTGCCAAAATTTTACTTGAAGTAATAATATAACTTGCATATATTTCTTGACATTCACAGTGTTACCGTTGTCACTTTTCAATGAAAAAAAAGTAGTAAGAACAGAAAATTTTTCTTACGAGCTGGATTCTCTTTCAAGTAGTTTTGAGAAGGAAAAATTACTTTTCGATTACTTTTCAGATTTATGTATGAAAATAAGCTTTACTTGAGAGCTGGAAACAGGCCTGAAAAACTGAAATGGCGGTTCAATGTAGTACATTGATACATCGATACATCGAGTGGATAATTTTCGATGCATCGATATTTCTGATGCATCGATGTTTTTTCGACATACCTAGCTGGAAGACTATAGGCCTGGTTTTAGGGTGGTTAGAAAAATAGGAAAGGTACAGAAAATTCAAACACTATAACAAAAGCTTGTACAAATCGTACTTAATTTATCTACGAAAATCTAAATAAAAAAAGTAGGTGCCATTTCTGGCCATTTAATTTAGTAAAAGCTTTGAAAAATTTGAAAATATATTAGAAAACTAGTGCAATTTGGCTTACCACGAAATGTAATCAATTGGGGCTAGGAATCTCATGCAAAAGCATGTTTTTACTGGACACCTAGCTTAAAATGGAAATGCTTTAGTTATCCTTTCGATTTGTGTAACGTCATTTAAAATGGCACTTAATCTTCTTGCATATATTACAAAAAATGCCTGTTTTTGTATATTTATTGCGCATTTTTTTGGAGATTTTAAAATAAATGCATGTTATTTTTGCATATTTTGGCTTTTTTTGAATGCAACCATTTAAATTTAGTGTGACATATTTTGGTAAAAGATTACTTATGATTATTACTTTTATGTTCACTTCATATTTTTGTTTTTTTTTAATTAATGTTATGCATATGTGGTCTGACTTTTTATTTTTTTTTATTTTAAAATAAATTGTTTTTCTTTTTTGGTTGAATTACATGCAATACTTTTTTTTTGTGCTGATAAAAATATATAAGAAAAATATTTTTAATTGCCTATTTTACCTGTTTTTAGTAGGGACCGCCAATAACGGTTATTTCTCTGAGTCAGTCATTTAATAACAGCAAATAAAAGTTTTTTCTTGGTCGTTATTTTTTCAATCAGAAATAAAAGTTTTTTCTTGGTCATTATTTTTTTCAATCAGAAATAAAAGTTATTTCGTGGTCGTTATTTTTTTGAATCAGGTGTAAAAGTTATTTCTCGATCATTATTTTTTCGATCAAAAATAAAATTTATTTTTCGATAAGACTAGTAACTTTTAAAATAATAAAAATCGTAAAGCAAAAAATACAACAACAAACATGAAAATATGAAATGGGAGAAAAACTGAGAAATTGACACCTAAAATCTCATCGCCTCTGTGGTGCAGTGCATTAATGCGCACCTTGCACGGCGTATCACAAAGATTTCTGATGAAGCCTTTAGCAGGGCCGAAATTGCAATAAAATCAGCTAGTGATGTTTTCCTTTTCATATTGAAAACGTTGTTGCTGTTGTTGTTGTTGTTGTTGTTGTTTCTTTGGAAAGATTCGTTAGAACAATTAATTGTTCTAACCTTGACCTAAAGCTATATATCCAATAAGCGATTTTAAACTATCAAACAACTAGAACTTGTATTTAAAATCAAGTATGATTTAAACTATCAAGCATTTCAACAATCAACATAGCAATCAAGGCAAACAATAGCAATCAACATAATAAATAACAATGTTATTTAGAAAAAACTTTAATTTATTACAAATGGTAAACTTTTTAAAACTTCCGTTATTTTATACGTTTTTATACGAAATTTATGACTTTATCTCGAAAACTGAAGATTTCACATTACATTGTACTTTTGGTACGAAAAGTTGTTGGTTAACACTGAGCGGCAAACTAAAAATAGAAATAAAGTCTGTTTTTCCTTTTTCTACGCTCATCTCAGAACCTAAGCGAACTCTTATCACATTGTAGGGCGAAAGGTCAAAGTGAAATGGTCAAATTTCGACAACTGGCGAACCCTAGTTATATATTAATGGAATTTTCAGTGTAAAATTAAAGGCTATTCCACAGTTTTATGCAAATGATGGACAATTTATGTATTCTACAGACTAGACGAGCTTCTACATTAAAACGAAATTTGGAATTTTTGTATTTTCATTGTTGCACTTCCGACACGATGAGTCCGTTTGAAGCACCCTCTAGCAGTGAGTAGCATAAATATGCCGTTGCGCCGGTAATGCAAACCTCTGAATTTGATGCTTCCAATTGCCACCGCCACGGCCGAAAGGATAAATATTCAATCAGACTTAAATACAATCTCAAAATGGTGTCACTAGTAATTTACTTGCTTTACTGGGTAGCAGTGATGTTTTTTTGATACAACTGTACCTTTTTTGGCACATTTAGGATACAATTAAAAAAAACAACATTATAAATGCGCAGTGAAAGCAAAATATTTTTTATTCAAACAATTTATGTATGTAAAAAATATAGATGCCTTTTTTCAAAATTAGAAAATAGCTTATTTGCATAGGCCAAGGGTAGATATATCCCCTTAATCCCTCCTGTAGCTACTGCTACCGATACTCAAACCTCCAATACAAACAGTATTAAAAAAGGTTATTTTCATTTTTGTATAAGGAAACATAAATAACAACATGAACAGTATAAATTTTCAGAATATATTAGAAACATACTAACCGGCTTGGAAAAAATTATACAATATCGCTTTAAATATACTGATTTGCTTTTGACTTTTCCAGATCTAGTTTCAAAGAAAAAGGTAAAACCACACATTAAAAAAGGATCACATGTGTAAACTACTTAATAGGCCATCGATTAAATAAAAAATCTCAGATTTAGGGGGACAACTGCCCCTGTCTACCCTGCCTACGGCCTTGTGTATGTATGAATGGAAGTACACGACACACGCGCACACACATTCAAAAACAGCGTATCTAAACTTGTTGCTCGTCTGATAAGCGAACAACAACCAGCCAACTAACTGCCAAGGTAAATAGTAGAATCATCTGTTTGTTTATTGTTGTTAATAATTTTTAATAATGTTGTTAATAAATTTTATGGATTGCAACTTGGTTAAACTTTTGAAGTTAAACCGCTAAGAATATTGGGTCATGTGAATAAAAAATCAGCAAATGCTTTTACTGAATTTTTCTAGTAAAAAGTATGGATTTAGTGAATAAAAAAAGCTACATAGATATAGCTTAAAAAGCTTAAAGCTATATAGATATAGATATAAAAAAAGCTATATAGATATAGCTTTTTTATTCACTAAATCCATACTTTTTACTAGAAAAATTCAGTAAAAGCATTTGCTGATTTTTATTCACATGACCCATTATAACACTTTTGATAGCTTCAGACTTGCAGAGTAGGAGCTGAAGTGAGACAAGAAGTAAAGTAGAAGTCACTTGTATTTTTAATATTAGGATAACACATACCCTGTTTATCCGACGTTTCAAATTGATTCGACTCAAGTTATTTTAAATGAATTGTTTTTATTCATTTTTTATTGTTTTCATTTATTGGATTCCAACTTGGACAGTGTTGGAATATGTCCGTAGCAGAGGTGCATTATAATGATTCCTTTCGGAATAAGTTCGACCTAAATTCCTCAGGAATGGAGTTGGAAAAATCGTCAATACCACTACAGAAATTGTAATTGGGGGCTGAATTCTATACGTGAAAAGATATATCGTCGTCCTGGGATTCATGTGCTCCATACGTCATTTTGACAATTTTGATTTAATGGTTTTTGATACCAAATTTTTCAAATCTGCAATTCGTTTTTGCTATCTCTTCCAGAAACTGAAATATTTCGTGTCTATTTTGCTCTATATCCCTTCTAACAGATACACATTTTAGATCAGGTAGCTTTGATCATGACAAGTAAGTTGTGAGAAATTTGTTTAAAAAAGCAAAATTAATAATCAGCATGCAAAAGTAAGAATCTATTTGCAACAAGTTTGTAAATCTGTTTTCAACAAGTTAGTACAAATAGGTATGTAAGTTTGTTTCTTTTTATAATACGATGAACAAATATTTTGGCTATTTTTTACATTTTGGCTATTTTTACTTTGCGTTCTGTTACAAAAAAATTTGCTCCGGCAACACTGATGCTGTTATGAAAAAGCAGTGTTGCACATTCTGCATATTAAGAAAGTTTTTCCTTTAAAGGGTTTTTATTATTTGATATAGCTACAAAAAGCGATGTTGCTTTGACGTATAATTACGTCTTGCGCGGTTTTTCCCAAATTTGTTTGTTTGTTTGTTTGTTTTTGTTTAAACTTTGGGGTAAGCGCACAGCATTTAATATTGAACTTTCAAAGATTAAATGTATGCCAAAATATCAGTTACGGTGCGAATATTGACTAACGTGTATATCTTTTTTTCGCAGGTACCGTTAGAAACTCTCACATTGTAGAATATGAAGCAGATGTTTACTTTTATTTTGGCGTAAAATGACAAAAAAATTTTTTTTAAATTTTGAAAGTCAAAAAATAACTAAAATTTTTTTACTCGATACGGTAACTGGAACTATTGCAAAGTATTTACTATTAAATTTATAAAACGCACGGTTCTTTATGTCACTGAGAATGCAACATTGATTTTGGGCGGCTCTGAGCGCAATAAGCGCAATTATAATTTTTGCAATGCCACTATTTTTTTGAGAATGCAAACAATATAATTTTAATTCAATATATTAATACTTCTTCTATGAAACATAATATTATACTATTATTTATAATATTACGATTTAAAATTATAGAAAACTTCTTCTTTGAACTTGACCTTAATGTGAAAAAAATTTAAATCATGAAATGAACAATTCAATTAAAGCGGTTAGTTAAAAATTTATTTTTTGGAATCGCTAACTTGGAGAATATAATTTTAATTTTTTTCCTTGCCTCGAAACGCTATCTAAGTCTCAAGATTTGAATATTGCAAAAAATACTGAGGAAGTAACTGCATTGGAAAACCAACTTAAGCAAAGGTTCCCCGAAATGTTTAAAAAAAATTATTAATATGCGCTTCTTTTTAGCAGGTATTACTGCAAAATAATAGCAGGATTGGAAGCACATTCTCCTGCGAGGAACTATTTTCTATAACGAAAATGAAAAAAAAAAACAAAATTTCCGTTTAACAAGTAAATTTTCTGATATGAGCGTGGAATCAATAATGCGCCTTGCCTCCACACGCGGAATTGAACGGAATATTTAAAAAATTGTTTCTGACTTTCTAAGCCAAGCTTCGGCTTAGATTTGTAGTACTCTTAAAAGAGCTTCTCAGCGCAATCGTGACTCAAGCCACAAATAAATTATTATTTTGCTGACTAGTCTAATTAAATGTATAAAAAGAAAGCGAAACAGTTTTGCATACTTGATTTTAATTTTGTGGGTTGGGCCACTATTGCACTGAGTAGCTCATATTCGAATTATTTAAATTACCATACAATAAAGCAATACAAATATGTTTTTTTACTTAAATTGAAAACAAACAAAATAATTTTAGTTTTTTAAGACGCGTTTTCACAGTAAATTTCTATATATGGGCATTTCCTTAGAAAAGACTACCGTGACCAAAAAAGTAAAACTTTTAAACATCTTATTATTTGATGATATTATCTAAAAGAAACATTTTAATTTTATTAATTCAAGCAATTTCTACATAAATTCATTAACCATGAAGATGAAATAGTCTGCACTATTTTACAAATGTAGTTTTTCTTTTTCGTAAATGTTTAGTAAATGATTCGTAAACTTTTTGTGTTAGCAAAAATGGAAAAATGTTTTAGCATTTGCTAAAGATAATGAAAAAATGGTTGAGGCAAGGAAAGCACAATATATTAAATTGGTTTTTTAATTACTAAATTACATAATTACTAACTCCCTAATTACTTAATTAAACTACAATGAAAATTTAAGTAACGTAACGCCAGATCAAAAAGCCTAATAAAAAAAATTAGAGAAGATTTTGAAATTTGATCACTAGGAAAATAAACTTATGTTATTTGAATCCCTTCTAAAAAAAGTTGTATGCAAGAAGTTTTGTCCAATTCAGAGAGTTTTGTAAATTCTATAATCCAAGTCAAAAATCATTTCCGTTTTTTATCGCCAGCACATATTCCTGCTTATATCTTAAAATCCTTATGGTCGATTGTTGTCATTGTTCTACTTAATATAGTGCTACTTAATTACAACGAGTATATATCTATAAGAGTTTTCACTCGTCGCTCGTTATTTTTTGCTCGCCGATATTAGCCATCCATCGACAGAACAGGGTATTTGGATGGGACATTTATTTTATATCCCTTCAAAAGTGCGATTTTGTTTATATTTTGTTTTCTATATTTTATAAAGATAAAAAGATCGGTATTTTTTAATGTGCTTGCCTGTTTCTTCTTATTTGAATATCTGAAGAAATATTGCAAATTTTATGAATGAAAATAAAATTTTACAGCTTCTTATTTGCATGTGCATGGTTGCCGAATTTATTTTGTTTCCAGCTGGACATTTTTGTTGTGATTTTGTTGTAGCTATATTTTGGTTGCTGCTGCAGACAAGGATTTTTAGATATTTCATTAGTTTAATAGAAAGATAGAATTCTGATTCGGCTAATGAAATAATTATTGGATAATAAAAAAATGTAACAATAAAATAGAATTGGTTTAGCAGTATTTAATAAATTTAATGTAATATTTTGGTTGCTACTTTGGATACACAAGCATAATTTTTCGATACTTCATTAGCCGAATAGATAGACGGAATTCTGATTCGGCTAATAAAAAAATTATTGCTAAGTCAGGGCTTGAAAAAAATGTTTATTAACGGAATTAAGTAATGCATTTTAAAAAGGTTTCCTCTGATTTATTTGGAATATAAAAGAAAATACATACAAATAAAACCAAAATGATTTCAAAGTATTTGTAGTTGGGTTGGGTTCTCCGGCCTTATTTTCAAGGTTTATTTCGGGAATTTTTATTTATAATAAAATAAAATACAGTCATTTAAATTTTTTTCATGTTTTTTAATATATTATAATATTTTTCAAAATTATTTTACGTCCAAAGTGGACACCTAAAAGAAATTTGTGTTGCTGGCACGGGTGATTACGGCACTTGAAGTCATTTGAAGAAAATAAAATTTAAATATATTATTGTTCTGTGAGTTGTCATTCTGGCAGGTAGTAGATTTAAATATTATTATTAAAAAATGAAAAAATGGCTAACTTCTAAGCAGACATTTACACATATCAGGTTTTTTCATCAGGGTAAAAAACACGAAAAAGGATTAAAAATTAACAATTTTACTATCTGCTAGAGCCATTGAAAATTCAGCCCAATCGGCTTGATAGATTTTTTTAAACACCCTGGTCAAAAAAGTCAAAAAACTTTGTTTTTTCCTTCAAAAATTGATGGATACTTTTTTTAAGCCCCGGTGTAAGTTTGGATACTTTTTTTAAAAAAATCTGTTTTAATATGAATACATATGTTTTTGTTTGCAAAATATAAAAACGAATTAAGGGACTCTCTACAAAAACATTAAGATAAATTATGACATTGAGACATTTTTGGGCAATATTTTCTTATCAAAAAATGCATTAAATAAATTTATTTACGAAAACTTATAAATGTTGTGAAAAATAATTTAAGTCTGACATAGCTAAGTGACTTTTTAAAAAAATCTGTAATTTTTAACCCTTAAGATTCTCGTAGTGACTGTAAATTGTAACGAGATTTGATAATTCTAGTAAAGGTCGTACCGTTAAGTACCCTTATTAATATGCACTTTTGTTTCCGACAAATTGGGAACAAAATATCTTGACCCTGTCTGAAAACGATTACTTGTTTTTACGCCACCTAGCGAGAATAAGATGCATAAAAAAACTTATTTGCAAAATTGCTTTTGTATTATTTACGTAAATAAAATTGCAAGTCCTTAAGATAAATGTTTTAAATTAAATCTTTTTTTTTTCAACGTGCAATGTTAGCTTAATAAAATTAAAAGTCAATAGCAACCCAAGTTATATATTTTACACTAAACTAAACAACTTAATTCTTTTTTTTATGCAATTATATATTGCTTTTGTCTAAATACTATAATTATAAAATAAATTTAATTAAAGGTCAATAGCAACACATTTAATAGATAGAAGTACTGAAATTATGTTGCTTTTTAATTTTATTATACATGTTTTATTTTCTATTATTATATATTAATAAAAATATGTGTTAGTCTAAAAATTAAATAAGTAAAATTGTTATGGAAGCTTAAAAAATTGGGTTTCATTATTTAAAAATATTAAAGTTGTATATTTGTGAAAAATTTAATATATTATTGGTTTTTGGATTTTGATACTTGTGGATACTATTTTTTCAAAAGTGAATACTTTTGGATAATTTTTTGACCTTTTTATGGATACTTTTTTAGAATCGTCGCGGCAACACTGGCTGTATACGTGGTTTTCACCCATTACTCTATTGTTTTTTATCGTTTTTAAAAATTTCATGAAATCCTTTATAGTCGTGAATCTTGGTTTAGTTTTTATACGATTTTTTATGTTCACATATTACTAAGAATATAATTTATTTAAATACATCAAATAAAAGCTTTAAGCTGGAGTTTCTGTAAATATGTATAAATAAATAAAAAATAAAGAGGGTTATTCAAATCGCGAAATTGGGCGGAGAATCGGAAGATCAGAAGCAGTAGAGCGCTCTTTTTTAAAAAATGGTGTTAATTATGGAGTAAAAAAACCCACAAAAGGCAATCGAAAACTGAGTATTCGGCAAGTTCATCAGATTAGAAAGGAAGCCACCACAAATTGTTTCAACTCAACTCAGATAAATGAAAAATTAGATCTTCCAGTGACAACGAGGCACATTGCACACATTTTACGTAACTCAGGTAACATTAAATGGAAAAAACCGGTGAGCAAGCCTGTGTTGAAGCAGCATCACAAAGAAGCGCGCTTAGACTTCGCCCAAAAACACATGCAATGGTCAACTGAGTGGGACAACGAACGTCTTCCGACGAAAAAAAGTTCAACTTAGATGGCCCAGACTCTTACAGCTGTTATTGGCATGATTTGCTTAACAATGACGTACGTATGTCAAAAAGAAACTTTGGTAGTGGCAGTGGTATGAAGTGGGCGGCATTTTTATCAAGAGGTAAAGCAAATATTTGCTTTATACCACCCAAAATGAATTAAAAAATATACACGGACTTGAAGGATCTCATTTCATTTTTGGATAATAAATTGGATAAAAAGACAACAGGATAACGCTTCCATCCATGTTTCTAAAGAGTCATTAAAATGGCTTGAAGAGCACAACATCCCTCTTATGAACTAGCCTGCATGCAGTCCCGATTTGAATCCGGTGGAGAACCTTTGGGGGTGCATAACACGCAAAATTTATGGATAAAAAGCTCAAGGTCACCTTTACAAAACTGTGCTAGAGCTCAAGTTAGCCATTAAGGAAGCTTAGGCAGATTTGGATCGTCAGTTGCTGGAAAATTTAATGAAGTCGATGCCGAATTGTATTTTTGAAATCATAAATAAAAATGGTGGACCAATTAATTATTGAAAATAAAATAAATATTCCTATTCGTATCCCTATTGAAAATTAAGTTGATACGTTTAAACGAATATGTATTTGTTTTTAGTAAAATATTTCAACTGTAATGATTTATATAAAACAACAAAAACGAAAACAGGTTTTTGCACTCAATACAAATTTTCGTTAGTTTAGTAAACAATATGAGTTGAAATTTGTTTTTAGTAATTCATTAATAAGAGGGAGAGAAGGAAGCAAATTTAAAATTAAGAGTGCGTTTATACGAATATGTGTCACTGTATTGTGAGAAGCTCTCGTGTCAAAGAGAGGAAACCTTTGTTTGCTGTTGTAATGTGCTGCTTGTTGAATGTAAGCTTCAAATAAAATATATGATTTTTGTAATAATTAACAAATTGACTATATGAAAAACTTAGACAGCCTTAACACTGAAAATTACCATAGGAATTGAATAGTCAAAGAATTATCAAAATTATCAAATTGTTATCAAAGAACTAATATAAAGAATTAACAAAAAATGGTCGGTATAGCGGTTGTCGAGTTTGTCTGGCTTAAAATTTCGTGCGTATCCTATTAATAGAAAGTAAAAAATGTGTGCTTCTTCGCTGGCTCGGCCTTTGCGCAACCTTTTCAACATCTCCTACAGAACAGGAATATTTCCATCTTGTTGGAAGGTGGTAAATGTCCAGCCGGTACCTAAAAAGGGTGATGCCACGAACCCTGCAAACTACCGACCCATTGCGATATGCTCTACGCTTTCCAAAGTTATGGAGAGCGTAATAAACTTCAACGTTGTGAACTATTTGGAGCACAACCAACTGCTCAGTGACCGTCAATATGGTTTCCGTAGGGCTCGCTCTACTGGTGATCTTATGGCGTTCTTAACCGAAGAAGGGAATAAATGCGTTCACTTTTTCGGCGAGAGCAGGGTTGTTGCTCTGGATATTTCAAAAGCGTTCGACCGAGTGTGGCATAAAGCGCTCGTGTCAAAACTTGCTGCATATGGTTTTGGTAGTAATTTTGCTCGATGGATCACGTGTTTTCTCAAGGAAAGAACGATTCGTGTCGTAGTTGACGGTATTTCGTCCGAGAAGCACGCCATCAACGCAGGAGTACCGCAGGGTTCAGTTCTATCGCCAACCTTGTTTCTGGTTTTTATCAACGACCTTCTGTCGTTGACGCATAACCCAATTCATTCGTTTGCGGACGACAGCAGCATTTGTCATTCATATTCATTCAAAAAACGCCCAAGCTCTATGGGGATTGAGAGAAAACGGCAAACTATGAATGACACACTTCTTAATGATCTACAAAAAATCTCCGAGTGGGGTCTTGCTAATAGAGTAGAGTTCAATGCAAGCAAGACCCAGTGTTGTCTGTTAACCCACAAGCGGATGGATTGCCCCTTAGCTCCCCTCAATATGAATGGTGTGGATCTTGTGGAATCAGCCGCTCTTGACGTTCTGGGCATATCGATCCAATGTGATCTTCGTTGGAATGATCATATTTTCGATGTGTCGAAAGAAGCGGGCAAGTGCCTAGGTTTTCTAAAACGGTGCAAAAAATATTTCACTTCAGCTGATCTTCGCATGATCTACACCTCATATATTAGGCCGAAAATGGAGTACAATTCGCACATTTGGGCAGGGGCTTCAAGATCTTATTTGGAGCTTCTGGACCGAATTCAACATCGTGCGATATATTTGATAGGAGATGAAAGTATTTCATCCTCTCTCAACTCTCTTGAGCATCGACGTAATGTAGGTTGCCTAAGCCTTCTGTATAGGTATTACCATGGGAAGTGTTCAAGGGAGATACATGGCCTGACGCCACCAGCTCGTGTGTTTCCCAGGTCCACTCGGGCAGCTGTCCAAGCCCACCCCTTTACCATTGCATCGATGCCTAATAGAACCTCGCATTACCGCGATAATTCGTTCTTTAGTCGCGCGGTTAAGTTGTGGAATAGTCTCCCTGCGAGCGTGTTTCCCGGCAGTTTTGAGCTGTGCAAATTCAAAACAAATCTTCACCGACACTACTCCATCTATCCACCCTCCAACTAACTATCACCCATCTTCCGAATCAACACAATGCTTACGCATTTATAGGGGGCATCCCCTGAGCGTTGGTTCAGTCTAAAAAAAAAAAAAAAAAAAAAAATTATATAATAGTATAGATATAGATGCACTATATCCCGATAATATTTTTCCTTTTATAATTTATATTTTATAATTTTCTAAAATCATGTTTTAAAATTATTAGTTTTGGGTTATACATTGTTCCAATTATTTTAGATTAAAGATTTTACTAATGAATTTCCTGACACTACAACAAGCAGTACTTTCTTAGGGTGCCGGGACATGGCCCCAAGGGACATAATCCCAAAAAATTTGATTTGGTATTATGACCACTTAAAAAGCTTATTAAGCGGTCATAATAATGGGGACTCTGAATAGCGAACATAATTCCAAGTGGTTTCAACAGAAACTGATATCTGTGTCAATAAGCAATAACAGCTTAAGTTTGATTTAAAAGTTTCGAAAAATCTGGGTTCAAAGTTTTTAATCGGCATATAAGTTTAATGGAAGAGTTTATTTTTGTGTCATAACTTTGGCTAAGATCATGCTAGAAGCACCAGATTTTGTGTGATTACAGTTCTACATGCGTGGAACACAGATGCATCAATAAATCAGATCTGTCTTAAGTTCACTTAAGCTATTTTTACTGTAGACAGCGAAGCCAGTGTTGGAATACTGGAATACTGAGGGTTGGAATACCTAAGCAGAGGCCAAAGGCCGCCTATTATAAAGGGAATTATGTCCAGAAGCACTGTAGACAGCGAAGCCGGTGTTGGACTTACTGAGGGTTGTAACCGTGAAGCAGCGGCCGAAGGCCGCCTATTAAAAATAGAATTATCGCTGTCTACAGTTCTTCTGGATATAATTACCTAAAGTCTTATAAAAAGAACTACAAAAAGTAGTTTACTATGTAAGGTACATGTTATCAGTTGTTTAGCGGCCATGCCTCAACAATTGTAATTCAAAATTGTGTACAGGTGTTGGAGGCCTCGCAACTACATTGGATTTAAGAAATACTTGGTTGCGTCGTATGTTCATTTACCACTGGGTTGTTTTCAGTATGCTCAATATGGGAGAGTATAAATGTGCAAAGCTACCCGACACCAAGGTTCATTTATAAGGTTATGGCACTTGAGAGAAATGTACTCTTTTTCTGCCTTTGCTCGAACTGTCACATTGCTTTTCTTTGTTCTAAGCATTCATTTCTTTTCATCCATTCTGACAATTCGACCGAGCTCGCTCTCAAATGCCACAACCTTATAAATGAGCTTTGTCCGACACCGCAATAAAAACAATGGCCGCATTCAGCGCAGACAACAGTTGGCAACTGTTGTGTAAAAATTCGCTGAATGGTACAAATTTGGTAGCGCTAACTAAAACTGATAAAGTAGCGAACGCCTTTTAATCCAGCGAACAAATTCTATGCTACATGAACACAACTGTTTGCTTAACTGTCAGATGCTGTTACTGATGCTGTTAAATTAATAAACACAGAAAGAACGCAGTAAATTTAAGTGAGAAACCTTTGCAATTGAATTAAATTTACATAAAAATTAAATTGAATCTAACTTCTGACGTGTAGAGTAGCAACACATTCAGAGAAAAACATCGTGAACGAAGGTAGCGCTACCATTACAGTTCACAACAGTTGTCTGCGCTGAATGCGGCCAATGAGAAAGTCTATAGTAGAGGAAAAGAGAGATTAAGCTTTATGCTGCTTGTGCATGGGCGTCCTCAGGGGGTGTAGGGGGCGCTTTCCCCCTAGGCGGTGAAATTTTTTTATATACATCTTCATATTAAATAAAAAAGCCGTAATTTTAAATTTAAAAATTTTAAGAGAGAATCAGAAAGCTTTTTAAATTGTAAATTGCGCCTAAACTTAGGGTTTTGAAAATTTTGTAAATAAAAACGTCATTTTAAGTTGTAGAAGTGTAAAATTTTGCGAAACATGTATTTTGATAAGGTGTATCATAATCAGTCGAAAAGTCGATTTTGACCTTTTTGTAACTTTTTTTAGGTTAATTTACAAATAATGCAAAACCATTCATTTTTAAATAGTATGTTGTAACCGTTGCTGTAAGGCTGTGTTCATGTTAGGCCTTTTTGTCGCGACACCGCTCTCACGATTTTTTTTTTTTTTTTTTGAGGAAGCGGCTGAAAATACTGAATTTTGTATGTATATTATTACATTTATTTATCTAATATTCAGTATTTTTCAGCCACGTTTGCGAAAAAAAATTGGTAGCGGTGTCTCAATCGCAACAAAAACGCATAATATGAACAAGGCCTAATAGGTTACGATACCATTTCATTTACCCTTGTTTCACAAACACTTTTCAATACGTATTCTTAAATTTAAAATTTTTTCTACGAATTTTATTCGTAATTTTCAGCCACGAATAGAATTCGTAGAATGAACGTAGTTTAGTACACATTTCGAATATTTTATTCGTATTCGTCCAAAAACAATTGTATATTGCCCGAATGCATTTACGAATGATACTAATACCTAGTTACGAAAATTCCCTCTGTTCAGCTGGGGTTTGAAACCCGGTTTTTTAGCTTATGGAGTAGGCTACGGCCACCTTGCAAAAACACATTTCCTTATATTCGGTAATTGTTCGACAAACCAGTCTGAAAGATTTCAGCTGTACATTTTTTAAACGCAACTAAAACTTCGTACCTTCTACGAATAATGAGTACGGTCAACCTACGAATGAATTTTTTAGTAAATACTACGAATGTAATGAAAGAAATTGCGAAGTTATTCCTACGAGGAATTGACGAATGTTAAGGAATGATATCCCTTATTAGTCGAAGATCATTCTTCGTAGCAAAAGATAGCAAGTGGCATTTACTTCAATAACGGATATAAACTTTGACGATATGCAAATTTATGTTTGAAGTTTTATTATGTTTGCAATTTACATTGTAAACAAGTAGAAGACAAAGTAAATAAAGGCTCGTTTTTCTATCATAAATATGATTTAATTTCGATTTTTTTTTAATTTTTCCTTAACATAATAAAATGACAAACAATTCTGCAGCATTTAAATTTAATAAGGTTGCAGCGATCTAGGCGAGAGCAAAGCTTGTAATTCAAAAGCGAGAGAAAAAATTAGGAAATTTAATAAAGTAGGCCAATTTTGGATCAAGGACTCATTTTTGAAAAATTCTTCATAGAATTTATATAGTCGAAAGTTTTTTCATGTAATAAACGCAAATAAGAAACTCGATTTGAACCATTTTTTTACTTCTTAAAATTAGCGGCGCCCATCCAGTTTGAGAATTTTCTGCACTTTTCTTCGCGTCACGTGCTTATATTAAACCAGGATTCATAATCAAGCCTTGCAGGGAGGTTCTGAAATATGTTAAGAAAATGTATGAAACCTAAAACACATCTAATATACATGTACCTCTTTATTTATTTATTCATTCGTTTTGAATTAAAAAAAAATACATTTCTTAAATCATTCAGATAATAGGTATGTTTCCGTTCTCGATTGCAGGAACTTGCAAGATGCTAGAAATGATTTATGTTGGAAAAAGAAATAAGTAGATTGGTGTCAATGCGGTGTGATATCAGGCGAAAAAGATCTTCCTTAGCATGCGGGGAACATTTCGAGAATAGCAACAACTCAAATTTTTATTTTTTCGAATGTTATCGATTTTGTCCTCCTAAATCCAAATCTGAAAATTTCAGTCTACTCGAAATTGGTTTAGGAGCTAAAGGCTTCCAAAGTTAAAAAATGGCCTCAAAAATTTAGTTTGTTTTTTCAGTTTTACAACAAAAAAATATTGTTTAATATTAGGAAATTTTTATATTCTTATTTTAAAAGTTGAAAACCTGGGTGCTCAATAGTAATTAATGCGATTTCATTTAAGGATGTAGGCCTCACATTATTTTATTTATTAAACTATTAAGAATATTTGCTTTAGCAAAAAATTACTGAGATGTATTACATAAAAAAATTAAATAAAATTTTTAAATATTTCGGACATCATACGAGAAAGATTTTTACACGATCTTTAAAATATATTAGATTTTCTTATGTGTAAAAGCGTGTGCCAACCAAATTTATATTTGTTTAAAAGAACATTTTTAATAAAATTTCAAATTCAGAAAATATTTTTGAATAATAATTTTTAGAACAAATTATTTTGTATATCACATGCAAAAACACCACTAGTGTGCGTGTAATATTTACAAAATTAGTACCAAAAATCTGAGTAAATAGCATTATATAGGTAACATTTTGTTTATGTTCATTTTAGATTCTTTTAGGCCTTTGACCCCCCCTAGAACAAATCCTGCGGACGCCCATGTGCTTGTGTGTTTATGAAGCAATGATTTTTGTTTTTTTGGCAATTTTATAAATTTCAATTTTATTAACTTTTAAGAGTGCTCTTAAAAAAAAGAAGGATAAAAGATTTTAAGTTAAACATGAAGCTTTATATCAATGAAAGAACTCCTAAAATTGGTTCAGTAGTATTTAAGTTTAGCGTCGTTGCAGATTCGTGAGAAGAAGAAGAAGAATAGTATAGATAAATATATAAACGTAAATAAGAAAAGCCAAATAAACAACATTAATTAATTTTTAACAAAAATTTAAAAAGAAACCAAAACATCTTATTCAAATAAATTAGTTAGCGGTTAGTAAAAGTATGGTGTGAATCAGAGACCTGCAGCGATGAACTGCAACTGCTTTTACACTCAGTACATACTTGGTTTTTGTATGACTGCAATATCATTAATACCATGCAACATATTCTACGCCATCGAGCTCACTTACAACATCAAGCATGTTGCATTAGCCAATTGTACCAAAGTCAAACACTGTGTGATGTGTGCTTCGACTTCAGTGGAAAGTATAGATGTTTGCATAAAATAATTATGTGTATAAACCACAGCGCACGAACGGCAATCGTTATAATTATGCATTATTTTAAGCTACTGCCTCGTGTACCATTGCAGGTTGATTTCAACTTCGGCTAAGCAGTGATACAAAAGTAAGCTTACGAACGATGAAATCAGCGCGTACACTGCATTTTGACTCAAGTGTTTATAGATTACTTCAGTATGAATAGAGTAAATAGTTTTAGGGGTAACTTATTTCGAAGATGATGTCAAACTTTAAAATTTAAGATGGCGGATAGAGTTGCCACCTAGATTTTTTTCATTTTTGCGAATTCTTGTAATTTTGAAATTCTGACAACGGATTTGATTTCGAATATAATGTCACAGTTTTAAAATTTAAGATGGAGGTTAGGGTTGCCACCTAAATTTTTACCACAGTATTGCCACCTAATAACATGTATTTTTAAGAGTTTTAAACATCATTTATCAGTGTTAAGGGGTCGCTGATTTCGAATCTAAAGTCAGAATTTTAAAATTCAAGATGGTGAATAGGGTTGCTACCTTAATTTTTTGTAGTTTTGTTAATTCGGGGCTGGCAAAAAAAATGGTGCGCCAAAAATGGGTCGCTGAATCTGAATCCATTGTCAGAATTTCAAAATTATAAAATTTTGAAATAATAGAGTTGCCACCTAATAATATGTCTTTTCAAGAATTTTAAACGTCATTTATCAGTGTTAAGGGGTCGCTGATTTCGAATCTAAAGTCAGAATTTTAAATTTCAAGATGGTGGATAGGGTTGCCACCTTAATTTTTTGTAGTTTTATGAATTCGGGGCTGGGAAAAAAAGGTACAGTGAAAATGGGTCGCTGAATCCGAATTCGTTGTCAGAATTTCAAAATTATAAAATTTTGAAATAATAGGGTTGCCACCTAATAATATGTCTTGTCAAGAGTTTTAAACGTCATTTATCAGTTTTAAACTCTTGAAAAGACATATTATTAGGTGGCGACCCTACTATTTAAAAATTTTGAACAATTGAACAAAAGTTGTAGCTTTATTAAAGATCTGCATGCATACAAAATCTTATCAAAATCAGTGATTAAAGGTGTTTTATAGTAAAATGGCGTCTGATATAATTTCTTAAAAAACTAAATTTAATAAATATCTTTAAAAATTTACTAAACAAATTTTATTGCTCACTTAATTAAACTTTAGAATTTATTTTAAAAAAGAAATCAGCTCAATTGAACCATTAGCTTATGAGCTACAAGCTTTCAAAAGTCACTCAAATAACTGCATTGTTACTGCAATGTTACTACAAATACTTTGTGTTTGGAGAACAAAATAAGCGCTGGTTTTTTTATGCAGGAGTTACGCTTTATGTCTTTGTTTTGTTGCTTGTAAATGACCATACTTACCATTGCATACCAGACGTTGAAAAGACCCTGCGCTGGTTATCAAACCAACAACTCGAACATGCATTATTGTGGTCTTACGACACGCTCATACACAGTTGGCTTCAATGTTGGAAGTATGTTCGACACAACAATCGCAGCGCTTGCGTAGTGCGGTCAGACTGTCACTGTATTTGTTGAGGGTAGATTGCAAGTAGCGAAAATGCCATCGCTTGCAGATCACTGGTGTGAATAAATTATTCTTTTTATAGTAAAAAACTGTAGTATAGTTATAAAACTATTCCTACTTTAAAAATGCTATGAAAGTTAAATAGCCTATTAACCAGAGTCTTTTAAGATAACAATCAAAACAAACTAAAAAAAAAAGACTTAGTGTATAGAGAGATAAAAAAAGAAACGAAATAAAGATGATTTCGATATTAAAGGAAAACCATCGTTTACATTTCAGTTGCATTTTTAGTTGTTGAATGTTTTTATATTTTCTTGTGAATAAAATTTCTGGGATTTGGGGTTTGGAATCCTGGGATTCCGTGACTAGAAATTGGATCGAAATCCCGGAATTTCGGGATCCGGGATTCCGGTATTGAAAGCCATAATCAGAACTGTATTTAAGCATAAAATAATCAACTGAATAAATGTAGGTTTAAACGAAAAGTGAAAGATTTTTATTTAAAGTTCACTGGTTTTATTTACTCAAGTTTATTAAATTTTATTAGAAAGTTTCAGTAAGCATTTGTAAGTCTAGTTTAAGAGGTTTTATTACAATTCATGATTATATTATGAACAGTTTAGTTAACATTTCTTTTAAATTTTTAATAAAAATATATGTATTGTCGCTTAGCGGCGCACAACCTTCGTAACTCAACTGTCTTTGTCCGTTCGTCGTCGTTGTTAGCTACCTACGCATCGTCAAGTTTTGTCTAGCTGCCCTTCTCATCGTCCAGTTTGCTAGTATTGCTGGGATAAATAAGATTAAATGTCTTTATTCCACGTTGTCCGACAAATTGCATAACTTTTTTTTGCCATTTTTATAATTTAAAAGTTATTAAAATATATGTAACTTCCCACAAAACCACAAATACACTTATACAAATACACTTATAAAACCAAAAATAAATTTGTAGTTGAAGGCTCAAGCTCGATTATAACATATAAAAATATTTCGCAGAATAATTCCGCTTCAAGCTTACCTAAAACAAAAAACCTGTACTTCCCCGTTTTGAAGTATTGTTAGTAAAGGATTTCATCAGAAACGCCAAGACAAAGTAAGGATTTTTCTTTGGATTTAAACTTGTGATATGGCAGCACTATATTTAATGATTATGACATTAATGATAGGTCTTGTTAAAGCTACTTACCTTACCTCATTATTCTGCCATGGTTCCGTCCACGGCTCCTAGTTAAATGTAACTCGTCCGAGTTATTGACTGTTCGTCTGACATACTCCTTTCCCACATTCAGCCCTCCTGCAGCTCCATTCGTCCCGAATGGGGGTAGCCAAGACTTCATATATTTGGCGACAGTGTTAATGCGACCTGTCCCTGCGTGCTGCCCGACCTTCTCCAGTGTATAGCATCCGTGATTCAACCTTTCGATTATTTTATAAGGTCCAAAGTATTTGGAGGCTTAAGCTTGAGCCCTGATCCGTATTGCGTACTCTTGATGGCGACCAGCTCGTTAATTGCGTTTCAGGCACTCGATTTCTATTGAAGTTCTTCCGATTGACAGCTTGGATTTTGACGATGTTATGTCTTGCTTCTTGCCTTAATATCTCCCGACCTGTATTTAGTTCTGCGATAGTTTCATTTTCCAGCAAAGACCGAGCCTCTATCAGATATGATGCATCTGGGATTTCGGAAAATCACTGCTTGCTTCCTAAGCCTCTCTAACACTTCTTCCGTATTCGTGCTTTAAGTCGGGTATAACCAAACAAATTTGAAAAATGCATCTACTACAACAAAGATATGATTATATCTCTTGCTCGTCGCCTTCATGGAGCCAACATGGTCAACATTTTAGGTTTCCAGTGGCATATCTTCTTTGTCAATGGCCGTCAGGAATCCCTTTTTCCCTGTATGACCATACATTCAACGCAGTTTTAACTTTAGGCGATACGTTAGGAATATAGAAGTCTCTTTCGACTAGATCTTGTGTTTTTTTAGCTGAGAAATGACCCTGACGATGAGCGATCTTCATGATCTCGTTCTCCATTGCAGAAGAAACCACAAAAAGCTCCTTAATGGGATCCTTGTGTAAGACATCGTGCTTAATGAAGTAGTTTTCGTATGCGTGGTATAATTTGTGGTATAATTTTTGTTGTTGGATTATATGGATTTTGGGCTCCTAAACCTAAATCAAATGTCAGTCCGCTCGCTATAGGTTTAGAAGTTATAGGCCTCCAAAGTTGCAAAAATGGCCTACAAATCTTGCTTTTTTTAATGTTCCGCATTATGGGTAACAAAGGTAATGCAAATACCTATTCAACCAGTTATCAAACATAAAAATCCATGCATAACTTTTTAAGATATAGCTATTCTTATATTTACAATTTGTCTTAAAAAATAGTGGTTTCCCTTTTACGAAAGCACTAAACGGTTATATCTTAATACACATTAAAAATGGTTATATCTAAAAAAGCTATGCATGGATTTTTATGTTTGATATCTTGTTGAATAGGTACTGTCATTACTTTTCTTATGATACCCATAAAGCGTAGACTTGCTGCAAAATAAATAACAAGATTTGTAGGCCATTTTTCCAACTTTGGAGGCCTGTCACTTCTAAACCAATTGCAAAGGGCCTGCAATTTTGTACTCATGACTTTAGTCCACTCATCCGGCAATTGTGCATTTGTTATTCGAAACTTTAATGAGTCCTCGATTAGAAGGCAGAAAACACGACTGAGTGCATCTACGTGCTTCATCTTGGTACCTGACTATGCTCCACTTGATAGTCAAACTACTGCAGGAACATCGCCCATCTTGAAACTCTTACCCGAGAAACAATTTCATATTTTGTGTCAATAAAGTATCTGATATATGTCCGGTGCCCGTGTCGGTAAATGTCCGACCTCTGCACCAAAAGAAGTGCTAGTTCTGGAACACCTTATGCAGGCACAATGTACGAACGAAGACCGATTCGGGCACTTGTCAGTTTATTGTGTCCGAATATAGTCGCTCGTTTTTGAACACTTTATTGACAAACACAGACTAACTACGGTACTATTTCAGGTGCCTTTAAAGGTACTTGTTGGGTATGTTTCGGGTACATTATAGTTAAGACTCAGGCCAGTTTCGATACATATCAACTACTTTATTGACACAATAAATCAATTTTTTCTCGGGTCCCTTTTCGCTGAAGCTCGTTTGAAAATAAAATTGAGTCCGATACTCTGGACTTTTGTGCCTGAGTAGTTTAGTACGGACACAAATTGTTTCTCGGTTTCTGAAGTAATACAGCTCCGTAACCGTACATACTCGCATCGGTATGAACCTCAGTTAGTGCCTCAGGGTCATACAACTTTAGAACGGGTGAATTCACCAATGCCGACTTCAGCTGCTGGACTGCAACTAGCTGCTCTTCCTTAATTTCAAATCTAACATACTTTTTCATTAGAGTTGAGAGCGGGCTTGCTATGATGGCGTAATCTGTTATAAAGCGCCTGAAGTATGAAATCAAGCCCAAGAACCTTTGCATCGTTTTCCAGTCAGTTGGTATCGGGAATCTTTCAACTGCAAGTATCTTTTCTACTGAGGGCTTAATAGTTTCCTTCTCGATTATATAACCAATAAAATCAACTCTTCGCGTCAAAAACTGGCATTTTGACCGCTTGATATGTAAGCCACTTGCTGCAGCTACCTCCAACACATGTCTCAGCTTCTCGATTCTTTCTTCTTCATCCTGTGTGAATGCAGTGTATTTTCCTTAGCCAGCTTCAATAAGCACATGAAAGAATTCAATGACCAGGTCCAGAGTTGTAAAAACATTGGCATTTTGCAGTCTTTCCAGCACGTCATCGATCAAAGGCATTGGAAAGTTATCTCGAAGAATATTCTCTTTTAATCGCCTATAATCGCAACATAACCTTTTGCTCCCATCTTTTGTCGTTGCAAAGACTATCGGAGAAGCATATTCTGAGGTACTAGGCTGAATTATTCCTTCTTCAAGCCATTTTGAAATCTGCTCATCAATAAACTTTTGGTCGTTCGTGAGTATTATCTTCATCTCTGTTGGTGCTGTTAAATGTGCTCTTAGTACTTAATTATTCACCATCGTTGAAATTGTCGTTGATTTTGACCTTGGTAAGTAAATCTTATTCTGGTTCCTTGAACACCTCCTCATTTTCCACTGCCATGCAAAGACTAGTAAACTCGCTGAACAAATTGTTGTCATCCACATCCTTCGTTTTAACTTATCTTCTATTTATTTCTACCATCTTTTCATCTTTAACTTCTTTCATCTTTTCATCTTTCGAAATTCGTCTTTCCCTCTTTTCTTTTAGCGTCCCTATTAACCTTATTTCTGAACTCAGTCAGCTACAGCCTCCCTAACAAAAATTTCAACATCCTTCAGTACCGAATTTCCCAATATAGCATCGTAGGGTGTGTCTCGTTCCTTTACAGCGTGGAATTCCACGTCTATCTTAATATCGTCAATCTCAAGCCTTGCCGTTAAACATCCCAGTGTAGTGAACTCTCCTTTGCCGATACCTATCAGCCCACTCTTTTCTGGTCGGAGCTCTACGTCACCCAGCATGAGTAAAATGTCATATCTTATTAAGCACACACTGCTACCTGTGTCTATTAACTCTGAAAATTTGAAGTCATTTATTTTGATGTCTCTAAAAATCATGTTTTCTTGGTTTTTAAAACTCTTAGGCTGAGATTCAATGATCATGTTAATTTTTCGCTTTTCGACTTTTACACGTCTATCCACTTCTTGTACGGTGTCCTTACATTCAAATTATCGGTGTTCCATTTGGTTACATTTAAAGCATTTGTATTGTTCTGATGGACAATCTTTTGCTATATGTTTCTCGCTACCGCATTTAAAACAGTTTCCGACATTCTCCTGCCGATGTATTGCTGCACTGGCTTACTTGCTGTTGTGCCTTTAATTCAGCCATGTTCTGCGCTTGGTATAAGATAGCTTTGTTCTGCCTCGAGTCCGGAATACCTTCAACGAAATATTCGATGAGACTTTCATTATCCAATTGAATGGGCTTGCCTATTTCGACCATGCTATACAAAAACTCTCTTAAACATTCAGTTGGCTTCTCACGTTTATTTCAAAATCTTCGATGAACTTTAGCAAATGGTAATTCAATACCAAATTCAATACTACGAGCGCTTTCTGTAATACCACCCAATCATTTGCGCCGGAAAGGCTTCTCACAAAAAATTTCAACACTGTTTTGCATACATAAACTTCTGCGTGCTAATCCATCCTAACGTGGAAGCACTTTCTTCGAACTTCTCGATCTAAAAACGAATATCGAGTGAATCGCTCCCTAAAATGAAGAGAGGCTGTCCTCAATATCTCTAAGCGTGAATATGGAGCGCTGCGTAACCATTTCATATGCATTATTTGAAGCCGCCTCGTCGTACTCTGATTCGTCATCATCTGCTCTGGACAGACCGAAATGTTCGAGGAGCCTGCCTTGTAAGTCTTTCTTTAGTCCCGTCGTTAACAATCCGAACCCACTCAATTGTTCCCTTAACCTGTCTACGGTCAGTCCTAGGATACTATTTGAATCCATTGTAATTTCTCTAATTATTACCAAAATCTAAATGCCTATGGTTTGCTAAAGTATTAAGTAAATCAAAATTCTTTAATATAGTTAATTTCCAATAAAATATTTAAAGTAGCATAGTGTTATATTTTAGAGAAAAAATAGTAGTGTTAACAATAGTTCATATAGAAAATACTACAAAAAAATTTTATATAATATAAAAGTATTCATTATATCAACTATGTATATTAAATGTTAGTTTTAATTAAGTATCGAATTTGTAACTTAAAAAATAAATCTTCTTAATTTTATCTGAAATAAAAGTTTTCTATATGACCTTGTTATTTATTATGTTGATTTTATATGATTTAAATACAAATTCTAAATGTTTGATAGTTTAAATCATACTTGATTTTTAATACAAATTCTAGTTGTTTGATAAATTAAAATCGTTTATTGAGCTTTAGGTCAGGTTAGTACAATTAATTGTTCTGACGAATTTTCTGAAATTCTTAAATTTTCAAAAAATTAAAATATTTTATTTTGTTATTTTTATACTTCATGTTTGAATACTTTAAGTATAATAAATTTTATTTAAATGATTGTAAATGTCAAAAAGAAACTTTTTAAGCCCGGGGAGGAAAAATCAAAAGAACTGTAAAAATTTCTATACTAGCAAGGGCACCTTTAATATACATATACACTTTTTTGAATCATACATTTTTTTAACATACCTCAATATACTCTCAAACTTTCAAATAAAACGCTCCATTTATTTACTCTTGAGCAATGTTTATTTTTGAACCTTGATTTCATGTATTGCTGGCCTTAAGACCAGCCATTTTACAAATGCCATTACAAATTTACAAAGTTACCAAATTATTATTTATTAGCAACGAAAAAATTGCTGCTATATTTTTTCTTGTGGCGTTTGTTGACTATTCGTCATTACAAATGCAAGCAAGCATTTGGGGACGTGGATTCAATACTCACCTCGGAATATTTTTTTTAATTTAGATTTTTTGCAAATTTTTTCTGTTTTTTTAAAATTTTTTCAAAAATATTTTCTTACGAAAATATAAGAAAAGATTTTTTAAATAAATGTCCTGAAAATAAACCTCTTCTAAAAATTACATAAAATATACCTATCAATTCTTAAAATATAGCCTTAAATACAGACAAATGCTACTGCGTTCCAAATCTTCCTTAAAAACATTTTGAAAAATGTAGCAAACATGCTGAAAATTAATAGATAAAAAATACCCACACCAAAGTAAAGCTTATCATTTTTCGCGATGCATTGAAAATACAGACAGGCTGAGTCCCTAAATGCATTTATGCAATGCATCAGTGTGTTTTATTTGTTATTAGTCCGAAGCTTATTAATCAAGACTGCGCAACTATACTACTTTTAAGAATATCAACATAGTTGCGCAGTATTCTTGTTTAAACTTAGCACCAATTATAAATAAAGCACACTGATACTTTGCATAAATGCATTAAGGAACTCAGTCACACTTGTAAATATCTATATTAGTTACATGAATGAAATCAATTTTGCTTCATTCCATTCATGATTCTACCAATTTACCAAATCTAGCAAAAAAATTTAAAAAAGCCTTGAGATCGATTCTACCGCGATTCTACTAGGAAGCAACAAGCAAAAACACATCTAAAACAAAGGTATTTCTAGCTCGCTTGTGCACACAGTCAAATTTTTAAATTCAGGTGGTCCCAGAACAGAACAGGCAAACTGGGACAGCAAAATTGGGAGCAGCATTTTCATTTTGCTATGACACGTCTTGCTATGTCACTTGAAACTGAGTGAGAAATTGCGGCTCTCTCAACCTGGACCTCTTCTTATCTTATACCTCCCTGCCACAATTCTTTTTTTGTTGTGTCTTTTGTTTTTAGAGCGGTAAATTTGCTAATAAATGTAAGTTTTCGCCAAAGCAGCTGATTTGAAGTTTGTTAAGTAGATCTACGTTTGCACAATCAACACGAAATTATCTACATGCAATCTGCCATTTGCTACGGCCGCCTTGCTTTGCGTTACGCGAACATAATGGGACCATAAGTCATTTTCTTGACTATCTTTAGATATAAATTTATTTTGTTTAGATGTATGAATAGCTTAGTTTTTGCTTATTATCTAGATTTTAAACAAAAGTTGCAATTCATTCCATGAATTTTATATTAAGATTTTTGCAAACCTCTAAATTTCTCAAAATAAACAAAAATATGCTTTCACCACTTGTGCTCGCTCTGGGCTGCTCATATAATGACCTATATATTGATTTTCTTCTACTTGCGACATTGTATTGTAGTTCGCAAATGGAAATATTTTAACCTTAAACTAAAGGCGTATACGTAGTTGTACAGAATTGCAAAATTACTTTTATCTTATCTGCACTCGAGAAACTTATGCATTCGTATATTTAATATAGAGTATCGCGATATAAGCGTTTTTAGTTTGTTTATCTTACAAGTTAATATTATTAAGGCAAAAACAAATTTAAGCAGACGTTATTAACGAAGTCTAAGATTGTTTTAACTTATTTCATTTGATGACAATAGGTTTTAGCGCACAATAATTAAATTTTATTTATTAATGAACACAGAAAAAACCTTTCTAAAAAGAATGTACTGCATTCTAGACTGTTTAAACAAGTAAGTTTGATTTATCTAATAAAATTGTCAAATAATAAATGCAAAACTAGTCTTTATTCAAAATTCTGCTATAATTTTCTAAAATTTTTTCAGAAGATACAATAAAGCGTTTGTAATTTCATTTGAGTTTATTTGCGGAAATACATCTTTTTCATATTTATTTCTATGTCCGCAATGAAATTTCATAGTCGTAGAAGGGATTTTATAACAAATTAGTTTATTAAATACATAAGAAAGTGTTATAGTTTACCAAATATTTGATTTTGATCTTGATTTAAGATGAGTTTAAAAGTTTTGAATAACATTATATTCATACCAGGAAATAAGCTATTCATATTTTAATTATTAATATATCAGTTCAACACTGATTTTTAATTGTGTATTTATCAATAATATATTACAGGTGATTAGATGATGTTTTGATTATATTTATTTATATTCGATTATTTCATTTTATAATCGTAAATCTTGTATTGGAAGAAATAAAAACAACAATTTTACAAAAGTGTGCCCTGATTAATAGTTATATTTATAATGTAGGTGTATACGCGACAGTTATATAGGTAAGTTTTTACAACTGTGTCTAAAATAACAGAATATTTCTGTTTTTCGATGCATTAAACAATGCTATCGCGGCTGTTGCTAGCTTGTTGAAGTGGTTGTTGCTGTTGTCCTGTTGCTGGTGTTGAATGATGTCTTGATGTACTTCGACTAAGAAATGTACGCAAATTTTCCTCAGTGTAATCAACAATCTTGCGTTTCTTCTTTCTTGTGTACTGTTGTTGTTTTAAATAAATTTTTAAAATTCCCTTGACCGTTATGAATGTAAGACCACCCAATAATGTACGATGCAATGTGTTTTCGATTGATTCAAAAAGTAGTCTACCAACAATAGAAGATATAGTTGGCAAAAGAAGAGCACCGCAAAAGACTCGAGTTGCTGAGACTGGATCAGAAAGTGTTGGTGTTGCTGGATTCTGGAGATTTGAATCTTCTTCTTCCTCACTGAAATAAGAAAAAATATGAATATTTGAATTTAATATAAATAATTATTTGAATATAAATAATATAAAATTTAAAAGATTTTAATCTTTGCTTAACTGCCATGGAGGTTTGACCATAAACCATTAGAATTAATAGTGTGCTACACATGCAATTAAGCAACTAACTTTTAAGTTTTTTAGGGCTCAATTCAAACTCGATTCATCCGGTAGTAAGTAATCTTACAAAAGAAATGTCGAAAACGATATTATTTATTAACAAAAATTTTTACATGACATTAATTGTCGCTATTGTACAAAATTAAGAGCAAAACAGAGTTTTCAATTGTCATGAACATGAAAAAACATTTCATTTCAATGTTTGAAATTATTATTATTAAATATCCTAATCAGCTGACAGGCCTGTACAGACTGGGTAGCCAGTTATCTGTAGCCAATCTACTTTTATTTTCATATTACAGTGCGTTAATGCATTTAATACATTTGCTCAGCAGACAATTTTTAAATATGTATTTTAAAATTTTAACAAACTTTTTATTTTATACTGTAATAATTCTACCTTGTGGCTACCTTGATCAAGTTCGATCTGTGATACATTTACAAACTTGTCATTGTTGAAAATAATTTTAATTATTATTAAATTTTAATTGTGAAAAACGATCCAGATAAAATATTGTCTTTGTAGAATACATTAAAAAAAAACTCAAATTAAAAAATTATATTAACTCAGAAGTGGGATCAACATCGTCCTACATTATAATATAATTATGGCAACCAGAAAGCAAATGCTGGATGCGCTTTTGATGGCGGAAGTAAAGGTGCCGCAAAGCGCTACTGTGGCACAGTTACACTCGCTGTATGCCAAATTGGTTATTGAAGGCAAACCTGTGGAGGAGAGGATTATCACCGAGAACCCAAGCGGATCAAGTGATGTCAATAAATAGGCTCATGATGAAGTGCAGTTTGATAATTTCGACGCAGCGGTTATTGATAATGATTTTGGATCAGAATATTCTGACATTTGTGGCCCTGAAACTTCGGAAATCACTTTTTTCATTGGCGACACTGCTGTTAAACGGCCTGCTGCTAATAAATGCGCCGCTGCTGTCAAATTTACCGCTGCCGTCAAATCTTTCGCTACTTTTAAAAGCGCTGCAGCTGGCGAAGGCACTTCCGCTGTGAAAAATGCCACTGCTGTGAAGAATGCCGTTGTGGTCCAAAAAAGTGCTGGTAAAAGCACTACTGGTGCCACTGCTGTGAAAGGCTTACTGAAGCTTTTGAGGCCACCGATTTTTCAGATGACAATGATTCCGAGAACATTGCACTTGAAAATAAGTTTTTAAAGCTGCAAAAGCAAAGTGAGCTACTATTGTTACGTCAGGAAATCGAAAGGCTCCAAGCTTGGCCATTGCAGGAAGTGGCAGTGGACACTAATTCATTGGAGTGCATGGTGGGTAATTTTTAATATAACATGCAATAACAATAGAGTTCAGCTACTACAGCTTTTTCACACTTTCTCCGCAATAGATCATTTTAAGAACCAATCCAATATAATTGAAATAACTCAAAGATATCGATAAAAGTGGTCCAATAAAAAACCAAAAGGGAGAAAAATTTACCCACCATAATATGGGTTGGGCTCAGGGACAACACAAGACATAACAACTAACCATGCGTTTATATAGATCTAATCATACATTAGTTTTCAATCTACTTTTGAGTTGACCTTTCGACAAGTTAACATCAAACACGTTACAGTTGTTAACAAAGGTACTCATGCGATTTAATGGAGCAGTTAACATATAATTTGTTCTACTAAATGGTAAATAAATCAAGTTGTTAGAGTTTCTGCTGCTTCTACGGTTAGTGTTAAAATTTATAAAAGAAAGAAGCTCTCGAGAGTCGAATACACCAGTTATGAGTTGGTGTAAGTAGACGATATCAGCAGATTTTCTTCTCTCACTTAAAGATTGCATCTTTAATAATTTTAAACGATCCTCATATGGAGGAAGGTTAAATGTGTCAGTTCCACTCAAGCCTCTTAGAGCAAACCGAACAAAACGTTTTTGAATTCTTTCTATACGATCAACATGCACATTGTAATGTGGGGACCATACTTGACTTGCGTACTCCAAGCGAGGACGCACGATAGAATAATACAGAGTTGTAGTTGTTATTAAGCTATCAAACTCTTTGGCCCACCGTTTTATAAAACCAAGCATAGAAGACGCTTTTTTACAAATTCTATCAATATGCATGTTAAACGACAATTTAGAATCCATGCATATACCAAGGTCTTTGACGGTAGTTACACGACTTAAAGCAGTATCTTTAATTTTGTAATCAAAAATAAAATTGTTCCTTTTACGCGAAAAGGTCATAGTTTGGCATTTATCTGGATTTAAAAACATGTTATTTTTAGAACACCAAACCTCAAAGGAGTTCAAGTCTGACTGGAGCAGGTCTGAATTGTCATTAGAATCAATTGTTCTGTATATTTTCATATCATCTGCATAAATAAGCAAATGGGAGTGTTTAATGACGTGGGTAACATCATTAATTGCCAAAATAAACAGAAGTGGGCCCAGGTGGCTCCTTGAGGAACACCCGATTCTGCAACAAATTCAGAAGACAACACGCCTCGGAACCGTATTTGATAAGATCGCTCCATCAAATACGATTTGATCCAGTTTACAAAATATTGTGGAAATCCCATTAATATAAGTTTAAATAAAATTAGATTATGTGGTAATTTATCAAAAGCTTTGCTAAAATCAGTGTAAATACAATCGACCTGGCTACCAGAATCAATAGATTTTAAGCAAAATGTAGTGAAATCAAGGAGATTAGACACAGTGGATCTTCCTATAACAAAACCATGCTGACGAGTTGTCATGACTTGCCCACAGTGAATTTTCACTCGATCGTACACTATTCGCTCAAAAAGTTTAGGAATCGAAGACAATTTAGCGATAGGCCTATAATTAGTTACGTCGTTCCTGCAACCTTTTTTGTAAATAGGACTGATATAAGATTTTTTCCAAAAAAGAGGAAAATTACTTTCATTAATTGATTTATTAAATAAAAAGTAACGAGAAAGGCTGACACAAAACGGAGCCACATTGTTTTAACACTGCGGCAGGAATTCAATATACTTAAAAATATCCTCTGAGGTAAAATATATATTCCCAAAAGAAACTCTGGATGCGTTGTTCATATAATCAAAATATGCTAAATCAGGATTAAAAGAATCTGAACAGAATGATTCTTTAAAAAGATTGGCAAATAAGCCACAAATAATGGTGGAATCGTCAGTAAATCCATCCTGAAATTTGAAAGAAGAAGGAAATCCATCAGTCTTCTTCTTAACATTAATAAATCCCCAAAATTTTCTTGGATCAGACAAAATACTCAGCTTCATATTATCCAAATATTCATTATATAATGCAGCTGAGCAATTCTCAAATTCCAGAAACAAACGTTTGTATGTTTCTAGGTCATTTGAGTCAAAACTACAAACATATTTCTTCCATGCCCTATTCCTATTGTTGCGAAGAGTCTTTAAATCCTTTGTGTACCAAGGGTACGCAGAATTTTTCGCAAATTTGAGACTATATGGTACAGACTGAGAAAACATGGCAAAGAGCTCCGTATAGAAATAATTTATTGAACTGTTAAGATTATTATTATTTATGTATTCTGTAATTATATTTAATTTACTATAAAATAAATGATTCAACCCCAAAAAGTCAGCTTTTTTGAAATTGAATTCATAAACTGTGTCAACAGAGCTTGAATTTACCATATTCTCCCTATCGGATTTATACCAAATACTCAAAGGTGGATGGTAATTATCAATAGTAGTCAAAGCATGAAGTGCCTTCTGAACAATGACATTGTTACTGTCTGTAGTTAAGACTAGGTCCAGCAGCCTTTCCAGACTATTATAAATACAACTAACTTGTTGTAAGTCAGAACATATATTGTCAACAAATATATGTTCTTGGCGTGTCTTCGAATTAGATGCACAAAAATGTGTTTCATCGTCAGAAGAATGCCATTTTAAGTCAGGCAAATTAAAATCGCCCAACAATAAAATGTCGTCATTAACGTCAAGTAAATTTAATATAAATTCTATGCAATCCGCAAGGCTTGCATAGACCTCTACACTGCTCTTTGGAGGAACGTATGCATTAATAACATATACATTAGAATTGCAATGTACAACCTTAACGCATATAAGTTCGATATTAGCAGAGCAGGGAATATCAATAAAGGAACTAACACAGGAGTTCCTTACAGCTAATAGGACACCACTACCAACTGCAGAATTATTGTCAGCGTGTCTGTCCTTCCTATATACTTGAAAACTATTGTCAAACAGTTCTAAGTCAGTAATTCCTCCGTTCAACCAAGTTTCAGTTAATGCGATATCTTCAGAAAAATTCTGAGTTGACAAAAAAATGTCGCTCGTCTTTGAACGCAATCCCCTTACATTTTGATAGTAAAGGGAAAGCCTATTTAGTTTTTTTGGGTCTGACTGGTGATATTATTCGTCCTTCTAGACCTGTGTTTAGGCTTAAACTCAGAAACAAAGATATTATCAGCCCTCAGATTAGAGATCAGAACAGTTGCAAACTCTTCAGCAGCTACTGTGAGAATAAATGATGCGTGGGATGGTTTATTGCCAATTTTCTTGCATGAGCAGAAAGCAGGTTGTGTTTAACAAACGTCAATACATTTTCACTTGTTGTGTCGGGCTGAAGACGTGAAATGAAAATCTTTTTTTTTCTCGACAAAGCTCTTAAATTTAATGAACTATTGCGCTCATTAGTTATGTCATTTCTAGCCGGGGAAGAAACAGATGGAGAAGATGGAGTAATAACTATATTATCTATTCTCACTGGCGTAAACACTGGTTTAGCCGAGATCTGCTTCGTTTCTAAAGTGGCTGGAAGCGTCATGCGCCGCTTTTTACTTTTATTTTTGGAATTATTTCTCTTTTTTTCGAAATATTTAGGTCTTTTTTAGATAAAACTATTTGAGTCTCAGAAGAAGAGGCTGGAAGAGTCTGAGACAATGCGGTCGAAATATTTACCGATGAAGACTTTTCATCATAAATGCTAGTACTGGGTGAGGTGCTTACTTCATTAAAAAATGTAACAATTTCTTTAAAATTGTTATTTAAAGCGTTAAGACTATCACCGAAAAGCTTAATTTTTGAGAAAAACTTTTTTGGTGAAAGAACCCTACACGAAGCACAATACCAGCGAAGACCTGATCGTGGTGAGATTAAATCATCAAGACACGACTTAGAGATCCCAGCACATGATGTATGGAACAAACGCCCACATGGGCCAGAACAACTGAACATACGGTTCAGAATGTTTTGACTTTTGCAAAGCTCGTCTAAAGAACAAGCAGCAAAATTTTCTACGGAAAAATATTCCATAGCGAATAAACAAAGTTCAATAATTTTATGTGAGCAAAAATAATGTCCACTAAGTGCTAATGGGTTAATATAATATGTTGCAGTTTAAAAGCAACTGCAACAGTTCTCTGTGCTTAGTTTATGCAAATAAACAAACAACGCACAAAGAGGAACGCAAAAAAGAGAAAGAAAAAAGTATATAAGCAGCAGCTCAGCTATCAAACTATAAACGACAATTAAAACAACACATGTATGTACTACAATAAAACATTAAAAAATTCAACCACACAGCATGAAAACACTATAGGTCACCTTAAAAACAATTTTCAATCACAAATAAATAAAAATACAGCACATACCGAAATTAAACAATCACTGGTATAACACAAATTACAATAGAAAAAACAACACAAGACAAACGACTGTCACCGGCCAAAAGACGAGATCAACTCGGGTGATGATTCATCGACCTTTGGGTAGCTGATTTGGAGGATGCTTTCGAACTGATGTGATATGGAAAGCGCAACAAAGAAATTTGTGCTCGTCGATGTTTGAGAGGTACTGCTAAAATGTTTCTTCAGACAGTGCCAATAGTCTCATTTGAGGATATTAAAAAAGCTTTGCTGCAGGAGTTCGGAAAGCACCACACATTATTGGATGTATATGAGCACTTAAAGGCTCGCAAAATACGACCCGACAAGAGTATTCAAAGATATTTTCTGGAGATGCAGCTAATTGCAGCTAAGGCTAAAATACCTGATATGGTTGATGCCATAATAGCAGGATGAACGACTGTTCTTCACTTGCATGGATGCATTATCAAGCAGCTACCTTGCTTGAAAATTGCTTTGGACAGTATGATATGTTGCGTCGGAAAATGATAATTGCTGCACCGATGCACCAGATTCGAGCTACTAACTAGATCTGAATTTGTTTCGAGCGCTGTTTCCCGAGCTAAAACGATTTTACCTTCTGGTGCGACTGCTGTCACTACTAGTGACACAGTTTGGCCACTACCAATCACAGTGTTCTACACCAAAACATCAATCGGGTTCTTGTTTTAAATGCGGCGTGCTGGAACACTTTCATCGGTCCTGCAACATGAAACAAACCGGTATTGCTGTTGTAGATGCTGAAGGTGTAGATGCTATGCCTGATGAAAAGAAGGGCAAACTCATGGAAAAGTTAATGAGTAGCAAATAGTGAGTGTTGTTTTTCCAAGTAAAAGTAGAACCAACAGAAAGAATTGTTTGTGTTCTTTTTTGGATTCCTGCAGCTCGTACCGTACATGGTTAGGGCTTGCAATTTCGGGTTTTTTGGCGATACCGGAATTTCCGGGATGGAAAAATTTAATCCCGCGTTCCCGGGATTGGTCCCGGGATTGCAACTGTATCGAAAAAATTTTAGATAATTTTTATATTTAAAAGATCTTGTTTTTTACAATAAAATATATGTAAAAAATCGGATTTTAAATTAAATGTTATTGAAGCAACCGGACATAATCTTTTTTTGGAAATCGAAAACAGTGTTCTACAAATTTTAATAGCAATGAAACGCAAAAAATTCTTTTTTAAAATGTTTATTTTGCATAAAAGACAATTCAAACAAAAAATTAAAAAATATTATAAAAATTAACAGTGTAAAGAATAGTGAACGGCATAGTGAAATTCTAATTGTTTAATGTTTGATTGTTAAATTTTATTTTGTATTAAAAATCAACAGACACATCAGTTTTTAATGTAAAATTTAAATTTGTAAGTTCTTCTGTCTTATAATTTTGTTCATCTAAAAAATCAATTGTATTTATTGTTTTTATATTCTTACCACAATAACTCTTTTAAAGATAAATAAAATTCCCTGCAGAAGCTGAAAAATAACAAGCGAAAAACGTCGGAGGAGAAAAATTGAATAAATATTTTATTTGCATAAAAAAAACAGACCATTTAGTTTAGGAACTAGTGCAAGGAATTATATAAATTCAAAAAGTTGGTCAAATACACTTATTCAAAGAGGAACAAGTCCAGATTAAGTCTTAAAAATAACAAAAAATAGATTGGCTTTTGACAATTAAAAAAAAAAAAATTATGAAAAAGGCACTATTTCATTATATTATTTAAAATTATACATTACAAAATACTTAATTGTGTGATGGCTAAATAGTTTAAAATTAGTTTTGCGGCTACACGATCCCACATGTTTAAGCCCTATTAAGCTAAAGAATTTCAAACAGACAGCATGATAATAAATGCGATATTAGAAGATGAAGATCATTTTTAAAGTTAACTGTTCCCAAACCAAATTTTTATTTTAAACTTTTTATAATTTTATTTTGTTAAACATTAAGTATAATATAAATTTCTGTTAAACATTAAACCAAATCCCGGAATCTCAAAAATCCCGGGATTTTAAATTTTCAGTCCCGGGACTGTCCGGGATTGCAAGTCCTATTCATGGAGTATAATGTACTGACTGAAACCCACAAATTTCGGAGCGGTAGGTAATAGCAGAATACATTGTTATGGTCAAGTGTTGATTACAGGTTTCTTAATATAAAAATTTTCAGAGATAATTTTCCTATGGCTTTGATTGAAGATTGTTTAGAGCTTTTGGAAGGAAAGAAGTATTTTACTGCTTTAAATTTAAAGAATGGGTTTCACCAGGTTATAATGGATGAAGATTCAATAAAATATACTGCTTTTGTTACGCCTGCCGTTCAATATGATATATTCTAAAAATGCCATTTGGTTTTAAAAATGTCCCGACTTTCTTTCGGCGCTTTATATATGATACATATATTAAAGGACTTAATTCAACAGGGAAACATTGCTGTATTTACGGATGATATTACGATTACCACTAATGATTTTCAAGCACATGTGGAAGTTGTGATGGAGTTTTTAGGCAGGTTGGTCGCAAAGGATTTGGAGTTAAAATTAAGTAAGTGTAAGTTTGGGTTTTCGAAATTAATTTCTTATATACAGTAAATGCAGAAGTAATACGTCCTAATAATATACATTTAGAAGCAATTCGTAGTTTTCCACAGCCGAAATGTTTTAAGCAACTGCAGCAATGTGTACGGTTGTTTTCATATTTTAGAAAATTTTTTGTCTTTTTTAACAATCGCCAAGCCATTAACGAGATTACTTAAGAAAGATGTGCCATTTAATGTTGATAGAGATTGTGAACAAGCTTTTGAAATTCTTAAGAACAATTTAGTAGCAGCCCCAGTTTTAGCTATATATAGCCCAAGGATAGAGACAGAGTTGCATGCAGATGCAAGCAAGGTGGGGGTTTGGGGCGTCGCTCATGCAGAAGCAGGATGATGGAAAGTTCCATTCTGTAGCATATATCTATAAATGCCCAATGAGAGTGAATCTAAACTACACAGTTTTAAGTTAGAAACATTATCAATTGTTTATGCTTTAGAACGATTTAATACGCAACTAAAAGGACTGCCGTTTACGATTGTCACAGACTGTAATGCTTTAGCAAAGGCGATGGATAAAAAACAAGTTAACACGGGAAAAGCAAGATGGGTCTTTGGTTTTGAAAATTATAATAACAAGCATAGAAGTGGAATAGCGATGGGTCTTGTAGAGGCTTTAAGTAGATGTTATGCGATCACTGAGGAGGATGTACATGAAATGGACGTAAATATACAAATTACACAAAATAGAGATAATGTGATTAGACATTGAGATCTAGATTAGAAATGCAAAATTGCAATTGTTACCGCAAACAGTTCAGACGTGCTTTTAACCCGCTCTTTCATTTAAATTTCAAGAATTTGTGCTTGTACCGGCTTGCAATTTTAATCACCAAAAATTTAATAAATAAACAATAAAAATTTAAAGTGGACCCTATTACAAATAATTGAAAATACCTTAATAACCAAATAAATGAAAAAATTTCACTGGGTCAAAAGTTCTTTGTGCTATTTAACCAATCGACTGAACTAAATATAAATAAAGCCAAAGAAACAACAATAACAATATATTAATTAGCTTCGAGTCACAGTAAAATAAAAGTTCGAATTCTGCAGTCTTTTGGAGCTAACCAACATAAAAACAACAACAACGAACTTATATTCCACTACTGACCTACAAATTGTGTTTCGTTCTTTTAAAGTAAAATTAACTTGTGCTAAAAAAACTCACAAATTGTGTTTTAATATTGATCTGAAATATTAAAAAAAACTTAATTATCGAAATGGAAAAAATTTGCAATAACTCTGGTTGCACAAGTGCTGACTCTAACGCAGCATGCCACCTGTCTGGGCCTTTCAAAAAGAAGTCTATTGTACATAAACGAGTACCTTAAAAACTTAAATTTTACTGTGACGAATGCAATGAAATCTGTCTTTCGCATGTCTTGATGAAAATAAATTGTTTTTCCACAAGGTAAATTCCGAGTAATCTAAGTTCGACGACATCATCAAGATATCCGAAGACTTAAATAATGGTATACAGTCATCAAAAGAGTCCTCTAAAATAATCAATGAAGCCAGTACTAAAAACATTGTACAAATTTTAAAACAAACTAAAAATGAACTCCTAGATGAACTCGAAACAAGCTCCGAGCATTTGATAAGTGATTTAAATGTTAACCTCAGCAAAGTACTGTAGAATAAAAGTAGAATTACACATCTACGCAATGATATGAATAGTCTTCTGCAGAGCGCTTCGCCCAAAACAAGTCATACACAGCAATGTTCAGATCCTCTTCTCTCGGTATTAATTAACAATGTTACCGGAGTCGGCAATGAAATAGCAGCCACTCGCCTGGAGCTTGCAGATGTAACAGATGTTCTCAAACATGCTTCAAATAATAATATTGATTACATTTCAGAGAATATCCAGCTTGAACCTGTGCAATATTCCTCTCACCAAAGATCAATCCTTGAGGAATTAACGGAAAATTCAACCGTATCCCAACCTTTTCCCACTGTGATTTCAACCCTAACTCCTCAGACTGTGTCTATGAGCTCTGATCAATTTTCTCATCCTAACAGCACTCTACCTAGTTAGCTCATTACACAATTTGGTACATCGTGGACTGCAACGGAATGGGAAAACAGAATTGAGAGACTAAACATAGGAAACCAGTCAAGTCATACTTATTTCTATATCAAAGGTGCTCCACATCTGGCAGACGCTTCTTGGATACGTGCATTTTTTAAGCGTTCTTTTAGCATAACGACTATTGACTGCAAGAAGATAAAGACTAGAAGTTTTAAAATCGGGATTCCCTCCAAGTACGAATGGTTGTTCCACAGTTCGACAGAGAACAGCATTAAGCTGGGCCAAATGAGACTGTCAATATGGCGTAACAAGGAAAAACATGGTAGTTATAAGCATATACATACATCTAGAAATCAGTTAAGAAAAATAATAATATAGTGAGTAACAACAATTCTAAAGTTAAAATCAATATTTCTAAGATGACTACTAAATCCATAGTTAATAATAATACTAAATTACCTTTTAAGGCCACAAATAAGCAATCTAAACCTAATCAAAACTGGAGTTTCAAAACTTCTGTATATCCTGATTTTAATAATCGTCTTAATAAACGCGTTTCTTTTAACCTTAACCCCGATTCTAGACCTTTACAAATTCCAACCCCACCTACCAACAACTTTAATACCAATAAAAGTTATCCTAATTTTATATGGTCTTACGTTCTTAACCCTTCACAATCACATGCTCCATTAACATCTACAACCCAAGCTAATCCTTAGATGCCCACTTCAACAACCTCAACCATTCCATCCACCACAAATCAACCAATATCGATTGCAACACCCTCTTCAGATGCACCCTTCGTAGTCTCAGCACCACCTTTTATTGATCCTCTTCTACCCCCCGAGCGAAATTAACAAAAAATCTGGCTCACATAAGTAGTGAAGGCCGATTTATCATGTCTCGTCTTCGTGACCGGCGTTTATATGATAGTGTCCGCTTGTACCTGGCATACCTGTATAACAAATCGGATTCTATTTGTATAGATGGTATAACTAAAACAAGTGTTATGGTTTCGATACATCAAGAAGGTCTTCCAACGTAGCCAGAAGATTTGAAGAAAATTTTCATAAACTACCATGAAAGCTTCAACTTATCCCCAAAAGATGTTGCACTCTCTGCATTCGCATCGCATACACATTCAAAGCGGATTTGGCACCTACAAAGATCTCGTACTAACACAAAATCTACTACTGCTCCTAGTTCTCACGCTATTAAAACTCCTATCTCCCAAAACGACCCTAAACCGTCAAGTACTTTAAACTTATTCTACCATAACTGTGGTGGTATGAGAAGTAAACTTAGTAAACTTTTTGTTGATGCTTAATCTTGTCACTTCAATGTTCTTGTCTTTACGGAAACGTGGTTAAATGATACATTCAAAAATGAGGAAATTCTTGATTGTAATTGAACAATATACCGTAATTATAGAGATTATACAAAAACAGGTCTTTCTCGTGGTGGAGGAGTTTTGATCGCCACACACAATGCCTTGTATAGTGAGATAATTGCAACATCCTCATAATTGCCTTGAACTCCGAATAATAAGAATAATACTAGATCTAAAGCGTTATATATATATTGGTCCAATATTTATTCCTCCCAACTCAAAAGAAAGTTCATACAATGAGTTTTGTGAAACTATAACTTCAATTACAGCCTCCTTAAACGAAGAAGATATAATAATTATATTGGGAGACTTTAACCGTCCCAATATTTCTTTTATTACTGATGATAATGACAAACACCTCCTACCAATTAACCTTACTAATTCGGTTGACTTTTATTTATTTAGCACCTTTTATATTAAAGATTGTCTGCAAGTAGCTCCCATTCCTAACCAGAATGGACGGTGGTTAGATTTAGTTCTTACTAACTCATACGACGAAGTCAACGTCACTCCAACCTGTGAAGCAGAGCATTTATTCTCAAATACCCTTCACCACACTGCATTTACAGTTCAATTACTTTCTTCCCGTATAACTTTTAGACAATCCTTTAACAATTCTGTAGTGTATGATTTTCTTAACGCTGATTATAATAATATAAGAAATGAACTGAGTTATTTTAACTGGGACCAACTCTCAGTCTTGGATTTGGACGATGCTGTTTGGTTTTTCTATCAGATTATCTTTTCCGTACTTGATACTTTTGTTCCAAAAAAAAAACGAAATAAGCTAAGTGGCTTGATCCCAATTTTAGGCAACTCAGAAATCAAAGAAATAGTCTCTACAAACTCATTAAAAACACCGACATTGTAAGTGATGAAGTAAAGGCAAGATATGCAGAGTTGTCTAAAGAGTTTTCAAAAAAGTCTGAAGAAGCATATAAATTGTACACCAACTTGATTGGTGAAAGAATTATTAATGACCCAAAAAAATTTTTCGACTTTGTAAACGTCAAGCGTAAATCGGCCGGATATCGTACAACCATGTTTAAAGGTAATGTTTCTTCTTCCAACCTACAAGTGGTCTGTAATCTCTTTGCAGATCATTTAAAAGAAGTATTTCGTCCTCCTTTAACCCTAATTCGTAACCCGTTACTGTATCCCAACACGTCCCCTTTGGTTTGCACAGTCAATATTACACAAGAGGACATAATTAATTCTATAAATGAATTAGATCCCTAAAAGTTTCCCGGTCCGGACCTTATTCCACCAATTCTCCTCGTTCAGTGCCTAACTCAATTAATTACACCATTACATATTATTTTTAATAAGTCTTTGCAAGCAGGTGTTTTTCCATCTTTTTGGAAGTCATCTCATCTTACACCAATTTATAAGAATAGCGACAAGAGAGCGATCGAAAACTACAGAGGTATTGCCTTATTGGCAACTATTCCTAAGCTTTTTGAAAAAATAATATGTTCACCACCACAAACCTCACAATAATGGTATCAGATGTTCTTAACAATATGGAAAAAGGTCATCAGATAGATGCTATATATACCGATTTTAGTAAAGCTTTTGATCGAGTTGATAACGCTATCTTAACTAAAACCCTTCTCAAATTTTTCTCAGCAGAAAAATTCGGTATATCAGATTCTTTGTTGAAATGGCTTATATCCTATCTTAGTGGAATATCCCAGCATGTTAAATTTCAGGGTACTCTATCTAATAAGATTATTGTCTCATCAGGCGTACCTCAAGGAAGTCACCTTGCTCCACTCCTCTTTAACATATTTATTGTAGATATATCTGAAGTTTTGTATGATATCCCACATCTCTTATACGCAGACGACTTAAAAATGTACTATGTCATTAAATCTGATGTGGATACAGTTTTCTTACAGAATAAACTTGTATCCCTGGAAAATTGGTGTAATCAAAATAAGCTTTCTCTAAATGAAAATAAATGCTATGTTATAAGATATTCCCGTAAAAAAGAAATGCTTTACAGTAGTTTTGAGCTTAATGGGGTTAAACTAAAAAGGATCAAGCACATAGCAGATCTTGGGGTTATCCTAGATTCTAGGCTGTGCTTTAATCTTCACCTCGATCATATTACATCCAGAGCAAACAAGCTTCTCGGATTCATTAAAAAACGCGCAAATGAATTCAAGAACGTCTGGGTAACTAAAACCCTATATTGCACACTAGTGCGTCCAATTCTTGAATATTGTTGCACAGTATGGAACCCAAGTTTTGAAGTGCATACTTATAGAATAGAATCTATCCAAAAACAATTCTTACTTTTTGCCTTGAGAGACACGTACAACCCTCGGCACTTTAGAAACCTGCCACCATATGTTCACAAACTGAAAGCTATTAACTTAATGACGTTGTCAACAAGAAGATCGCTACTCTGTTCATGTTTTATATTTGATGTCATTGCCTGAAGCATTGACAGCGAATATATTTCCAACAAAGTAACAATTAATGACCCAATAAGGATAACTAGGCATACAAGATTTCTGAGTGAATCACAGCACCACACCACGCTTTCAAGGAATCAATTAACAGATGTTGTATGATATATAATAATTTCAGCGAGCACTACCTACAACCTATGTCTACAGTAGTTTAATAGTCATATTTTCTACTACTTTGTATAAAATATGTTAGTATGTAAGTTACTTCTGTTTTTTCTTTCCTTTTCTTCTCTCCTTTTCTTTTTGACGTGTTCTTGAATTCATGTCATTCAGGTGGGCGGATTACGCCCACTTCGATTAGCATGTCTTTGTACACCAAAACAAGGAAAGGGGTGAAGAAAAAATAAATAAACAAAAAAAACAACCTGTTAGAATAAGTATATTGCCTTGCTTGGCCAAATAAATAAAATAAAAAGATTAGTTCACAAAAAAAATAGGCCACATGGGAATTGATAAAACTACAGAATAATTAAGAAGAAAAAAAAAATAAGGAAGAAGTGGAGAAATATGTTCGGAATTATTTGAAGTGTATAATTTATGCACCAGGGCACAGATTTAATGGGCACAATCTATATAATATTCCTAAGAAACCCGAACCTTTCGACAAAATATACGTTGACCATTTTGGTCCCTTACCTTCAGTTCGATCTGTCAGAAAGCATATCCTAGTAGTGGTAGATGGCTTCACTAAACATGTCAAATTATATGCAGTTGAAACTACTAGCACGAAAGAAGTATGTGCTTCCTTGCAGAGGTATTTTGAATATTTCAGTCGTCCTAGACGAATAGAAAGCGATAGAGGCACTTGTTTTACTTCGAATGAGTTTACTGAGTTTGTTCGGAAAAATAATATTGACCATGTTCACGTTGCAGTAGCCTCACCCCAAGCTAACGGACAAGTAGAACGTGTAAATAGAGTGTTAAAGATTATGCTAGCCAAGCTTACAGAACCTTTGGAACACTCAGACTGGGTCAGTAAGTTAGTTGAGGCAGAGTATTCCATAAATAATACAGTTCATTCAACAACTAAGAAGTCTCCGTGTGAACTGCTTTTTGGGGTACTGTAGCGAGGACGAATTATTGATGAGTTAACAGAGTATTTAGAAGAAAAAAATAGAGAATAATGGAAGAGATTTGGAAGTTATAAGAGCGGAGGCCTAAGAATCAATACAGAGGTCGCAACATTACAATTCCGATTACTTCCTAAAGCATAATACTCCTGCTAGGATATATAATGTTGGTGACAGTACTAAGTAATCGTAATTTTCTGCCAAAATATCGTGGCCTTTATGTGATAACAAAGAACCTAGGTTATGTCAGATATGTATTACGAGATATAGAAAATGGACAAGTAACTCAGAGGCCATATGATATGAGGTTAAAGCCGATGGAATCACCTTTAGGTAAAACTGAAAACTTGGAAAACAACACTGATCATTTGACATTAGATTTATAATTAAGATTTCAAAAATATATTTAGGGTATTCATAAAGTGTGATTTAATGACATATTGTCCTTAAATTGTACAACTAAATTTACAAGATAAAAAAAATGCAAATAAGAAACAGCTGTTTGATTACGGCACTTCAATAAACATAGCTTTCAGAGTTGTAATATATTAGTACTTTTTTATATGGAAGGCAACAATAAAATGTTTAAACTAGTGTAAAATCTTAGGACAATATGAGATGATAGCACACCTTGTGAATACCCTTATTGTATAATTTTATTTCATATGATCGAGGTCGATCAAGGTGTAATAATTCTACTATGTGGCTTCCATGATCTAGTTGGATTTGTGATACATTGAAAAACTTCTCTTTGTTGAAAATAATTTTAAAAAAATAATAATTTTACAGAAATAAAAACTCAAATTAAATAATTATATTTTATTTTAGTTATAAAGTAATACTCCACCTTTATGTAAAACGAAACAAAGGCTGAACGTGGTGCGAGACACAGTAAGCAATACATTTTTTCATATCAAAAAATATTGTCGCTCGTTTCTTTCACGACGTTCAGCGTTCGTTTCGTTTTACATAAAGATGCAGTTATGCTATCAAACACACACTGCTTTGCATGCGGTAAAAATATTAAATGAGTAGACATGAGTAGAAATCATAAAGATAATCAATAAAGACAACAAACAGCAGCAAAAAAATTAGCAAATTGTTCAAAAATTTGTTTAATATATAAATTTTTCCTGAAGATAGACAGCGAAGCTGTTCGAAATAATGAGAAAACAAAAAGATTTACCCAGACCGAGACATAGAAACTTAAAAAATAACAAAATAATAAAAATAAAAAAAACAAAAGTGCTTGAGTTTGTGTGTTCGTGTGTGTGGGCCAACGATCTCCCGGTGCATCAGCAAGTGCAGCAAAATTAAATTGGCTTTCTTTGCTGGAGAACGGCCTCCAATTGCCACCAACAGCAGCACAAGCAAATGAAGCGCAAATTCTCCGATTTCAATTTATTTAATTCACGCCGGAGTATAATGGCAGAAATTTGCCTCTGCGCTTGAGACATGCTGAAATGGTACTTCTGAAATATTGGAGAGTTGACCAGTCAATTGAATTATGCTGCACTAACTGGTGCTGCTCGTGGCGACTCTCGGAGAACGTTGGCAAGCAAAAGAATCAAGAAATTTGCGCTGCACTTGCTTGTGCTGCTGGTGATGGCTCTTGGAGGATGTTGGCTAGCAAGAAATTTGCGCTGCACTTGCTTGTGCTGCTGCTGGTGGCACTTGGAGGATGTGGGCTAGCAACAAATTTTGCACTGCACTTGCTTGTGCTGCTAGTGGTTGGCACCGAAGATTATTCTTCGGAGCAACAAATGGTAATGGGCATTAAAGCCAATAACGTATATGAACTTGGGCGAAAAGCAAATTTATGTTTTAAAATAATTAAACACAAAAAGAAAGCAAAGTAAAATACATTTAAAAAACTAAAGTTTCCCAAAAGTCGGCTAAAAAAATCGTTTTTCTGTCATAAAGATGATCCAATTTGTATAATTTTTTAATTTTTCGTAAACTTCATAAAACTGCTAACAATCTTGAAGCATTTAAATTTGAGAAAATTGCAGCGATCTAGGCGAGGGCAAAGCTTCTAATCTAAAAGCAAATATATTAGGAAATTCTGAATAAAGTAGGCTTATTTTAGATCAAGCACTAATTTTTAAAAAAATCTGATGGCAAATTCTTGATAAAAAATGCTTTAACATTAGAATATCTTATGGTCAAAAGTTTTTTTATGATTAAAATTTAAAATAGGAAACTCGATTTGAAACATTTAGTTTATACTTCTTCAAATTCACGTTTTTTAACAGGCGTTTTTGAGAATTTTCTGGATTTTTTCGCGTTAAGTGATTATATTACATCTAGGATTCAGAATCAAGCCTTGCAAAGAGGTTCTGGAAAATGTTTAGAAAATGAATGGAGCCCAAAAGCCATTTATACATATACCTCTTTATATATTTATTCATGTATTTTGAATTAAAAAAAAAAAAAATTAAATAATTTATATAATAGGTATGTTTCCAAACTCGATTTTAGTAACTTGCATGCTGCTAGAACGATGCATGTTGAAAAAAGAAATAAGTCAGTTGATGTCCATGCGGGGAACATTTTTTTTTTAAAGATCAAAGAACCAATGCATGCGCCTTATACAAACAAAATTTGGACTTTGATCTGAAAGGAAAGGAATATATTTTTTAGAGAAATTGATTGGAACCATACGTGAATTATTGATCAGACGAAACCACCGTAAAAGACAAATTGGAATTGCTTTTAACCGAGGCTAGTGTAATGCCTTAACCTCGGCAAGCATTTCCAGCCCTTAGTTGTTCCTAACCTTTAATTCCACATTTTCCACAATTTAGTTGTGGATTTTTAAGTTTTCTATAATTCTTAAATGTAAGAAAGAATAAAGAAAATGAAAAGAACCATGCCCGAACCCGAATTCGAACTAGGGACCTCTGGGTTGATAGTCTAGCGCACTCTTCACTAGACTACAAAGGATTTCAAGAATAGCGACAACTCTAATTCTTAATTTTTGCGGATTATATGGATTTTTACCTCCTAAATCCTAATCTGATAAGTTTCAGGCCGCTCGCAATTGGTTTATGAGTTTTAGGCGTCCAAGAATGGAAAAAATGGTCTGAAAATTTTGCTGGTTTTATTAATTTAAAAAAAAAAATATTGGGAAATTTTTGTATTCTTATTTGAAAAGAGGAAAACTTGGGGACTAAAAAGTAATTAATGCCATTTTATTTAAGGCTAAAGGAGACATCACATTATTTATTTTACTTAGTTACTAAGAATATTTATTGAGAAAAAATTTTTTAAATTACATGAAAAAAATTAAATTTGAAAATGTTTCGAGTATGATACGAGAAAGATTTTTACCCCATCTTTGCAATATATATCACTTTCTTATGTGTACAAGCGTGTGTCAACCAGAGCATCATGATAAAAAAATTAACAGGTTGGCAACTTAGTAATTACGGATTTTTTTAGAAAATAAAAGACAATTTTTTCATGGAACGAAATAACTTTATTCTGTAATGTATTGCCCATTTTGAGCAATGACCTTTTGCCATCTTTCAGGCAGCATCATAATTCCACGTTCATAAAACTTCTGGTTTTTATCAGCAAAAAACTGAACCAGATACGATTTTACATCATCATAATTATTGAAATTTTTACCATTCAAGGAGTTTTGCAAAGATCGAAATAAAAAGTAATCAGATTTTGCAAGGTTAGGACTATATGGTGGATGTGGCAAAACATCCCAACCAAGCTCCAATAATTTTTGCCGAGTGACCAAAGATGTGTGTGTCCTTGCATTGTCATGATGGAATACAACACCTTTTCGATTTGTCAATTCGGGCCACTTTTCTTCAACTGCATTGTTCAATTTTGTTAGTTGTTCAATGTAGACATCTAAATTGATCGTTCGGTTGGGTGGTAAAAGTTCAAAGTAGACAATTCCTTTGTAGTCCCACCAAACTGATAACATAACTTTCTTTTGATGAAGATCAGCTTTTGATGTTGATTGAGCTGGTTCACCTGGCTTGCTCCAGTTATCAATCGTTTTAAAAATGGATCATTTTCATTTCGTTTCCTTAACAAATCGCAAATGTTAATGCGTTGTATTAAATGATTTTCTTTCAGTTCATGAAAAGACCATATTCAACATTGGAAAGTTTAAACACTTGCCACAGACACATAAAATTTACGATAGAGGAAGAAAAAGATGGTCACCTACCATATCTAGACACAAAACTTATAAGGAACAACAATATAATAAAAACGGATTGGTATCAAAAACAAATAGCATCAGGACGTCTCATAAATTTCTATTCAAAACATCCAAAAAGGGCAATAATCAACACAGCGAAAAACTTTATTAACAGAGTACTAAACATAAGTGATGACATTTTCCACATAAAGAACAAACGTAAAATTAAAAATATATTAAGTAATGTAATAATGATTTTCCAAAATCGACGATAGCCCGGTTGCTTAAAAAAAGCAACGCTAAAAATAATAATAACCAAACTAAGAAAACATTTATATATAAAGGAGTCACATATGTAGAAGACTTTACGAAAAAATTTTAAAAATCGACTTATACAACAAAACCAAGGTTCAACTTGCACCAAAATCTACTAACACCTTAAGAAACATCTATAGTAACACGAAATCAAAAATTGAAGACAAGGACAAATCAAACTTGGTCTATAAAATTAAATGTAAAGGAGACGGGGACAATGTATGCGAACAAGTATATGTTGGAACGACAAAATCTAAATTAAGAACACGAATATCAGCGCACAAATCGGACATAAACAACAAGAATAACAATAAAACAGCACTTGCGGCCCATTGCGTAAAGTTTGGTCACTCTCCCAACTTTAAAGAAACAAATATTCTGCAACAAGAGAACAACTAAAGGGTCCGCCAAATAACTTGTTTTTTTTTTAAAATTCTATAAAAAAACTACTGGATATTTTCTTAAATTCCTTTTTTTATTTGAAAGTACAATCCTTCCGGTTAATAATGGAAAATAATTTCATTCAAATGGCTGCCTCGGCTGGCCATGCAGTAGCCTACACGATCGGTCCAATTTTTAAGCACATTATCGATTGTGTGCAGCTGTATTTCACCAATGGCTTCACGAATATTGTCCTTTAAAGCGTCAATTGTCTCTGGCTTGTCGGCGTAACACTTATCTTTGAGGGCACCCCACAAATAATAGTCCAACGGTGTCAAATCGCAGCTCTGAGGTGGCCAAACGACATCAGCTCTGCGGCTGATAATGCGATCTTCAAAAACAGGGCGCAAAACATCGAGTGTAGCTTCGGCTGTGTGGCACGTAGTGCCGTCCTGTTGAAACCAAATGTTGCCAATATCCTCCTCTTCAATTTTTGTGAACAAAAATTCGTTCAACATGGCCCGATAACGATCGTCATTGACTGTAACGGCCACTCCTTGCTCATTTTCGAAAAAAATGGCCCAATTATGCCTCTGGACCAAAATCCGCACCAAACAGTGACTCGTTTTGGGTGCAGCGGCTTTTCAATGTATGCGTGCGGGTTTTCTGTGCCCCAAATGCGACAATTTTGCTTGTTTACATACCCGCCAAGGTCAAAATGAGATTCATCTGAAAAGATGATTTTTTTTGGCAAAATCGGCATCTTCTGTAAGTCGATCGCAGGCCCACTTAGCGAAGCGAAAACGCATTGGATGGTCTTTGTATGGCGTCATACCAAGGTCTTTATGCAAAATTCATCTCAATGATGTCTCCGAAATGTTCAATTGTTGAGAACGACGGTGAATTGATGTTGATGGCGCTTCACGCACAGTTTCTGCCACAGCAGCAATATTCTCGGGTGTACGCACTGCTGTTGGCTTTTCTCGCTTTGGTTTATCGATGAGGATGCCAGTTTTTTTCACTTTTTTTACAAGATAACGAACATACGGAGCTGACGGTGCTTCTCTTCTTCCAAAATCCGTACGCAATTTTCGCACACATTCTGCAACATTACCATGTTTTTCAAAGTAATGTCGCAATATTTCCCAGCGTTGTTCAAGCGTATACACAACCATGTTCGTTCAGCGGAAGGATAAAACTAATTATCTGTCAAATCAGACATGAGCTAAGTGTTTCTATTCACAAAATAAGCACTAGTTGAAAAAAAACGTTAGATGGCGCACCCTGTACAAACGAAGATACACAATAGAGATGCTCCACATAATCAAAACACCCATACAAAAGAGACTTAACTATAAAACAGACACTGATAACTGCGCTTATATTTTCAAACATTTAATTAGACAAAACATTAGTTGACGAAAGTAATTCTTTATAACAAGTTCCTTTTTGTTTAGTGTTACAGGTAATGATAATTTTAATGTTTCATTTTAATTGCTTTTTATTGAATTTAATGTGTTAATATAACGTTTAAGTGTTGTGATTAATGATTCTATGTTTTTTGCTGTAGGTCGGTCCTGATGATGACTAACAATATTAGTCGAAATATCGAAAAATAAATACATAAAAATCAAAACTAAAACTCGTGTTTAATTTTTATGGCCAAAGCCTACAAAATTCAATTATAAAATAAATATTAAAAGGCCGATAACATCAATAATTATTCTTCAATTATTTTTACGATTTTTAGCAAAAAGTCCAATCTAATGATTTGAATTTTGGTGGCTGAAATGCTATATTGTTTTACCTTAAGATGTGATATGATATAAGCTATATTCTTATATATACATACGTGAACATCAAAAGTTGTTGTACGTTTTTTTAATCTTTATTTTAGAAGAAGGTTAATGAAACGTATATCATTAGAAAGGTATTCGAAATGCACCATAAATGTGCAGAAACATGTTCGATTTTAAATTGATGACCTATGATCTGAAATATGAGCGTTGAGAAAGTATATATTCATATTAGTAAAGGATCTCAGTATTAGTAAGAGGTAGAAATAGGTATAGGATAAAAGGTCTGGATGAGTAGGCTTGCACAATATAATTGGATTTTAGTTTGGTGATCTTTGACCTCAAACATCAGAGTAGAAAGAGCATTTTTTAAATAAAAGCGAAACTATAAGAGATGTAAGAGGGAAATTTAGACATTGATAAAATGTTCATCTTACGGATACCCTGCATTAAGAATTTATTTTATGTAACATGGGTGAATAAATATTTTGATGGTGAAATTTCTTACAAATAGTAAATTATGAAAAATTCACACTATTCTGATATCTTAATTATTTCGGAATCTCGAAAATATTAATTTCTCTGCTTTTTACAATTAAATCGATTAAATCAATGCAATTAAGCCACTATAGAAAAATGGATCACCTCTAAAATATTCAATGTTCGCTCAAAAAATAGTTCAAAAGTTTTAGTGTTTTTTTTTTAACTTTTGATTTCCCACACTCGTTCATACGACATTTGATTTATCCGCAAAATTGATTATTTTCTCGTTGTTTTTATATTTTTTAAAAAGTAATACTTCCAAAAAAGTTTTGGTAAAAAAAACTTCCTAAATATCTCTTACTAACCAAAAGATATAAATAAATATGTATTTTCATACCATTTCACTACATTTACATCTTTTTATTTTATTAATAAACGTAAAAAGTGCTCAAACTTCAACGCTTCAAAACTGAAAAACGAGTGCTGTCATCTTCGCCTTGCATATTTAATATTTTGTTTTCTCAAATTTTCGCTACAGTGCTTTAACATACAATACGTTAGTTTTTACGTCATTTTTGTTCACTGCTTAGAGACAGTTGGTCGAATTGATACTAGTTTTCATAATTACGTAACTATCTAATTACTTAATTACCCAATTAAACTACAATGGAAAAATGTGTGACATCCGACACGTAACGTCCGAACAAATAAAGTTGTTGACTGTGACTTTAAAAATACGATATTTGAGATGATGTTGGCCTTTTTTTTTTGAACTGGTTTAATTTGCAATTTTTTGTTCCTTTAGACTTTCGAAGTGCGATCGACCATTTCGCAGAAATATTCTAAGTTCGAGAGTTAGTCTCACAATAACTTCCTATTTTAGTAACGTCCGAATGCACGTCAAAAATAACAAATTTTAGGTAAACTTCGGTAAGATGCAGGATGTTATATTTCTTATAAATTATACTCATGAAGAGCTATTTATCTAATATAATTTGCAAAATTTATGAAAAAATGTATGCGAATGTAACGTCCGAACGCTAGGATTTACCCATATATCAAAATCTAATGATATTTACAATTAGGCTTTCTAGTGATGAGTTTATTAAACGTATTTCATAGAGAACAAATTCATAAAAAATTTATGATGGTGTAAATAGTGGTGATTTTAAGCATTCGTTGGTAAAAGTAGCAGATATTAATATGTTTAAAAAATGTGGTAGATCTACCACAATAGTGGTAAAGTCCGTTACCTGACTATAGCATAAGAAAAGATAGATAAAGCTTTATGCTGCTTGTGTGTCTTACAATTTAATTAAGCAATGATTTTTGTTTGGTTTTTTAGCTACTTTATGAATTTAAATTTTAATAACTTTTAAGAGTGGTTTTAAAAAAATAAAGGATGTATGATTTTAGGTTAAACATGTAGTTCTATATTAGTGAAAGAATTACTAAAATCGGTTCAGTTGTTTTTAAGTTTAGCATTGCACAGTGAACCGTCCCATACAAGTTAGATGGAAGAAATTATTTTATGATTTAGCTTAGCAAAAAAATGTATAGGAAGTGGGGGTCTATTATGCTTGTGGAGTAATAGGCTAATTTTGTCTTTTGCGGAGGTTGTTTCACTAAAAATGATCTTGCAACGTAAATTTTTTAAGGAAAGCTTTATGCAAAGGCGTTCTAGGAAATAATTTCATGACCTTTTCAACGATATGCAGCACTAGTAGAGATTTGTGTCACAAACAGAAGTATTTGGGGGTTAAACTAGCAAATTTTGTAAAAAAATACACTATTTTTAAGTTTAAAGTGAATTTTGAGGGAAGGTCGAGACAAGGGAAGGTCGAGCAGAGGATAAAAGGAAGGAGGGGGTGATTGCAAAAAATATATATTTGCGTACTAAATATACAATTAATATTACTATTAAATACTAAAGAAGCCGTGGTAGCTGTATTAATACACAGAAAAATACAAAAAACTACAAAAACTAAGGGGTTAGAGCCGAAAATCCTAAAACCTAAAAATGTTCGAAATATTAAGTAAATATAATAAACTTTAAAAAATTGTCAAAAGTTAATACATGAACACACAAGGAGGAATAAAATTATTCCTGCAATATGACAAAAGTTAGTTTTTGGTAATAAACATATCGCTCATTTGCTAGAAGAGCGACATAACTCAAAAACGTCATTTTGCAGAAAACGCATTTGTAGTTTTAATAGTGCTTTTATTTTTAAAGAATTTGTTAAAATCAGTGAACGCCTCGAAAGAGGATGTACGAAGGGTGCCTTTTATATTTCGGGATTAGAGAACAAAAACAAATATTAATCATCGAAAATCACTTTATTGTTTTTCAAAATATTCTCCATGAAGATCTATACACTTTTGCATGCGTTTGAACCAATTGTCGAAGCACTTTTGCCACTCTGATTGAGGTATCTCCAAAACATGCATTCTGAATGTCGAAAATCGTTGTCCACGCAGTTTATTCTTCACGGTTGGGAATAAAAAGAAGTTATTCGGTGCCAAGTCAGGACTATACGGCGGATGACCCATCAAATCGATGTTTTGGGTGCTCAAAAATGCAGTTGTTTGAGCCGATGTGTGAGAGCTAGCATTGTCGTGGTGAAGAGTGATCCGTCTTCGGCGGTTGGTTTTCCTGATTTCTTGGAAGACAACTGGCAAACAAATGGTTGTGTACCACTCAGAGTTGACTGTTCTGCGTTGTTCTAGTGGTACGGTTGCGACATGTCCATATTTTCCGAAAAAACAGGCAACCATTTGCTTGGAAGTGCTTCGTGCGCGAACAACTTTTGTTGGATTTGGCTCATCTTGAAACACTCATACAGTCGACTGCTGTTTACTTTCGGGCTCATACGCGTAAATCCACGATTCATCACCTGTCACGATGTCATAGACGTGTTTCGAAGCACCGCGATCGTATTTTTTGAGCATTTCCTTCGACCAATCGACACGAGCCTTTTTTTGAGCGATTGACAAATTGTGTGGGATCCAACGCGAACAAATTTTTTTGACAATCAAATGTTTATGCAATATTGAATGTATGCTGGTCCCACTAATGCCTAAGGATTGAGGCAATCTCACGATAGGTAACATGACGATCTTCCAATATCAGTTCGCGCACAGCATTAATGGTTTTCGGAACAACAGCTGATTTCGGACGACCTTCACGAAATTCGTCTTGGAGTGAACTACGACCACGATTGAATTCACCATACCATCGATAAACACTGGTCCTTGATGGAGCTTCATCGCCAAAAATTGAATTAAGTTCATCCATGCACTGTTGCTGTGTTAATCCACGTCGAAAGTTGTAAAATATAATCGCACGAAAATGTTCACGATTTAATTCCATTTTTGGACCGAGATGAATCTTTTAAGTTACTATAAACAACACAAATAGCGCTCGTATGTCAAAACGTTCTGAGTACGTATAAGCCAACAAATGTCAAACTTTGCGATAGAGCTTTCAGTTGACAGATTGCAACACCAGGGTTGCCAAATCCCGAAATATAAAAGGCACCCCTCGTACTATTAAGCTCTTTCAGAATAACTATACATGAATAAGCGTTGTTTGCTTTTTTTTAAGAGTTTTAATAAAGCAAAAACCTTGTCTACTTTGGATTATGACGTTCTTGTTGCAATAGTATATTCATAAGCGCTAAGACGTTCTTGTTGTAATAGTATATTCATAAGCGCATCATAAATAAGAATATTTCATTATT